>JANRMT010062806.1:88886855-88902993 GCA_026402145.1 Polypterus bichir lapradei
GCGAAATGAGGTAAATGGGAGGGGAGATGATGACGTGACTCCCCCACCCGCCTTAACTGTCAATCCCCCACAAACACAGTCTCTCGGAATTTGCATAAGCACACCCCTTCACCTGCAATTTTAACTTAGTTACAAAGTGATCAAAACTCTCGTTTATATCCTGCGTCCTCTCATTAAACTTGTATCCCGCATTACCCGTGGGCATGCAAAACGCCAGCGGCAGCCTGTCTATTAAGTTAATTTAAAGTTTAGGTTTATACCTTGCTTTGTTTCCGAAGTAGCTGTACTGATGAATATGGTAGTATATGTCACTCGCTCGCTTCTTATTGTTTCGCTGCCCCGCTAACTTAAAAGCCTTGTGCAGCGCCTGTCAGTTGAAAATTGATTGTTTGCTTGCTTTTATCGCTCTCTCTCACTGCTCCTAGCGGAACTGTCATCTCTGACTTGTCATGGAGCACGTTTAAGCTCATGTGTTTGCAGTGTTTGAATAAAAATCCTTCTTGTTTCTACGACCTCCTGTGTCTCTGTGCAAATCTGTGACCCAAGCGTGACAATATATTCCGACGCTGACTTTATATATTCCAGCGCTGAGTTTATATATTCCGACGCTGACTTTATATATTTAAGTTTTGACTTTAGGTGGCAGTGTGACGAAGTTGCTTCGGAAGACGGCGTTAGCCGCGGAGCTCAGCTCAGAGCGAAATGAGGTAAACGGGAGGGAATATGATGACGTGACTCCTCCACCCGCCTTAACTGTCAATCCCCCACAAACACAGACTCTCGGAATTTGCATAAGCACACCCCTTCACCTGCAATTTTAACTTAGTTACAAAGTGATCAAAACTCTCGTTTATATCCTGCGTTCTCTCATTAAACTTGTATCCCGCATTACCCGTGGGCATTAAAAACGCCAGCGGCAGCCTGTCTATTAACTTAATTTAAAGTTTAGGTTTATACCTTGCTTTGTTTCCGAAGTAGCTGCAATGATGAATATGGTAGTATATGTCACTCGCTCGCTTCTTATTGTTTCGCTGCCTTCTCAATTATATAATGCATGTTTTGTTCAGCGTATTTTGGAGCTCTTCCTGGTTTTCTACATAGTGCGTTGACAGTCAGTTCACGTGATTACGTGGGCGGCGTGATGATGTCACACGAAACTCCGCCCCCACGGCGGTCAAGCTCAACTCCATTACAGTAAATGGAGAAAAATACCTTCCAGTTATGACCATTACGCGTAGAATTTCGAAATGAAACCTGCCCAACTTTTGTAAGGAAGCTGTAAGGAATGAGCCTGCCAAATTTCAGCCTTCTACCTACACGGGAAGTTGGAGAATTAGTGATGAGTCAGTCAGTCAGTCAGTCAGTCAGTCAGTGAGTGAGTGAGTCAGTGAGGGCTTTGCCTTTTATTAGTATAGACTAGCAAAATACCCGCGCTTCGCAGCGGCGAAGTACTGCCTTAAAATTTTTATTAAGAAGAAAATTAAACCTTTTTAAACTGAGGGAAAATATGCCAATAATTATTTAAGGATCTCTTTGTATACCACATTTTGAGTTCGGCCCTCCGGTTGTAATATGACCAAGCTGTGCGCTGAGCTTACTCTTGAGCATGCAATGTACAGTTGGCCATGTGAACAGTAATCTTATTTCAAATCTCACAGCTTGGATTGCTGCTGTCATAATCAGTTTGAGTTTCATGGTTTGCTTCAGTTACGACAGTATTTGCAGGACTTGTGTTGAAGTGACATTCGGCAACTGTCAAGCGTTGTAAGCATACAACCGGTTTCATCAATAACTTCACATCCAGCTTTTGAGAGTTTAAACATTCATAAACATCAAAGTGTCCACTACTGAAATTGTCACCTGTGAATCTAATATGTTTAAGAGGCATTGGCGGTTGTCCAAAGGTGTAAAATATTTGGCCATTTCGGTACACTTGAAAGCGACAACCGAACAATTCAGCGGAAGCCATCAACTCACATGCAGAACCATAGGTGAAGGGCTTAAGCATTTCACTCTTATATTGCTCCTGTGTAGTATAATTATCTCTTGTACCGTCATCAGTCCACACCTTGAACCTGTCCCAGTCATTCAATACATAAGACACAATGTTCCTCTGGATATCAAGAGTGAGCCTGATATGGCCGTGCAATATGTAACAAAGAGAATGGAAAAGGTAGGTGCCATCTCCGGGCATGGAAACCACTCGGTAAGTGACAGTTCTTTGATCGATGGTGATCACCTCGATAGACATGTTAATGGGGGTACTTGAACAATGTAAAGTAAGTCTAAAATGCCTACACAATAACTATAATCGTAATAAACGAAGCATAAAACAGCAGAGAAGCTGTGGATTAAATAAAAAGGCTGTAGTTATCAGCAGGGAGATGTGAATCCCGTGGCGAAGCAAGGAAGGGAATGTAGAGACCAGAGCGACGGACGGCCTTATATAGGCAGGCAGCCAACAACGTGGGAGGCATTGGGATGGGGGACCCAATGCCGCCTAACACGGTGACCAAGCTGCAGGCTATGGATGTATATATGTACGTAAGTAGGATTCAGTTAGCGTTGGGAACCCGCGTACCAAATTTCTTGAAGATGGGCCCATAAGTAACAAAGACCGTTGAAAAGTTCAATATGGCGGCCGACAGTGGCATCATACCACTGAAATAAGTACGTACATCGGTTTTGGTTAGCGTAGGGAAGCCACCTACCAAATTTCATGAAGATGGGGCCATAAATAAGAAAGTTCAACATGGCGAACGTTGTCAACCGTTATGACCGTTACGCGTAGAATTTCGAAATGAAACCTGCTTAACTTTTGTAAGTAAGCTGTAAGGAATGAGCCTGCCAAATTTCAGCCTTCTACCTAAACGGGAAGTTGGAGAAATAGCAACGTTGGAAAGTTCAATATGGCGACTGACAGTGGCATCATACCACTGAAATAAGTACGTACATTGGTTTCGGTTAGCACAGGGAAGCCGCCTACCAAATTTCGTGAACATGGGGCCATAAATAAGAAAGTTCAACATGGCGGATGTTGTTGACCGTTATGACCGTTACGTGTAGAATTTCGAAATGAAACCTGCTTAACCTTTGTAAGTAAGCTGTAAGGAATGAGCCTGCCAAATTTCAGCCTTCTACCTACACAGGAAGTTGGAAAATTAGTGATGAGTGAGTGAGTGAGTCAGTCAGTCAGTCAGCGAGGGCTTTGCCTTTTATTAGTATAGATATACTGAGCCCTGTAAGTGTCAGACAAAAAGAAAATCGGTTTGAATGAATTTTTAGAGCATATTACAAAACTTGTTCCAGCAAAGTATTTTTATTTGTTTCTTATTTCACTAGCTATTCAGTTTTCCTGGTTTGCATTTTATTTTTATTTTTTTATAACTTTATTGAAATCACACAACATTCCATACAAATAGGTAAATTTTACAAGAATAGGATTGAAAACAAATCAACTCCCACCCCTGAGAAAGAGAGCATGGGCAGCAGAATAAAACATAAACCTAGTAAAATTAAGTAAATAAATAAATTAATATGTGAATATAGATAAATGGAGAAGAAAAAGAAAATGGGGAGAGAATCTGCTTCCTCAGTGCTTTAAAAGCTTATTCGAGAATGTTATTGATTAGATCCAACCAAGTTTTGAAATATTTCTGCACAGATCCTCTAAGTGAGAATTTTATTTTTTCCAATT
Organism: Polypterus bichir lapradei; assembly: GCA_026402145.1. NCBI lineage: Eukaryota > Metazoa > Chordata > Cladistia > Polypteriformes > Polypteridae > Polypterus > Polypterus bichir. The sequence goes on from JANRMT010062806.1 coordinate 88,890,553, forward strand.
TCAAATAATATATAACATCAGTTAACCACTGACTTGAAAGGGGAGAGTTAGGATTCTTCCAGTTTAGCAAGATAAGTCTGCATGCCAATAGTGTAGTAAAGGCAATCACAGTTTGTCCTTCTCCACTTTAAGCCCATCTGGGAGTACACCAAACATAACTGTTAATGGGTTAGGAGGGATTGTGACACCAAGGCTGTCTGCAAGGAATTTAAAAAGTTTGTTCCAGAATGATGTTAGTTTGGTGCAGGCCCAAAAGATGTAATCCAGTGAGACTGGAACTTGATTGCAGTGTTCACAGGTTGCCCTGGAAACATTTTGGACAACAGTCTTGGAGGGATCTATCCAATGTGGGTTAGTGTCAGACCAATAGCGGTGGTTTTGTTTGTTAACACAAACACAATCGGCAGCACATTGAACACATTTTATAAGTGGTCAGAAACTTGTAAATAACTCATGAAAGAATAAAGTTACGTTAAAACCAAGCACACCATTGTTTTTCTTGTGAAATTCCCAATAAGTTTGATGTGTCACATGACCCTCTTCCTATTGAAAAAACAAAAGTTGGATCCAAAATGGCCGACTTCAAAATGGCCACCATGGTCACCACCCATCTTGAAAAGTTTTCCCCCTCACATATACTAATGTGCCACAAACAGGAAGTTAATATCACCAACCATTCCCATTTTATTAAGGTGTATCCATATAAATGGCCCACCCTGTATATTGGTATTTTTGAAATAAAAAGAGAAGCTTAGGGAGGATATTCATCTTAATAATGTTAATTCTTCCAGCTAAAGTGAGGTGGAGGGTTGACCATCTATGCAAGTCTTGCTTAATTTTTTCCATACAGATGGCGAAATTTTGTTGATAAAGAGCTTTATGTTTTCTTGTGATGTTTACCCCTAGATATTTAAACTGATCTGCAATGATAAAAGGGAAGGTGTCCAATCTAATAGTGTGTGCTTGAGAATTCACTGGAAAGAGCACACTTTTAGTCAAATTAATGCTGAGACCAGAAATCTTTTGAAATTCTGTTAGTGCTGTTAGGACTGCAGGCACAGTATTTTGTGGGTCTGATATATACAGTACCATATCATCTGCATATAGAGAAATTTTCTGTTCAAGTCCTTCTCTGATAGTCCCATTTATCTCATAAGCATTTCGACAGTGAACTGCCAGTGGCTCAATGGTGAATGCAAAAAGTAGTGGTGACAAGGGGCATCCTTGTCTGGTACCACATTCTAGTTTAAAGTAGTCTGAACAAATGTTGTTAATACAAATTGAAGCTTCTGAATTGGTATACAGTAGTTTGATCCATGCACAAACGTTCGGGCCAAACCCAAATTTCTCCAATGTAGTGAAAAGGTAGTTCCTTTCAATCATATCAAATGCTTTTTCTGCATCCAAGGATAATAAAATCTCTGGGATGTTTGACTTTGCGGGTGAATATATTACATTAAACAGGCGTCGAAGATTGGACGCTAAGTTTCGGCCTTTAATAAATCCAGTTTGATCTTGTCATATTACTGAAGGCAGCACTTTCTCCATCCTTCTAGCTAGGACTTTGGAGAGTATCTTAACATCATTATTCAGAAGTGAAATTGGTCTGTGTGATGCACATTGTAATACGTGCTTATTTTGTATAGGAAAGACGATGATTAACATTAGAATTACCAGAGCCTACGAAAGAGGTCATAGATTCGTCCCATCTTAAATTGCTTCGCACCTCTCCATCAGCGTCTTTTCTCCTGTAAATGTGTTGATAAGCAGCAAGCAGCCTGCTATCACATCCCCCACCGGCGCACAGTTTTCTCAGCTCAAGTCTGTTTACTTTCGTGTCAGTTGCTTGGAGTTGTATAGAGTGAGAAGACAAGCAAAATCACACCTTTTATAAATACTATATCATTATTTGGAACACATGCATTTCATGTGTGCTCCATTTTTACAACAATCTATGTACAATAAACACATCATTAAGACAAACATTTTTCATGTTTTAGTAATAATTGACAAAATGTAGACATGAAGTGTATAATGTGTTAAGCCTGATTTCCAAATATCAAACACTTTCACAAAAGGTACAAACCAATATAACAGAACAAGTGCGCTGCTATTCAAGAGTATAACTACAGAAAAAGAATCTGCGTTAGGGTGCGACATTGACATGCATTTACTATGACCGCTTCGGTGGCACAACGGTATCAACTGTTGACTGGTAATCAAAACTTAATGGGTTCAATTATGGACGAGTCCGTTTTGAGAAGTGAGCTGCTCTTAGTCTTACTATTTTAGAATAAAAACATACATTTGATTTCCGTCTGTAACAGCCGGTGTAAATGTATGATACTCGTGAAAGTTAGCTTTGTTTTTTTTAATTCAGTTTTATTCTCTCAGTTGCATTCATGATTCTACCCCTCCCCCATCTGACACTATTTTCACATAAAGACGCGCTATAGCTCTGCACTCTACTTGTGACTTTACGCTGTAGGAAGTAAGTAAATAAACCAAGGTAAATAAGTAAATAACATTTTTTAACATACTGTGGACTAAACAGCAGTTTTTCTATAGTGGCTTGGGTTTGGAGTTACAGTTAAAGGCATTTAGGGTAGCTGTAATACAGTGCTATGAAGAAGTTTTTTGCCCTGTTATAGCAAATGTTTGATACTGAATATTTCCAATTAAAAACTAAAAAAATATTAGACGATAGGTACCTGTATGACAAAATATGTTTTTTAAAAACTATTTAATTTATCTAATGAACAAAATTATCTAACACCAGCTATAGTGCCTGTTGACAGTGTGTTGCTCAGGGTAATGCAGAGAGTTGGAGGAAGGAGTTTTTTTGTTATTATTGTTATTACTACCACCTATGATATGGCTTACACGTTTAACCAAGAAGACTTGCGACATTTGAGATACAATTGGTTAATTCCATTATGCTACAATGCCTACCTAAATTACATTATCTTAGAGTAACACTGTACTATCAGACTTGTTCCTTGGTAAAATTTGAAAGACACATTGTATTAATTATTTTATTTCATGATTTTGCTTATATACCCTATTTTTGTGAATTTTATAGTCCTAAGAGTGAAAAGGTTATAGCTAATGCCATCTTTTTGTACTCAGGTACAGCCTACCACATCAAAAGCTTCTGCTTTACCTGAGTAGGAGTTACTTTATGTAACTGTGTACCAGACATTTTTGATCTGCAATTACAGTATGATATGTTAAATACAATATTGTTTTTTGAAGAAGACCCATAATTGAAATTGCTAAAGTATTTTTAATATATCATTTAGTTATTTACTATTCTAATAGCAGTAGGAATCCATACAAGAACTAGTTCAGGAGAGAAGTTCTTCCTTCACAGGGTACCCTAATGCAAGGATCCACACTCATTTGTACCAGGTGTGGCAGTAGAGGTTCCGACCCACCTCTTGAACCTTTAGGTACCACTCCAAACAACAGGTAAAAGTCCCAGACTCTTATTTTTCTTTTATCACAGTGCACCAAGCACCTTCCACTCTACACTACTCAATAACAACACTAATCAATCCTCCTCTCCCAGACACTTAGCCAACCTTCCTCCCAGCTCAGCTCAGTGTCTGGGCTTTCCCAGTGTCCCTTTATACCCCCTGATCCGGAGGTGTTCCTGCCCAACAGTCCACAAGTCCTTACTCCTTCCGGGTCAGGGTAAACAGTCCATATGTTCATCCCAGAAGCATGTCGTCTCTTCCTGTCCCGGGATTATGACGTACTTCCGGGTTATAGGGCATATACGAGTCCACGGGCCCTCTGACAGCGACTCCCAGTGGCCCCCAAGCAGGGCTGTGCATAAAAACTACATAGTCCATAAGGCCCTGCTGGAACTCGGGGCCCGCCCACGCTGTCGGGAGAGCTCCTCCTGGCGGCCTGGGGGTGAGGACTGGAATATAAAGCCGGACATCCACCACACATGACACTTAGAGTCAACAGAAAATATAATAGGAAACTAGAGTACCTGTATAAAAGCAACACAGGTATATTAAGAATGTATAAACTTTAAAACTGACCACACCAGTGTTTAAAGCTAAGTGTCTGCAGCTATGAGACAGCAGCAGCAGCCTGGTAAGAAGACTTACTATTAAAAAAGCTGTATCTGGTTAAAATATTAATGGCTGTGAGAAAAATAAAATCTAAAACTACTTTTTTTCCATTTGTCATGATTTTTTTTTTTTTTTTTTACACAAATGTCACTAAAGCAAATTACATTTTGTCCTATTTTTCTTGTCACTTTATTCAGTATGCTTATATGAGAATCTAGTAAATCTGTTTGTCGTCATGCACCAGTAGAGAAGACTCAGACTTGAAAAGAAGGGCATATGGTGTCATCTGCATGAAGACAAATTGACATGAACTGATAAAGTAAGTTTATAAATGAATAGACAGGATTAACTAGGTATAGTGAAAAAATGAGGGAAAATAATTTTCACAGATAGTACTAAGTTACCACATCCAAAATATAAAATAGCTTAAAAATATAATTAAATTCTCATTATATAGAAATGTCATTAGGTACAATATTTTCTGCATGAAAATATTTTTCTTGTTTTAGTGTCATACTGTGTCTAAGTAAGTTGTAAATGAATAAGAAGCAATTTAGGCCGGTCTCCTTTCCTCCTACCTGTCAAATGCATAAGTGTGCTATGTCTCATATATTTATACAGTGTTTGGGTACTCGGTGTCAGTGTTGGAAATTCAATGGATCTTTGCTCCAGAACACTAAATTCATTGCTTACTTGTCCCACCGTCACAATGGCACCTCTCTATTCCATTGGTTTGAAACTCAACCCTGAAGTCCGCACCTGTGTCTGGTTTATGTTCCCTCCTTGGTAAAGTTTTCCCCTTAAATTGGCAGTGCTGGAATACTATTTTTTAAACATCAAAAACTTCTTAAAAAAATCATTATGAGCACATGCAATTTAAATTTGTCCACAAATTATGTCCTACTCAGCCAAAGTCGTCGCCTTATGGGTGTACCACATGACCCCTTTGTTGTCTCAACCCTTTGGCATATTTATTAACCTGTTTTGAGATTATCCCCCAGTTCCTTCTTTGTGGTGCTATATTGCAAAGTCTCTCTCCACAATCCTTTCCTTCTCCAATCCTTTGTCCCCTCAGATTCTCATATTACTGGCTTCTATGTTCATTCAGTCTGGAAGTATTTGTTCTATAATTTTACCCTTCTCTCCTCCAGCTCCACTATTCAGAATTGGTTTTGTGCTTTTTATCTTTGCAGGATTTATTCTGTGGGGTGCATGAACCAGATCTCTTGTCAGCTTCATATAGTATATGCTTCTCTCTGTTTTCTTTTCTTTTTTTTATTTGTTGCAGAGGTAGGGAGGTATGTTGTCCTTTTCTGATATATACAATTAAAATCATGTATTGTTACAATCACTTGATTTACTCCTTTATTGTATTATTAATGAAAATGTGATCACAAAAAAACTGATTCTCTTCTAACTTGTAAAGTACAAACCTTATCTGTTTTGTAACCAGTTTTGACAATGTCCCTGTGACTGTATTTTATGGTTTAGATTCATTTTTTGTCTTTTATTTACAAAGTTTAAATAGTTTTTTTCCCCTCTGTAGCAATAAACAACAGCAAACTTTTGTTACATTCAGGCATTTTCGTTGAACTACTGACTTTTATAATATTGCCCATAAAATATTTTGGAGTATATTCTAAGTTTGTATTTTAACTAAGTAAATATATCCTTCACTGACTAAATTGTTAAGTCTAATAGAGTAATGTTTTATCTTTGTGTCAGGTACTCTGTGAGAGATAATTTGCATAAAAAATCTGATATAATCAAAACAATTTCAGCCTGTGTCTGGCCCTGAAAGTGGTGGGCACAAAGTCAAATATTGTATGGTCATTGAATTCTAACACTAGAGGACCATATGTTTTCAAAGATGTTTTTCACCTACTTGTTGTTTACCAGAACCAGCCTTCACACTCCAGAGTCAAATTGTGAGTTGCAGAATTCTGTCATAGCAGGTTGTCTCTCAAAAATGACTCCCTGTAAGGTCTGGTCAGTCTTTGAGACCTGTTGCTGTGGAGCAAATTAAGAAGTTTGTTTGTTTTGTATTGTATTGACTCCGGAAATGAAACATCACTGCATCAAATATTCCACAAACAAATTGGGCTAATAAATTTGTACTAAAATAAATTTAAGAAGCTTTTGTAACTTTTTTTTAAAAGCTTTTTTTAACTTTTTTAACTTGGGTTGAAACTTAGATATACCACTATAACAAAACAAAGCAATAGTTGAAATAATCAAAACATGGTCATTCTCCAACACCACAGAAATTCAGGGTCTATGCTTGTATTGACAAAATAATGTGCACAATTTATGATAATGAGGGCATAGTTCATATTGAGTACATGCCTTACAATTGTCCACAACTGGTCAATATTGCGCCAATTTGTTTCACATTTTTGATAGTTAGGAAATTGTGGCAAGGAAAGCTCTCAGCCATCCTCTTTTTGCTTTACAGCAATGTTTCCACTCACAGTGCATGGGGTACAAAACTGTGGATTCCAGGAGATGCTATATCCACCAATTCTATTTGTGTGGTTACTTGTCACTACCACCTGCTTCACAGTCTGAAAGGTAACCTCCATGGGATATGCTGTGTCAACAGAAAAGATGTCCAGTTAGCTATAGAAGAGTGATTTCACAAGCAAGACTAAAGCTTTAAGAATGTTACGACAAGTGTATTATTATTCATGGACATTATGTTTATAAATAAAACTTACTTAGTTTTTGGTGCTTCTGGAAACCACTGTTAAGTAGTAACTTGCTCAATTTCTTTTATAGTTCAGGCATTATTTTACAAAAGACACCTGAAATTACATCAGTTAAGTTACATAAATGATCTAAGCATTATCAAAAACCTTTGAAGTAATATTACTTCACTAAACCCACCTCTTTTGCAGTATGTCAGCTGTAGAAGAGGAACTAAGTTTCACAGCATTTGCAAATGTTGGGCAATGTTAAAATTGATTTTCCAGAAGTACTTGATAACTACATTACATCACTCTCATGTTGTCTCTGATCCATGTTACTTTATACCTGTGTTCTTAACACATACCAACAGCACACATTTAATATCTTTTTTTATTACATTTTTGAGCATATTTCTAGTGCTATAGCTGCTCCATTTTGTTCAGAGTGACTCTTTAAATTTAATTAGTGTTGCATTGTAACTACTTGCTACTGTATTGTATTTCACATTTGCATTAGCATGTAAACAGAATCATTAAAATGTAATTTGTTCTTTTATAATATGCAGTAGCATAGAGTGTGCAGTTTTATTTGCATTATTGTCCAACTTTGTTTTCAAACCCCAAAACTATTTTCACATTTAATTGTCTCTGAATATAAGCTTACTTATTAAAGTAAGTCTTTTTCCATCGAATGTGTAAAACTGTTTACGTCAAGAGTTCCCAAAGTGGTTGATATCGCCCCCCTGGGGTCAATTTGAACTTTCTAGGGGTCTATAGTTTCAATAAAAAAAATTTGGGGGTCGACGACAGCAAAAATAGACCCACTTACTACTATTTGTTACTTCAAAATATCTTTGATTCCAATAGGTACATAATTAAAAAGAAAAATAATTAAAAAAACTTTTTTGATAAAAACACATTACATACCAAACTTGCGAATGAAAAGGTAAAATGTGTCATTAAAAGAGTCACACGTAAGAATGCATGAAAATACATGCAGCACAAACATGTCTGTGCATTGTCTTATCGAACGTATCAAAGCAAGTGCGGACATGAAAAACTGTTGCATGTCCGCACTTGCTCGCAGTGGGATGAGACGATGGATATTCGATATTAGCAGAATCTATCAGTCTTGTACGGTCATGCTTTCAATAAAACACTGTAAATTGGTTTGTTTGATGTGACATGTACTTATTTGTGATTTGAACGTTTGAATATAATTATTTATTAAGGAGCAGTACTACGAAAAAGAAAATCAGAGGGCACAGTTTATTTATTCGAGTTTGAACAAAAATCTTCTGTTTCAAATAAGTACGTAAATTATTGGTTTTTTTTTATCACGGGGTTGTCAAAATTGTTTGTTAATAAAAGTTTTTATTTCTTCAGATAATAATATGACTGAATCAAAAAAGAAATTCAGACAGCTTGGACTATGTGTACTTATTTTGAATTTACATATTTATTTCATAAATGTCAAAAATGTAAAAAAAACTCTGCTCGTATTTTTTTGCTTTAATTTTGGTTAGTGCAGGTTTCAATATTAAATGTTGCACAAGATAATGCGATATTCCGTAGTCCTTTTATCTTTTTCAATCATTAATTACAAGTGATTAAAATGAAAAGTTTGATATCTAGTGAAATATTTAATATAGAGTACTGTACAAATTTATTAATTTGAGTAAGTAAAGTAAATGAGTAGGGGGTCGATGGTTTTAAAACTTTTTGGTAAAGGGGTCTGTGGCCAAAAAAAGTTTGGGAACTCTTGGTTTACATCATGCCAAATAGAAAAAGTCAGTGAAAATTTCAACATTTTGATCAAAAGGAAAAGTCTAAATTGTGAAATTTTAAAAAGTATTTCTGCTCTTGTCAATCTAAGCCTAACTTTGCTGAGGTGTGGTGTAAAACCTTATCAACTTACCCAATTTGTTGATGGTGTCCACCTGCATAAGCAATAGATTTATTATCTGTTCTCAATTAATTTATGAGGACAAATTAAACCTCGAGGTTTAACAGTATGGTATTAATTTTTAGCAAAGCAAATTAAAACACAAAGAGCATTCAGAGCAATTGAGGGATACAGTTTGGGGAAGACCATATTAATGGCACTAAACATATCTCTGAGTTCAATACAATCCAATATTTGAAAGTGAAAAAATTAAACTACAGCCACACTTCCTACATCAAGCCAAACATCTCAATAAGGATAGCACTTGCCAGACACACTATTGTGATGCCCGCTGTGTTGTTTTAACTGAGTTGCAGAAGTTAGGGACTGCGATTGGAGTGGATTTTCACAGCTCGTCAGTTTCCTAGGTATTGGACAAAACAAGGCCTTTATGGAAGAGTGACAAGGAAAAAGCTCTAGCTGTTTGTGGTTGGAACACAAAGCTGTATGTGTTGAATAAATATAACGCTTCAGATCGATCATGTAAAATTGTCACTGTAGTTTTTGGAATTTTAATTTCTTAATGGTCTGTATTTGTTTTTTAAAAGCGTTTGATCAACAAATAAAAACTAACAGTCAAACTAGTCAAAATCCCAGATTGTTACAATCATTTTATGAGTTTACTTTTTGAAGGTGCTGTAAATTGTTCATTGTATGCATTGGTAGTATTTATGTTTGGAGACCAATATTTGATTGCTTGTCTTTTTATTCATTTTAGTTCACTATTTATCACTTTAATCTGAAATACTAAACATCTGTGTTATTAATTTCCTGTTTGTGATTATTTTGTGTAGCCCAATCTCCATTCTATATGCAATGCATTTGTCTAGAAATATCTTGGATCCTTAAAACATTCAGCGCTTGACACCTATAAATAATACATACACACCTAAACAATAATATTGAAATATATTTAATTTTATCTGATCTGTTATGAACATTTAGTATTTAGTTTACTTTGTTCATGTGAAAGTTTTATTAATTACTATACATATCCAGAAGTTCATAGGAAACTAATGTTTATTTCTGGACACCTTTCTAAACCTGACAGCAAAAGTAAACATTTTTGCAGAGTGAAATTAATTTGCATGCATAGTTTTAAGAAACATTTTAGTTTCCACTTATATATTAACAAATCTTTGGTATTGAATTGTTGAGCAGCTTTTCTTTTACTTGCTTAATATTTTAAAATTTTATTAACACTTCTTGATTCCACTGTCTGTGGCAGCTTTGTAAACATTATATTAGTGGGAGTGGCTATTTAAAACCGTTTGACCGTTAATGTGCTGTCATAATATTTTTTTCTTATTACATATCAACAGTAAATGTATTCTGATGCGTAGTATTTGCTTGCTTAATAGTAATTTAGAATATTCCCCCCCCCCCCCCAAGTAATTTACTTTCAATATTTAAAAGCAGATGTAATTTGATGGTTACATTTAATATATCTCTGCTTCTTAGTATTGCACTTTAATTTTTAAGAATTCTGGATTTTTTTTCCTATGGGAATTTCAAATACTTTTCATTACTTGTGTGGAATTAATGGATTATAAGCTTTTGAGCTTGAGAAGTCAGTTGCTAGGAATGCAATCCATAGGTCAACTTATAAACAAAAAAGCACAAGAGGCCCTATTTTAACTATGCTCTTATTGCACTTACAGCTGAGAAGCTGATGTTAAATTTTTGTCTGCTGTGTGAAACAGAGAGACTGAAGAATAGTTTGGGTTTAAATGAAGTTACGTTTACAATCTAATCTAATGCCTTGAGACTGTCATTGCTTTAAAAGTTACTGTAGCTGAGAACTTTGTCTAGGAATGTAAGTTGTACATTAAATTAAAAGAAATCGAACTTCTGATTACTTAAACAGAGTTACAAAATCTGGTATTGAAATTTTCAAAATCTTAATTCCACAAACCAGAAGCTATAATGAGTTGAAATCTAAAAAAGTCAAAACCGTAAATGGTGCAAGTATTAAACTAGACTTGGCTTTTCATCCATTAAACCTAGAAGTTGGAGACCTTGGGGATGAGAACTTATCTTGGCAGATTTCTAATTGCTATAGACAGCATGCAGGCTTTAAATTAAATACAATAGGCACAGGTAGTCTATATTAAATTCAAGAAGTACATGAAGTTTTTGAATAGTACTGTAAGATGAGGAAAACAATTTTTTCCACATATGACCCTTTTGTTGTTTGTAATGTATTCTATATTGCATTTCATGTTAATTTTATTAATTGATGTCCAGTATGAAGGTAGTAATTTAAATGAATGTTCTGCAACTGGAAACTCATCCCTTAGACTTGCCAGTGAGTTACAATTTAAGACTTTATGTATTATGTTGGATCTTTTTAGTTATTTATGTTGCCAGGTTGCACAGAATGTCCTATTGGCATGTTTTTTACTGCAATTGTCAAGAAATTCCTTACCAAATTCAATAAAACTGATAGAAAAAATGTTTTTTACTTGCAGTATTATCAGCAAAATTCAATTCAATTATATCTTTATTAGCTGTTGTAATTCTGTTTAATAAACCTGTAGTTTATTAATGTCTCTTTTAGGCAGTACAAACCTTGACAAATTTTTTAACAAAATAGCTAACAACATGCTAATCCCCAGAGCAGTTCTGATAATGTTACACAGGTGTGAACAGAAGTTAACAAAAACAGCCTGCTCATTCATTCAGTTCTAGCTAGATCTGAGTGCAAGAAATAAAAAGTTCAGTCTTTGACAAAAATATAAATAAATACCACGCGCCAACCAAAATAACGCAGATAATAATAACACAGATAATAGATACCATGTAGCTGCATTTTATGGTTTCCAGTTTATAGTTAATTAAATGATTTAGTGATTTGTAGATATTAGTACAAGAATCCGATATTGAAAGAGTCTAAAAAGAGGAAGAGGAAGGAAGGAGAGGAACATAAAGCAGAACTGTTGATCACTTTGTGCCTTTATTTTAATGGACCAGACCAAGAAAAATCTCCAAGGTGGTTGCAAATCATTTCGAAGGACAGTAATTACATTTTGTTATATTAAGTACTCAAGGTCCCTTGCAGTCCAGTGGAGCTGTGTTCATTTTTTTTCCTTTTGCTGTGTAATCTGAGCAAATTGGTTATTCTTTTTCATTCTATTAGAATTATATGTGTATCAATTGTTCTGTCAATCTGCCTTAGGTCATTATAATAAAGTACTCAAAAAAAAAAAAAAAAAAAAAGTTTGTGTTAACTCTGCTTATAATAACATCAGTTTTCCCGCCACAGAAACAACTTGGGCAATGTTTAGTCTCACCAATCTACACAAGTGTGTATATAAGTATTGCCTTAAAATTTTTATTAAGGAGAAAATTAAACCTTTTTAAACTGAGGGAAAATATACCAATAATTATTTGTTAAGGATCTCTTTGTATACCACATTGTCATTTCGGCCCTCCGGTTGTAATATGACCAAGCTGTGCACTGAGCTTACTCTTGAGCATGCAACGTACACTTGGCCATGTGAAAAGTAATCTTGTCTCAAATCTCACAGCTTGGATTGCTGCTGTCATAATCGGTTTGAGTTTCATGGCTTGTTTCAATTACAACAGTATTTGCAGGACTTGTGTTGAAGTGACATTCGGCATCTGTCGAGCGTTGTAAGCATACAACCGGTTTCATCGATAACTTCACATCCAGCTTTTGAGAGTTTAAACATTCATAAACATCAAAGTGTCCACTACT
>JANRMT010062806.1:88917993-88970677 GCA_026402145.1 Polypterus bichir lapradei
TATATATATATATATGCAAGTAGGATTCAGTTAGTGTTGGGAACTCACGTGCCAGATTTCTTTAAGATGGGCCCAGAAGTAACAAAGACCATTGGAAAGTTCAATATGGCGGCTGACAGTGGCGTCATACCCCCAAAATAGGTACGTACATTGGTTTCGGTTAGCGCAGGGAAACCGCCTTCTAAATTTTGTGAAGATGGGGCCATAAATAAGTAAGTTCAACATGGCGGACGTTGTCGACCGTTATGACCGTTATGCGTAGAATTTCGAAATGAAACCTGCTTAACTTTTATAAGTAAGCTGTAAGGAATGAGCCTGCCAAATTTCAGCCTTCTACCTACATGGGAAGTTGGAGAATTAGTGACGTTGGAAAGTTCAATATGGCGGCCGACAGTGGCGTCATACCACCGAGATAAGTACGTACATTGGTTTCGGTTAGCGTAGAGAAGCTGCCTACCAAATTTCGTGAAGATGGGGCCATAAATAAGAAAGTTCAAAATGGTGGACGTTTTCGACTGTTATGACCATTACGCGTAGAATTTCGAAACGAAACCTGCTTAACTTTTGTAAGTAAGCTGTAAGGAATGAGCCTGCCAAATTTCAGCCTTCTGCCTTCACAGGAAGTTGGAGAATTAGTGATGAGTTAGTGAGTGAGTGAGTGAGTGAGGGCTTTGCCTTTTATTAATATACTAGCAAAATACCCGCGCTTTGCAGCGGATATACACACACACACATATAAACATATTTATATATATACATATCTACATATACACACATACATATACATACACACATACATACATACACACACAAATACATATATACATACACACACACATATATAAACATATATATAGATATACATACATATATACATATACACACACATACTGTACATATACCTGTATATATATATACATATATATATACATATATACATACACTCTTTGGGGTGCGAGCAACTGTTGCTGGGGGTGGCAGAATCCATCAAGGAAGAAAAATGAAAAACATTATTTGTACAAAATCTTTATTTATTTATTCATTCCTAAATAATTAAATGGGTAGGCTATTTCGTATCAGTGCAATATGCTGTTTGTTAAAACAGATGACTCCCGCTCTTACGTGCAAGACTGCGTGGATATTATGAACTATCGTATCTGTTCAAGTTCTATTTAAATTTTAAATAGAAGGAATTTTTATTTAGTCGACAGAAATATCTTTGGTAGGAATGTAAGTTAAATGTAGGCGTCATTGCATAAATTTTTCTTCACTATACAAATGTAAAGAGTAAATTCGCCTTACATTCCAATCAAAGATATTTGTGTCGACTAAATCAGGGGTGTAAAACTCAATTGCACAGGTGGCCAAAATCCAAAACACACTTTAGGTCGCGGGCCGAACAGGATAAACATTTATTGAACACACTAAAACTAAACTTTTAAAACTTTAAAAGTTTTAAAACTTAACTTTTTTGAACATAAATATGAATAAAAACAGATAGGAATATTATTCCGGAATAAATCAACTCAAACCTTAAATAACTTATAATATTTTGCTCTCCATAAAAATATATCCTGTCTAAATTATACAAGTTAGAAATAAAGTAAACGTTAAAAGAACAAACATTCAAATTTCTTTACTCTTATGTAATTTTATATAAAAAATAAACTTAAATTTTAAATATCCCAAAAGATTTTGCTCTCCATAAAAATATATCCTGTCAAAATTATACAAATTCAAATATGAACATGCTGCATAAGAAAACCTGGAAATATAAATAAAATTTGTTCTTTTTAGCAATAAGAAAGCAAATCATTCAGTTGTCTTTGCTCATATGTCATTTTATCAGAGCTGGATGCCTGGCATCATCAGTGAAGCAACTCCTGTGTGCTGTTTTGTTAGTCTTTATCACTGAGAAGAGCTTCTCACACAGATATGTGCTACCTAACATGCACAAGGTTCGAGCCGGATGTAGACGGAGCTGGAGCATTTCTGCGGGAATGGAGTGAATAAACTGTGCGGGCCCTGCAGTATCGTACTTTGCCTTCAGTGTGCCATTACACTGCAGCTCAATCACCTCCATCTGAATCTGCACAGGTGCAGTTTCCACATCGACGGCAAATGGGTTGCGAAACAACTCAAAATTATTTTTTCGTTCTTCAAAGTCACCAAAGCGCCGTGCGAATTCAGTGCGCTCAGTTTATCAGCAAAGTGCGTGTTTGGGAACACCGTTGTGCCGACTTGTTTCAACATTACTTGGCAACAGGGAAATTGGGGCAAGTTGCACTGGTGCATTTGTGTCTCCCATAAAAGCAGCTTCACTTGAAATCACTTTGTGATTTTGCATGGGTAAAAACGTCTGAAGTGTCAGATTCTTCTTTAACTCTTCTGCTTTCTGTATCTTCTGCATTGCATTCAGGTCTTTCAGGTTATCCTGATGTTTTGTCTCATAGTGCCGTCTTAGATTAAATTCTGTAATTACAGCCACATTAGCTCCACAAATGAGACACACGGGTTTACCGGCAATGTCAGTAAACATATACTCAGCCTCCCATCGGTTTTTAAAGGCTCTATTTTCAGAATCAACTTTTCTCTTCGGCATCGTGTGGGCTAGCTTCGCAATAACTTGCAGCATCATAAGCTAGACTTGATTAACGCGGTAAGTGTTCGGCAAGGCAGCTGAAGCGCTGCATTATGGGATCTGTAGTCTATTGTGTTACCAGCGCTTCATATCCCCGGACCATTAATAACAATAATATATAAAATGATCTCGCAGGCCGGATATAATTACACGCCGGGCCGGATGTGGCCCACGGGCCTTGAGTTTGACACATATGG
This sequence comes from Polypterus bichir lapradei, assembly GCA_026402145.1. Lineage (NCBI taxonomy): Eukaryota > Metazoa > Chordata > Cladistia > Polypteriformes > Polypteridae > Polypterus > Polypterus bichir. The sequence goes on from JANRMT010062806.1 coordinate 88,920,832, forward strand.
ACTAAATACAACTTGAAAAGATATATTTTTTCGAATGTGATCGTGCAATTCAGATCGAGTTGACGCGCACCGACGCATTGAGCCCGCGTGCTATTTGTGGTTTCAATAAGTCACCCTCCCCTCGCTCTTACTTTTTTACAGTTCATCTAATGAATACACTGAGTATGGCTTCACCAAAACAATCATTGATGGCGAATAGTCTTTTCAAATTTGCCTCCGATTAGTCCCAGCAATGCGCTTTCTTTCGACTCTTACATTTTTGTAGCTGTGATGTGTGCATGAATGTAATCGATGCACCAGGAAATCATGCACTGACAAAAGTTCCCCTTTGCTTGGAATTGAAAGAGTGATTAAATGCGTTATTTTTTTAACGCGTTATGGAGTACATGCATCGAAGCTTCTCAGCTGTGCTTGTGCTAAGAAAAGGAAATATTTTAAAAATAACGTAACATGATTGTGAAAGTAATAGTTTTGTGACTGTTATGAGTGTTGCTGTCATCAAGAATTTGATCATCATTATTTCTTTCAATCAGGTTCGTATTTGTAGGATGTGTTGTGTTCAAGTTACATTCCGTGTTTGTCAATCGTTGTAAAGATAACAGGTTTCATTCATCGATTCGTTTCTTACTGCATCAATAAACAGCTCGTCTTCCTCTTTATCTGAGACGCGACACACTGCGTGCACGGGTTTTTTTTTACACTGTCTTCCTTTAGCGGGACATTGACTTTTTCCACCGTGTGCTTTGTTTCCGCAGTAGCTGCACTTATGAATATGCTTGTATGTATCACACGCTTCATATTTTTTTGCTGCCTTCTCAATTGTGTAATTCGTTTTTTGTTCAGCACTCTTTGGAACCGTTGCTTTTTGACTGTGCACTGCGTCATTTCACGTGAGTCGCTCGGTGTACATGCATCGAAGCTTCTTAGCTGTGCTGGTGCAATCTCGTGTGATGTCCACGGCTGTATTATGTTAGCTAAGACCCAGCACTTGAAAGTTTCTCTCGCAGTTTCGCTGAGTTTGTGCCAAACACCACCTTGACCATCTCATCTTCTTCTGCCTAAGCACAGTCCTTCACCCGTGAATATTTAGTGGCAGTGTTTCTATTGGATTGCTGCTGACGGACGGCCTTATATGGGCAGGCACTAAATTACGTGGGAGGTGTAACTCCGCCTCCCTCTGGCATCGAGCAGAAGTCTATTATAGTCTATGGACGATAAAATAGGTTCCAGTTATGACCATTACAGGTAGAATTTCGAAATGAAGCCTGCCCAACTTTTGTAAGTAAGCTGTAAGGAATGAGCCTGCCAAATTTCAGCCTTCTACCTACACGCGAAGTTGGAGAATTAGTGATGAGTGAGTGAGTGAGTCAGTGAGGGCTTTGCCTTTTATTAGTATAATGTATGTTATATATGTATGTTTGTATATATATATATATATGTTATATATGTATGTATGTTATATATATATGTATGTATATATATGTGTATGTATGTTTATTTATGTATGTGTATATATATGTGTATGTATGTATGTATAAATATATATATATGTATATATGTATGTATATACAGTGGTGTGAAAAACTATTTGCCCCCTTCCTGATTTCTGATTCTTTTGCATGTTTGTCACACAAAATGTTTCTGATCATCAAACACATGTAACCATTAGTCAAATATAACACAAGTAAACACAAAATGCAGTTTTTAAATGATGGTTTTTATTATTTAGGGAGAAAAAAAATCCAAACCTACATTGCCCTGTGTGAAAAAGTAATTGCCCCCTTGTTAAAAAATAACCTAACTGTGGTGTATCACACCTGAGTTCAATTTCCGTAGCCACCCCCAGGCCTGATTACTGCCACACCTGTTTCAATCAAGAAATCACTTAAATAGGAGCTGCCTGACACAGAGAAGTAGACCAAAAGCACCTCAAAAGCTAGACATCATGCCAAGATCCAAAGAAATTCAGGAACAAATGAGAACAGAGGTAACTGAGATCCATCAGTCTGGTAAAGGTTATAAAGCCATTTCTAAAGCTTTGGGACTCCAGCGAACCACAGTGAGAGCCATTATCCACAAATGGCAAAAACATGGAACAGTGGTGAACCTTCCCAGGAGTGGCCGGCCGACCAAAATTACCCCAAGAGCGCAGAGACGACTCATCCGAGAGGTCACAAAAGACCCCAGGACAACGTCTAAAGAACTGCAGGCCTCACTTGCCTCAATTAAGGTCATTGTTCACGACTCCACCATAAGAAATAGACTGGGCAAAAACGGCCTGCATGGCAGATTTCCAAGACGCAAACCACTGTTAAGCAAAAAGAACATTAGGGCTCGTCTCAATTTTGCTAAGAAACATCTCAATGATTGCCAAGACTTTTGGGAAAATACCTTGTGGACTGATGAGACAAAAGTTGAACTTTTTGGAAGGCAAATGTCCCGTTACATCTGGCGTAAAAGGAACACGGCATTTCAGAAAAAGAACATCATACCAACAGTAAAATATGGTGGCGGTAGTGTGATGGTCTGGGGTTGTTTTGCTGCTTCAGGACCTGGAAGGCTTGCTGTGATAGATGGAACCATGAACTCTACTGTCTACCAAAAAATCCTGATGGAGAATGTCCGGCCATCTGTTCGTCAACTCAAGGTGAAGTGATCTTGGGTGCTGCAACAGGACAATGACCCAAAACACACCAGCAAATCCACCTCTGAATGGCTAAAGAAAAACAAAATGAAGACTTTGGAGTGGCCTAGTCAAAGTCCTGACCTGAATCCAATTGAGATGCTATGGCATGACCTTAAAAAGGCGGTTCATGCTAGAAAACCCTCAAATAAAGCTGAATTACAACAATTCTGCAAAGATGAGAGGGCCAAAATTCCTCCAGAGCACTGTAAAAGACTCATTGCAAGTTATCGCAAACGCTTGATTGCAGTTATTGCTGCTAAGGGTGGCCCAACCAGTTATTAGGTTCGGGGGCAATTACTTTTTCACACAGGGCCATGTAGGTTTGGATTTTTTTTTCTCCCTAAATAATAAAAAACATCATTTAAAAACTGCATTTTGTGTTTACTTGTGTTATATTTGACTAATGGTTAAATGTGTTTGATGATCAGAAACATTTTGTGTGACAAACATGCAAAAGAATAAGAAATCAGGAAGGGGGCAAATATTTTTTCACACCACTGTATGTATGTATATATATATATGTATATATGTTTGTATATATATGTATATATGTATGTGTATGTATATGTATATATGTATGTATATGTATATGTATGTATATATGTATGTATGTATGTATATGTATATATGTGTTGCTAAGGCTGCTCCTCTGTCTGGAGGTGATACTGTTCAGTGTATGTAGGTAGGTCGGTAGGTAGGTCCCTAGTTTTTGATCTCTATAAAATAACTCATTTTTTCTTTCTGTAAAGTCTACAGTTTGAAAATGAACATAATTGGGAATATTCACTGCTCAAGAATATAACACATTTCTTTTAATTACTTGGGCATTTCTTTTTAATCATGATTAAACACTGGCTACATATTTTTTGTGACTTGTCTGTGAGTTCTAAGGTTTTGGAATCCCTGAGTTCTGTCCATCTTGTGTGCAGACATTCCTTCATGTGACCTTCAAAGTTCAATTGTGTGTGTCAGCCTTCACCCATGTTTTTTTTTTTTCTGGCAGATTCCATTGTTCCTGCTTTGTTTTGAGAACATTGTTTGCAAGTGAAGTAGGTTTATTAGTGTTCTACCAGTCTACTTGTGACCAGCAGTGTGCAAAGGAGCAAGCTGACAGAGAGATGCTTTGCAGGACAGAACTTTATGACAAGCTAAGTGTCCTTTCTGCCACTGCCTAGGGGAGATTTCCCTTTAGTGCAGAGTTAATATTTGTGTGGTGTAATCCCAGCATTTTTAATTCTTTTCCCATCGCTGCCATCTCAGAGTGAGTTTCACAAGAGAATAGAGAATGAAGACATTGACATTGACCTTGACCTTGACTTGATGCTTTCAGCATGCACAACTAAATCTCTCCTCTACATAACTAATGGGCGAGGTTTTTTTTTTTTAATACACTTCTTTTAATTGGTTGTTTCCTTCAGTTTTTGTAGAATTACACCCATTAATATTGAAGGTGAATGAAGGGATGCAAGATTATTACTGCATCCATCTAGCCTTATGATGCTTCTTTGTTTCATAAGAAATAGTTTCTTGCTGAAGAGGTGACAGTTAAATAGGCCAGCCTAATGTCACATTGTTAACATCTTACACAATTATTATCAGTTAATTCGAAATACTTCCAAACTTGGCTACTTCTATCTGCTATGTTGTCCAAACACACATTATATTGACAACTCCTCCTACAATAGTTTGGGCAGGTTTATATCAATAATCAAGAAGTACAGTGGTGCTCATACGTCAGTGTGATTTTTACTCAGGAGTTTATTCAGGAGAAAACACTTGGAGCTACATTCTTTGTATAAAAATGGACTGTATAAATGTTGTTTTCACTAGGGCTATCATATTAGGAGCTATATAGTTTTTATTTTATTGTTTTAATGTGGTTTAAATATTCAAAATGCAAAGGAAAGTTGTTAAATAAGAGAGCTGTACCAAACCTACATGCAGCATGTGTGCTTTCAATTGAAGCAAGCCTATGATTGTTCCAAATTGCAGCTAAGCTTCACATTCTGTGCTTGTCTTATCCATCAGCTGCTATTACAGTGCAAATGATTCAGCACTCTCATTCATTGTGTTTGTGAAACATGCAAGGACAAACAGCACCCAGAAAGTGTAGTTGAAGCCTATAAGAGAGGATTAAAAGGCTATATGCAAAAGCATTGATAAATCTGTTTTTGCAAAAAATTCTCTTCTTTTTAAAGGTTATATTATGTAATTTTTGTCTTTTATTGTTTCTTGCTGCCAAAATGTAATTTTACACAATTAATTCAAGTACTTCACTTGTGCTTAATTATTACTTTGTCTTGGCTATTACAGGATATCAAGTAAACAGGTTTATTCCCTGTGTCGAATGCTCTGATATCTTGAGAGAAAAATAGTTATTTTCCATAAGTGTTTGTCTTATATAGTTATTTTTATTTTTTATTATTGTTGTTTAGCTGCAGCAGTTTTTGCTTTGAGACGTTAAGTGTTTTCATCATTTAATTGTTACAAATGTACTTTTTTTTGGAATTGCTCAAAAACATTCCCTATACTGTGTATGTAGCTGACTTGACTTGCCAGATTTTTAAGAAGCCAATGTACCATCTTTGTGCAGAGACTGATTAATTTTACATGCATTTGAGCTGGTGCCAGGGTGTTTCCCACTTGGCCATGCAGCAGTAACTCAAACTAGCTTCATATTTCTGATTATATTGGACAGCTGGGACTGGACTGCTTCATGGTAGTGGAATGTTTGATTTGTGGCTGTAAGCTTCTTAACATAAGTATGTATTCTGTATGTCCTCCTTCAAAGGCTGCCCAACATATTATAAGGCTACATTTTTAAAACATCAGTACTTAATGTTGATCTATTGTTTAGCTTTTTCACCATGTCAGTGGTGGTCCTGGTAAGCTCTAAAATATAGTTAAATATAAATAAACGGCATGTAAGCAGTTGCCTATTTTTGCAATGTATGGAATATCTTTTCTTCTAAAAATCCACTATAAATGGCTCTCTAGAACATCTTTATTTAATAATACTACCTCCTTTTCAATGTGGACCCTGATAATATCCGGCTCTTTAACACTACTGCTGCATGCAAGGACACCTTAGGTAAAATCAGTCGTTCCAACTACTTCCATTAATAGATGTTTCCAGCTCTTACGTTAACATATGGGTATGGTTAAACATAATATTATAATGTTTTAACTTATTTAATAATAATTGTATATTACGAAAGAAAAAGAAAATGAGATTCATATTTTGCAATCCACAGTTATTCTGTCAAGTATTGTCTTGGTCTGTAAATTTTACTTCTGATGTCTTCGTTAGAGAAGTATTATTCCAAACATTCAAATTCTGGTTAAACTTTCTTTTATATTTTTTTCCTCTATTTATAAAAAATATTGTTCCGCTTAAAGTTTTTGTGTTGATTTATAAAAATTAATTATGAAAGCGTGTTGCTGTTTTCATTTTCATTATACTTTTAAAAAGAGAAAGTTACACGTAGAAATAATAGGATTACAGTGCAATGTTGTCAGAACTGAAAGATTTATTCTGATGAAATTGCAGGTATAACTGAAATAAAGTGCCAAATTTATACATTAAATAGAGATGAACTGCTATTTTAAAGCAAGTTACCTGTTAGAATATTATATAAGAGCAACATCGAATTTTATGCATCCATCCATTATCCAGCCTGCTATATCCTAACTACAGGGTCACGGGGTCTGCTGGAGCCAATCCCAGCCAACACAGGGTGCAAGGCAGGAAACAAACCCCAGGCAGGGTGCCAGCCCACCGCAGGGTACACACACACACACCAAGCCTACACTAGGGACAATTTAGGATCGCCAATGCACCTAACCTGCATGTCTTTGGACGGGGGGAGGAAACCCATGCAGACACAGGGAGAACATGCAAACTCCATGCAGGGAGTACCCGGGAAGCGAACCCAAGTCACTTACTGCGAGGCAGCAGTGCTACCGCTGCGCCACCGTGCCGCCCTTGCATATTTCATTTTAGAAAATATAGAAAAAGCAACATAGTGCCACAGTCCATTCAAAATGGCCCAATATGATCCAGCTATTTGGTTGGACAATTATTTCATAGTTATTGTCTCCACTTCTCACTTTTAGGGAAACTATAAACTGATTTTAACAGTAAGAGTATCCCTCCCACTACACCACAATAAATTAGTTTTCCTAAAGCCTTAAAACATACTCTTATGAAGATACCATCTTCATTACCATGCAGTAAAATGTCTGTTGGTGTTTTTTTTTCCATTTTTGCTCTGTTTATCCATGTAAAACTTTTTTTTTTTTTTTTTTTTTTTATAAATAATTTTGCTCTATTTTAATAATCTGAAGTTTAAAGAGGAGGAACGTAGACAAAGCAGAAATAATTTGCAGAACTTGCTAGGACATGCAGCCCTGCTTTCTTAGTGGATATGAATAACCTTGTAAATGGAAATCTTTCTAGTTTTAATGGCATTTGATCTAAATCCAGCCTTTTGTACAAAGTTATCTGTCATTTTAGGAAATGTGCTTCCAGAACTCAGATCAAGGAAAATTGCTGATGAAAACCATTGGGAACTCCTATTAAAATATTAGGATTCCTCTAAGCTGCAAGAGGACTATAAAGAGTACTATCCCAACATGAGCAGGCTTCTCATGGCCAGCCTGTATGGGCTGTTAGCAGCCTATACTTGTGATGAGCTGTAGATGAACACGCAGGAGCACTTGGTGCCTCTTGAAAATATGTCTGGTTGTTTGGCCGTATGGCTTTTTTATGTCATTTTTGATCCTTGGATCCTTCTGACTATAAGGCCTTTGAGTGTGGATTAAGAAGCAGAGTTGGATTAGGGCCTAGCTAAAAGGAGAACAAGAAAGTAAAGGCGAGAGCAAGAAATTAGTGTGGATTTTCTGAAAGGTAACTAAGGAGAATGATGATGTACACTGGGTAAGTGGATCAGCCACCCTATCATTTAGTCAGTAGCTACTACTATGTCTTATTTATGAGTAGATACACCCAGATGGCTTAGGTCTTTGTTTCATCCCCATCTTTTTATACTTTTGTAATTAGTACTTCCTTTTTGCTAAACACTTTTTTGTTTTACTTTGGCCTCCTGCTTAATTATTTGGGTCAAGCACCCCTCATGGTTTTGCTTGAATGGTACAAGATGTTTCTTTATTACTAAAATATATTAGTTTGAAATATATTAGTTACTGAAGTCAAATCAGTATTGTGACATTTAACAGATTTAAAACTGTATGTATAATTAAAATGCATTGGTTAGCACAGTGCAAGAAGGGGCATTACAAGGTGGTATTCAGAAGTCTTATTACAAGGGAGAGAGCACTTTTATGTCTGGAAATGCAGTCTTTTATATTACTGTACCACTTCCCAGAGGGCAGAAGCAAAAAAAAGCTTGTGACCTGTGTGATTGTATTCCTTAATTATATTACATTCCTTCCTGAGGCAATGGCCTGTATAAATATGCTCTACAGTATAAGAATTTTCTATCAATGGCATGTTTTCCATTCACTGCTCTCTGTGAAGCTTTACGTTCATAATTTGAAAGCTGCTATACAGTTAGTGAATATACATTTTAATACAGAGTACTTGTGATGGCATTCCAAATACCTAGAGATGTCTGAGACACATAGAAGCACTGATGAGTCTTTTAGATCATTTTAGTTTTGTGACTGGCTCACATTACATTGTTATAAGGATGTCATAAGCTTGAAACTGTCAACTGTATCTGTGGCACTAACATGGATATTAAGTGAGAGTGGTTATAATCATTAAACTTTGTTTTACTGATTTTTAAATGTGATATTTTTATTTAACTATGGTGCCAGATCCTTTACCTTGTTTTTGGTTTACACTTGTGACTTTAAATCTTTCCACTAGACTTAACCTTCAAACACTATAAATAGCCTTTTTTCCAGGCTTTTTTGCGGATTTTTTTATCCTTTATTACATAAATAAACAAAAACAAAATACAGTGTTTAGAAATTTGTTGTTTACAAAAATATTCGGGTTTTTACATTGACTGCATATGAATTGAAAGTTGCTTAAATGAAAGAAAACCCTGCTTAGTGTTTCTTTTGTATGATTTTGTCAGTATGAATTGTATTTGTTTCTATAAATGATTATGATTGTAGTTTTCAAATGTATTATTCTGGCACTTCTATGTGTTGTCCATGTTTACTTTTGTGCTGTTTCTGCTGTTTTAGATTGTAACTTGGTCAAACCTGTTGAATGAAATAGTAATATCATTACAACAAAAACAACACTGATAAATGCATGATTTAAAACATTTTCATGGAACACAGAAAAATCAGTTTGATTTCTAAATGTATTTTTTTTCTGATTTAGGCCATTAGCTTTATATTTCTTTTTTTATGGTCCTTGTTATTTGACCTTAGACAGTTTGCATTTTCATTAATGGTGAAGCTTCATGAAGCACCAATTCATTCTCGCAAAAGAGATTTGAGAAAATGTTTATTTATTGATGTCTCATATAAACACTGCACCATCTGTTGGCAGCAGGTGCAACAGACATATATACTACAAGCCAAATCAGTAATTTGCCATCTCTCGCCAGGCTTTAAAATTGAACATTGTCAGAATTATGAATAAATGAAAATCTTTGAAAGTCTGTGTCTTACTGGGCAGCATATATTTAATAACAATTACTATAACCATAATCATGGTATGAATAATGCATCAAATGTATATGAGTATTAATTCTTTGGTAATGTTTTTTTTTTTTTTTTTAAACTGGAAGGGTCAGTATGTCTGTGCTTACAATGACAGGGGTGTGGAAATCAAATTTATTTCTACTTGTCCACGGACAAGTAAACTTAGAAAATCCGCTTGTCCGCCAGTTAAATTCACTTGCCCATAAACAAATAACAAAAGTGAAAAATAGTTTCTTTTTTTCTGATCTCTTTTATTGATACCAAAACTGCCTTCCATTTTAAAACTGAAAAAAGTTCTTTCAGGGAGTAGTATTTTGCCACCTTGCTCTAGAACATTATATAAAAGATTCCCTTATTTTCACTGGCTAATAAACAATGCCTTCATTATAGCTACACTAGTTCTTTTTTCATATATTACAGTTACATAACAGAACACTGGCCTGAATTATTTTCTGCCATGTTCTTCAGCTTTTGTTTTTTAACATCTTCTCCCCCAAGAATCTTTACTATCTCAGACAGCATGGGCTGAATGCTGTTCATTTCTGCTTGAGCTGAACTGCATGGTTCCTGGACTGATGGTCCTGCAGAAGTGGATGCTGACGACTTTTCAGGTTTTTTATGAGTGATGTGCCTGTTGCCAGGTGACAGCCAGAATTCCACAGCTGGTCGTGGGTCAAACTCTTCTAAAGAAGCAGTATTGAACAGCCTAGCATAACGCTCAACCTCCAAGCGTTCAGCTTTAGAAAACGCTTTTTCAATTGAACCAACTTTTTTCTTACTTTTAGACTCTTGTCTCTATCTGACGTACTAAACCCCCAGTTCCTATCCTTTTTACTTTCTACACATAACCAATCACCACACGATAGACGTATTTGTGAAATTAAAACTAGTTATAAGCTTAGACCTCTGAATGGATGGCATATCATGTATAACGAATTTTTTTTTAAACTTCTGAAAACTCTGAGGTCTAGGTTTATAACTAGTTTTAATTTCACAAAGACGTTTATCGTGTGGTGATTGGTTATATGGAGAAAGACAAAGGATAGGAACTGGGGGTTTAGTACGTAAGACAGACACAGCAAACATGCAATAAAGAAAGCATGCTCAGAAAAACATCCATTGAATTCTGCGTTCGTGTCTCCGACCTCCAGATCACGAACCCAACATTTACACAATATTTCAGTTAAACCTGTGCGATACCCATTCAAATATCCAGTTTTTTGGAGCCTTGTCACACCTGTCATAAACTTCTCTACACTGAACGTAGACCTGAGGACCCCTTAAAGCAAGGGAGCAGCACTACAGCCACGCCACCGTGCCCCCCGCCACCCGTGTCTAATACATGCTTTAATGCATTTCATTGTGAAAAAGATAACAAGTATTTATCTTAGTATTCTGAATGTTCATTGAGCAGGAATATCATAAAGTCAGTGTGCGGCGATTGCTGCCGGCGCTTCCTCAGTGCAAGAGGAAGTCAGTTTAAGAAGCGCGCAGAGATTAACAGATGGGTCGGGGAACACTTAATATAAAGCATTTAATGTGCTATATTAATTTATGACAGGGTTTGAGAAAATCTAGTAAATGAAACATTCATTTTAAGATGAAATTTAGTTTGCGACATTCTACTGATAAAATAAACTACGAGAATAAAGTGGAAATGTCGACTTTAATCTCGACATTTACATTTTTTTTGTCTTCACTGTGTCCGTATTTTTTTTCACCGTGGACTTAATATGCTCCCATAGGTTTTTCAGGGCCTGTTGTGCCAATTTTAATCAAGCAATGATCCATTTCTCATCCGCGATGCTACTTGTTTCAGTTTCAGCAACACGCATAGCGAGAACGACGTGCTTACCGCAGTGCATTATGGGTTACGCAGGTAATTCCTAATGACGTATTCGAAATTCCGCAAGATGGTACATTTCCAAAGAAGTAAATATTACCGATCTTGTCGGGAAAAAATAATCGAGTCTAAGTGAAGATTTTTATTGATATTTCGTAACATTTGGAAACAGAATGTTTTCTTCTTTATTTTTAATAAACTGACAGCGCAAAACCAACTTGTTTTATATGAAAAATTCTCTAATCAAAAACGATCTACTGTATAGACAGCTCATCAAAATTGATGTCACGCAATAAATTTCTTAACTCCTCAATATATCACAACCTACGCGAAATCGCAAATTTCAGGAAAGATTAACTGCCTAACAAGCTTTATGTGGAGAAAACAATTGCATTGTAGGTGAAATGACCGCATTTTTATGTAGAAAAAATGAATTTTATCAATAATATATAAAATTTATCGATTATAATGAAAAATCATCAAATTACATCGTAATGTCGGCATGAAAAAAATGACCGTATCTCCAAGCGTGTAAATAGTAGGGTAAAATACTTATGTAAGACCACAAGAGTGATTCCCCTTTGAAAAATCAGTCGTCATTTTGTAAACAATATTGAATACCAATTTGAGACATGAAGAACATACCTAAGTAGGCTGTTTCCGCACGAACTACGTACCCAAATGTTTAAAATTTGAAAGTAGTGGTAAAAATGTACCCTGCACAGCACATATAATTCTTTTTTCTCCAGAAAATTGCACTTGTCCGCGGACAACTGAAACCAGAAAAACACGCTTGTCCGACGGTCAATTTACCCGTGTCGGACGAGTCGGGCGTTGGATTTCCGCACCCCTGAATGAAATGTGGAAATGCATAAACTAAGCAGAACTCGGTGAAAGTCTTTTGTGTAACCCATGGGTGAGGAGCATCATGAGAAACAGAAAAATAATGTTAAATGAACACTTTATTTATTGTTTAGAAACAATTATATTAGGCCTAAGACTAGTTTTTTTTTATTTTATTATTTCCCCTAGCTTTGAGAATAGCTGTTCACAGGGCACAGATGTGGCTGGGGTACACAAAAACCCCGTTGCCAGCTTATAAAGCCATGAGTAAATCAGTGGGTCCTCCAGCCGTGCAATGTTACTGTAGGTAACAAAACGACATAAAAATATGAAGAATTATTATTATGTATATATGTGGGACACATTGCACCTCCTCACTTCTCCCTATTCTCCTACAAGGCACAATAATGCCTTATCTTGAATGATGTCTTGTTATTGTACCACAGCAACTTAGAGCACAATAAACACTTCCCATTAGGAAAAATAAAAGGTCAGTCAATCACATCTCAAAATTCCTGACATTAAATTTCTAATATGTAAATCATCTGTAATAATATTACCTTATTGGTTGAAAAAAATCTTTCACCTTTGGTGAATCCATGTCAAAGTGATGCAGAGTAAGCGCAAAATGATACTTGTATAGCAAAACCAAATCTTTGATAACTCTTCCAGCAGTTTTATATATACTGATATCCAGCTCTGTGATTTGCACTATGAGTCACACCAGTAAGGTGATGCAAATGAGCTGCGAGGCTTCACACATCATCGGTTACATCAAAGTTGTAAATACAAGTGCTTATACAGGCTTCTGTGAATATTTCCTGGATTATTCAAAGCACATTTTGAAGCCTTAGTGTCTCTCGTAATAGCACTCATTTTTGCTGATTGTTTGGAGATACTTTTTGTATAATTGTTGAATTCATCAGCAATTGTTTTACTTAAGATGTACTAAGTTTTTAGATTTCACTTTAATAGCATGGTTTCAAAGCTGCACCCTTGGCAAGTGAATAACTGTCTGGTAGACTGTGGAAATCAAGTAGCATGCTATGGGCCCTCCCATGTTCTTTGCAGGATTTTCTTTAGATAGATAGATAGATAGATAGATAGATCGATACTTTAATTGAGGTTATACAGTTTGTGTACTTTTCCCTAAAAAAGATCTGAACACCTAAATATAATCTATTAGCTTAGCTTATTCTTGTAACATCATGGCCCTCTGAGGCAAGAGCAGTTAAGGAAAATGAACAGTGCCTCATATACAGTAATGCTATGGAAATGTTGCTTATTAGGACTTATTAGTAGTCTGAAGCTCAATTTATTTGAGTTTTTTTTTTTGGGTTGAGGGTACAAATTATTATTATTTTTTTTTTTGGAATTTGCTTGGAATGTGTATGCATACTTTTATAAACCTGAGTTTGATAAGGGTGGCCAGAGTATTTGGGACAAGACAGCAACCAGCTCTGGATGGAAAATTAACTCAAGACATACTCACTTCACTTAACATTTATCCTATCTAGACCAATTTATAATCACCAATGAAACCTTCACCTTGATATGGAATAAAACTGATATATTTAAGAAATCTGTGCAAACATCCACATTTCTAAATAGACTTAGTTCGATGCTAGGAATCACAATGAGGAAAAGTCATTCAGTACAGAACTGTCTTAAAGCTACAACAACAGAAATCAGTTGTGACACTGATAATAAGTTTATAAATAGCTTGTACTAAAAAATCTTTCAGCATACAAGTTCACCATCAGGTTTTGCCATTGACAGACAATAAACATTGACAACGATTTACGTAGCAGTTAGCCGAGATGCTATCAGCATTTTAAATGTTGTCTTTTCATAATGCCAATGGAGCATGTAGAGGTTTGAAGGTGAAAGGTAACGGAGAGCAGCAATTCTAAAATCTCAGTCTTCAGCACATCAGCAGTTAGGGTGGCCTGGCATGTCCCAGATTCAGTGGCTGTGGGGTTTCAATATGGTAGGGTGTGGTAGCATTTTTTTTGTAACCTTAAGATTATATTGTTTTGAATCAATAAACCAATAAGAGTTTAATTAGGATCTTTATCACTTCTTTTATAGAATTCTGTCTCTCTGCAAAATAAGTAACCCTCTTGGTGTTTCTCCTGGCAGAGTCCAAAAATACTTTCTTAAAGATTTATGTAGCACAAGAATGAAAACAAAATACAGCCAATGTACCATAGTGATACTAATAAGCAGAAATAAAAATTGTACTGTATATTGTATATGATAGTATAATATTTCAGGTTTCATGTCATTTGCATGGCTTCAGAATATTATTAAATACGCAGGTCACAATGACACACTAAATAATATTAATCTTCATTGCTGCCTACAATCCTAGAATCCAACAGATTCTTCTTAGAAGCTTGGCAAGAATTTTAAATTGGTCTCCTGAACTTGTGAGGTAGAATCGCTACAAACCTCTCCACCTTGCAACCTGTTTTAAATATATGCACATTTGTGACCCAGTGGTCAAATTCACAATTTGTTTAACATTCAGTCAAAATAATTTTAGTGTAAACATTTTTTTTTTGCTCAGCAACTGCAAACTGCTTAATAACAATGAACCACAAAGTCATGTGTTGTATGTTTGTTAGCCATGTAAAAATTTCACTGTACTTTATACACATAACAATACTACTACTCTGGTGGGCTGGCGCTGTGCCCGGGATTTGTTCCAGCCTTGTGCCCTGTGTTGGCTGGGATTTGCTCCAGCAGACCCCCGTGACCCTGTGTTAGGGTATAGTGGGTTGGAAGATGACTGACTGACAATACTACTACCTCTTTACTCTTGAGTGAGATTCAAGTGAATGATTTTGGGTGCAAGCGTAAATGAGCCTTGTGAATGTAACCCAACCAGTTATAGTTCCTGCCTTGTTCCAGAAACTGTCTGGATAAGTTCTGGATTCCAGGTCAGGTCAGGTTGGGGAGCATGCACTGGTACAGCATATTGCTACACCCACCACACGACAGAACACCTCAGGATCCCAGTTGGCCACCCCCTAGACAGACAAACAGTCTAGTCCCACCCTCCAGAATGATCATCCATCTGCCGCAGCCAGGTGTTACGTGGGAACCCCCTTTGCCTGGTTAAGGTACTTGGGTCCTCAGCAATGAGGAGCCTGCGAGCAAGAATACCCATAGTGCTGTAACAGATGCTCTCTCACAATGTAGGTAATGTGCCTCGTTCGAATGCCACGAGCAACTGCTTGTTCGACACAAAGTCAAACCAGCGGTACCCAAGGATTCTTTGACGAAACACAGAACCGAAAGAGTCCAGTCTTCATTTCAGATCACTGGATAGCATCCATGTCTTGTAGTGAACTCACAGTTTGGATCGGATCACGGTTTTAAGTCACAGATCGGATCAATTTTCAGATCAGCAAAAAAAAAAAAAAAGACAAATTTAACTCTCCATTTATTTAAGTATTTTTTGCCCATTAAAAAACATTCAACTCAAGACTCATTCCACTCAATTATATAAATACAAATTAAGGTGCAATATAGCGCATGATAACTATTTCCTTTAATGTGGACACAATAAAAAAACAACTTTAAATGCAATTTAAGGCATCATTGCTTCTTACTTTGAACATGGAGAGAGAAATAAAAACTAGCTTCTGTCCACATCATCAAAAAAGAAGAAAGAAAGCAAAGCAGGCCTGGGCTTATAATTTCAATTTTTTTTTTCAAAAACATGCGGATGTCTACATTTTCTGGGGAAATTGTAGATCTCTTTGGTGTAACTATGTCCCCTGCTGTTGAGAACACCCTCTCGCTAGGCACAGCAAGATGGTGTCTTGCCATTGTGGCAAGGTGAGGGTATTTACATTCGTTGCTTTTCGTTGGATCACCATCGACTGGAATGCCACTTGCTGCCTCATAGGATACCACCTCCTCTTTGATGGTGTCAGCAAAAGCCTTGCTGACCATGTCCTTCTGTGCAAAGGTCTCGCCATAAAGCTCCGCCTTTGCCGACTACTTTTGAGAAGATGTGTCTGCTCCTGTTGGTGCTGTATATTGACGCTGCAGGGAAAGTTACATTACTGGTTAAAACTTTTTTTTAAATGATGCTGGAGGTTTGTCGAGCTCCTCTGCTAAAACTGCTACCGCTGTGCATGACCATGCGTATGAAGCGGCAAACTGGACAAAAGTCGAGCGAAAATGCGTGAGAGAGGTTGAATTAGTGCGCGAGAGCTACCGAGTTAGTGCGTGAGAGAAGTTTAATTGCAGTTCAGTGCGAGAGAGGTTGAGAGAGTGCGCGAGAGACACGTGCCCAATACCGTGCAACTTTTATTTTCTCGGATCACGTGCGTACCGAACCGTGGACAGGAATCGTTTCGGATCATGGATCAACAGTGATCCGTTGCACCACTAATGTCTTGCAATCATGATGCTAAAACTGGAAATTAGTTCAGCAAATGCAAGAAAAGATAGAAGTGGTAGATTGCAGATAGGGTACATTTAAGTTAGTCATGTACAATCATTAATGAAACATTTGGCTTTTTGGCTTTTTTTTTTTAAACTACATGTTTGAAAGTGCTGGACTGCTTGTGTGTACCTTCTATGGAATGTGCGATCTTAAACGTGTGATTAAGCACAGTCTTTTATGTGTTGACTGGAGGCCGTAGTTTGCTGACCCCTGCAGTATATGGATTCTTGCTTTGCAAGCTTATTCATGTCTGGAATTTTTCAGACTTTGAACTGAGGCAGTGTAGCCAAATTTAGGTGATATTGACTGAAGTGAGTAGGATGTGGTTATAGTTATTACTTCTTGAAAAATGGTTGGTTTTATTTTATAACATTACAATTTTTTCACATTTAAAATGACACAAAAAGCACTACTTGGCTAATGGCCAGCAAAAAGGGCATTAAAAACTACATCTCAGCTACAGTCTAATCTAAGAAGGCAGTCACTTGTGTACCTTATAAGAGAAAGATCCCCATCAGTAACAATGCCAAACCATTGCCAGTTACATATATATATGTATATATATATATACACACTCACCTAAAGGATTATTAGGAACACCTGTTCAATTTCTCATTAATGCAATTATCTAATCAACCAATCACATGGCAGTTGTTTCAATGCATTTAAGGGTGTGGTCCTGGTCAAGACAATCTCCTGAACTCCAAACTGAATGTCAGAATGGGAAAGAAAGGTGATTTAAGCAATTTTGAGCGTGGCATAGTTGTTGGTGCCAGACGGGCCGGTCTGAGTATTTCACAATCTACT
Source organism: Polypterus bichir lapradei (assembly GCA_026402145.1). Classification (NCBI taxonomy): domain Eukaryota; kingdom Metazoa; phylum Chordata; class Cladistia; order Polypteriformes; family Polypteridae; genus Polypterus; species Polypterus bichir. The sequence continues at coordinate 88,938,163 of JANRMT010062806.1, forward strand.
CAGTTACTGGGATTTTCACGCACAACCATTTCTAGGGTTTACAAAGAATGGTGTGAAAAGGGAAAAACATCCAGTATGCGGCAGTCCTGTGTGCGAAAATGCCATGTTGATGCTAGAGGTCAGAGGAGAATGGGCCGACTGATTCAAGCTGATAGAAGAGCAACTTTGACTGAAATAACCACTCGTTACAACCGAGGTATGCAGCAAAGCATTTGTGAAGCCACAACACGCACAACCTTGAGGCGGATGGGCTACAACAGCAGAAGACCCCACCGGGTACCACTCATCTCCACTACAAATAGGAAAAAGAGGCTACAATTTGCACGAGCTCACCAAAATTGGACAGTTGAAGACTGGAAAAATGTTGCCTGGTCTGATGAGTCTCGATTTCTGTTGAGACATTCAAATGGTAGAGTCAGAATTTGGCATAAACAGAATGAGAACATGGATCCATCATGCCTTGTTACCACTGTGCAGGCTGGTGGTGGTGGTGTAATGGTGTGGGGGATGTTTTCTTGGCACACTTTAGGCCCCTTAGTGCCAATTGGGCATCGTTTAAATGCCATGGGCTACCTGAGCATTGTTTCTGACCATGTCCATCCCTTCATGACCACCATGTACCCATCCTCTGATGGCTACTTCCAGCAGGATAATGCACCATGTCACAAAGCTCGAATCATTTCAAATTGGTTTCTTGAACATGACAATGAGTTCACTGTACTAAAATGGCCCCCGCAGTCACCAGATCTCAACCCAATAGAGCATCTTTGGGATGTGGTGGAACGGGAGCTTCGTGCCCTGGATGTGCATCCCACAAATCTCCATCAACTGCAAGATGCTATCCTATCAATATGGGCCAACATTTCTAAAGAATGCTTTCAGCACCTTGTTGAATCAATGCCACGTAGAATTAAGGCAGTTCTGAAGGCGAAAGGGGGTCAAACACCATATTAGTATGGTGTTCCTAATAATCCTTTAGGTGAGTGTATACTGTACAGTATAGCAAACAAAAGAAATCAAATAAAGCAAAAAATGTATGCAAGACATGTTGTCCAAGCTTTTTCCTGCAGGAAAATGTAAAAAGTAGATTCCAGGTTATTTGCAGGCAAGACTAGACAAAGAGATACTTGTACACTGCCACGTCAGAGCTGTCTGAACTACAATGTGTGCTAAAGAATCATAATCCTGATTCTTCTGTATTGTTCAATTATTTCTTTTACAGTTAGTATTTTGGGAGAAGAAACTTTTGGTTATGGCTGTAATAAAATTAAATAAGTCATTATTAAAAGAAACCTTTTACTTAGTTCATAGTTTAATTTTTTCAAATTAGTCATTTAGTTGTTCAATAAAATAAGTCAACAGTTTATTAAAATAAAATCTAGGATAACATGTATGCATTTGTTTGTTTTATTTAGTTGTTTGGCTCCTATGCAGTGGAATTTTATCAAATTCTAATTGTGTTCACATTCAAGTCATACTTAAACCTCTTTTGTTTCTCTTGTATTTTAGTTGGCTATGTCTGAAAATACAATAAACAATAAATATGCTATATTTTGACTTTTAATAGATGAGATGTGATATTTTCTACTGTACTGATCCTCATTTATACTCGACTGTATATTGTCAACTCAACTTGTTGATCTACTACCATGTAGTATAGTAAACCACTGCCTATAGTTTAATAATAACGTAAATGGACAGATATTGTTCTATTTATGTTAATCGGCGTGGAACTCCTTTTGTGTTTTTCTTTGAATTTACATTATCTAGGTAATGATTGGATGGATGGGTGGATTTGTAAAAATTGTTACTAGTGAACTTGTTATACTGCTCATTGAAGAGCACTTTACAGATATAAATGGTTGATTTTAATGTACTGTTGCTGCATCTTTTTCTCAAGTAGACTTTTCTAAGTTTGTTACTTGTTTGTCTTGCAAACCACTTTGTGATAATTAGTTCTGTAAAGGGCAATACATAAAATAATGATAAAATGGTAGATTTTTTGAAGTTTTAGAAATTTGTTTCAGTGTCTTGCGTAATGCTTGTTTTAACCATATCACTAGAAAATGTCAAATGCTGTCCTGTGATGCATCTTTTTTGGGAACATATGGACATAAAATTTTGCCCATATCGTGAACCCCTCAGTTTCCATCCCATTCATCCATTCTCCAACACTACTTGATCCAAATTTAGGGAATTCCAATTTTAAGGACCTCACTTTGCACCAGAGCAGTGTAGAGTTGACAATACACCTAACCTGCATAGCTTTGGAATGTGGATGAAAAGCCAGAATACTCAAAAAGTGAACAAACAACGTACAAAGACCCAAGCAGAATGCGCAAACTCCACACAGGAAAAGACCAGGCTAGCATTTGATTGTTGTTTTCTTGCCACTGTGAGGCTGCAGCATTAATTATTGTACAGTATCATTTTGAACATGATATGTTAGGTATTTAATTTTTCAACAAGTAATACTTTCCATAAGATGATGCAATGCAATAAGTTAATTATTATGTCATCATTATGTACTGTGTTTTAGGCACATTATATTAAGACATGAATCTTAAGAGGTTCTGTCCTCGTCCTTTAATACTTAGAAAATAACAGCAAAAACAAGAAATTCATCATTTTTTCAAGACCCACTCAGATATAGTTACACTAGCCAAGTATTGTAATAAATCACTTCTGTTTATTTGCCTATAGCTTTCATTCTTGTGAGCTTTACAGAGGCAGGTGGGAAGACTGAGATGTACATGTATTAATGAAATGGCTGTCAGTAGCAGTGGTTAGCACTTATGACCTTTATAAATGTATGCTTTAACGTGAAAACAAATAGTTAAAAAGAATGTATTTTGAGTTCCACCTGCTTTATCTGTTTCCTCTTAAACACATAAAGAATACTTTGTAGTCCTTGTAACCTTTCATCAGTCGGTAACCTGCACGCAAGACTTTTGTTCGTGGGTGGCTGCTGCTTTAAGTCAGGATATTAATAGCATGGCACCCATGTGTTGTTGACATCTACTAGCACACACAGTTGTGTGAATTTGTTTCCAGAGCACCATTGGTCACAAGCTATCCCACTTAAACTGATTGACAAAATGCCCTCTGTCTCTCTCATTATTGTTTCTCTGATAATAGTTTTAATATTGTTACTGCATTACACCATTCATTGTGCTTTTTAAACCCGAATACTGAGAACCTGTAAGTGATAGATTCTGCAAGAGTGAAGTGTATAAAGATTAGCCTTTAAAGTTTGCTTAATAGTTTACTAATAAGTAAACATGATCAATGTTAGTAACATGGTATTTGCCTTCATCTTATCATTTGTGAAAAATGGGAGATTGCTGTTCAGACCTTGAATTACAGTGAAGTATTTATTTTTGCAAGAAAGAGCAATCTGTTTAATGCTTGCATAGACTGGGGTGTTGGGCAAGGTCGCGTAGGGTCCAGCGGCTGTGGGGCATCTGTTGTTAAAGAAAGATTCACTGATCATGACTTTGCTGACGATGCTGTGATTTTCGCGGATTCAATGGAGGCTCTGATTGGGGCTCTCGAGAGACTGAGCGAGGAGTCCGAGTGTCTGGGCTTGTGAGTGTCCTGGATAAAAACCAAGATCCAGGTCATTAATGACCTTTTAGGCACAGCCGTCAGCAGTGTGTCTGTTGGCGGAGAGTGTCGACCTTGTTGAAAGACTTACTTACCTCGGTAGTGACATTCATGTCTCAGGTGACTCTTTCTTTGAAGTTAGTAGACTGATGAAGAGAGCATGGGGGGTCATGAGGCCGCTGGAAAAGGATGTGTGGTGCTCCTGATATCTATGCAAAAGGATGAAGGTTCAAGTTTTTAGAGTCGTGGTGTTTCCTGTCTTGCTGTATGGTTGCAAGACATGGACGCTATCCAGTGACCTGAGACAAAGATTTGACTCTTTTGGTAATGTGTCTTTTTGGAGAATCCTTGGGTACTGCTGGTTTGTCTTTGTGTCGAATGAGTGGTTGCTCACCACTGAGGCCCATTTACCTGCATTGTGAGGCAGCATCAGTTACGGCACTTCTGCCCTGAGGATGATCCGGCTTTCAGAATCCTTATTGTTGAGCACCCAAGTGGCTGAACTAGGCCAAGGGGACACCCACTTAACACCTGCCTGTGGCAGATACAGTGGTGTGAAAAACTATTTGCCCCCTTCCTGATTTCATATTCTTTTGCATGTTTGTCACACAAAATGTTTCTGATCATCAAACACATTTAACCATTAGTCAAATATAACACAAGTAAACACAAAATGCAGTTTTTAAATGATGGGTTTTTTTTTATTTAGGGAGAAAAGAAAATCCAAACCTACATGGCCCTGTGTGAAAAAGTAATTGCCCCCTGAACCTAATAACTGGTTGGGCCACCCTTAGCAGCAATAACTGCAATCAAGCGTTTGCGATAACTTGCAATGAGTCTTTTACAGTGCTCTGGAGGAATTTTGGCCCTCTCATCTTTGCAGAATTGTTGTAATTCAGCTTTATTTGAGGGTTTTCTAGCATGAACCGCCTTTTTAAGGTCATGCCATAGCATCTCAATTGGATTCAGGTCAGGACTTTGACTAGGCCACTCCAAAGTCTTCATTTTGTTTTTCTTCAGCCATTCAGAGGTGGATTTGCTGGTGTGTTTTGGGTCATTGTCCTGTTGCAGCACCCAAGATCGCTTCAGCTTGAGTTGACGAACAGATGGCCGGACATTCTCCTTCAGGATTTTTCGGTAGACAGTAGAATTCATGGTTCCATCTATCACAGCAAGCCTTCCAGGTCCTGAAGCAGCAAAACAACCCCAGACCATCACACTACCACCACCATATTTTACTGTTGGTATGATGTTCTTTTTCTGAAATGCTGTGTTCCTTTTACGCCAGATGTAACGGGACATTTGCCTTCCAATAAGTTCAGCTTTTGTCTCATCAGTCCACAAGGTATTTTCCCAAAAGTCTTGGCAATCATTGAGATGTTTCTTAGCAAAATTGAGACGAGCCCTAATGTTCTTTTTGCTTAACAGTGGTTTGCGTCTTGGAAATCTGCCATGCAGGCCGTTTTTGCCCAGTCTCTTTCTTATGGTGGAGTCGTGAACACTGACCTTAATTGAGGCAAGTGAGGCCTGCAGTTCTTTAGATGTTGTTCTGGGGTCTTTTGTGACCTCTCGGATGAGTCGTCTCTGCGCTCTTGAGGTAATTTTGGTCGGCCGGCCACTCCTGTGAAGGTTCACCACTGTTCCATGTTTTTGCCATTTGTGGATAATGGCTCTCACTGTGGTTCGCTGGAGTCCCAAAGCTTTAGAAATGGCTTTATAACCTTTACCAGACTGATAGATCTCAATTACTTCTGTTCTCATTTGTTCCTGAATTTCTTTGGATCTTGGCATGATGTCTAGCTTTTGAGGTGCCTTTGGTCTACTTCTCTGTGTCAGGCAGCTCCTATTTAAGTGATTTCTTGATTGAAACAGGTGTGGCAGTAATCAGGCCAGGGGGTGGCTACGGAAATTGAACTCAGGTGTGATACACCACAGTTAGGTTATTTTTTAACAAGGGGGCAATTACTTTTTCACACAGGGCCATGTAGGTTTGGATTTTTTTTCTCCCTAAATAATAAAAACCATCATTTAAAAACTGCATTTTGTGTTTACTTGTGTTATATTTGACTAATGGTTACATGTGTTTGATGATCAGAAACATTTTGTGTAACAAACATGCAAAAGAATAAGAAATCAGGAAGGGGGCAAATAGCTTTTCACACCACTGTAGATGGTAATTTCTGGAGGGTGGGAGTGGACTGCATGTCTGCCTGTTTGCCAAACAGGATCCCAAGCTGTTTTATTGTGTGGTGGGTGCGGCAATGTGCTGTACCAGTGCATGCTCCCCAGCCTGACCTGACCTGACCTGATTTATTTTTGTCTGCAGTAGACTTGGAAGAAGCTCTAGCATAACGTACTTCTCTCCTTACTTTGTAAGGTTAGCCTTAGTCTAGGGGTCCCCTTGTTTAAACTTAGGGTTGGAGTAGGGCTAGGCCCATCCTAGTTTTCAGGGTTAGGATTACCTGCTCTTTGCTCTCCCTTGGTTTCCCTGTTGCCCTATTCTAAGGGTCATTACTACCCTTATACTGTACTCTTTTCATTAAAACTGAGTTTAATGGCAATTTGTAGTGAAGATGAATATATATACTAAAGAGGGCATAATTCTTAAGGAATCAACTGTGCCGTTCCCATCTCTTCAAAAGTCTGTTGTCTTTCTTTTAGGCAGGAGCATATGAATGATGAAAGTTTGTTAACTGCAGAAGCATTACTTTGAACATGAAAATGTTGATGTTTTACTACACAAATAAACAAAAGACTCCTTCAGTATTTATTACTTTCTTCATACAGGAAAAGAGTGTATTGCATTAAAATAAATTTTTACATTGGTTCAGTGCCAGAGAAGAACAAGCGGCTGTACCCTGGGAAGGATATTGCCACTAATAACCAGAAGTAGTTTCAAAAGACTTATCTTAAGCAGGTTTATGCATTCTGTCCGTGAGGTACACTGTTCACCAATGATGTAAGGTACTAATATGTAAAAGAAACTAACAGTATGCTTCATAAAAATGTCAACAAAAAACCCATGGTTATGCATCATTTTAAAGCATAAAAGATAAGTAAATATTGCAGTATAGATCATAAGATTACAAAATGCACAGTAACAAAAATGTTTTTATTTCACTTCTGCAGCAGTTCCCTTTTGCACATCTTATAAAATTCTTTTGCAGTTTCTTTTGCAAATATATAAAGTTTGCTTTAATACTGGTCCCATCTGTCTTTTGAACATGTTACATAATTACACATCTTTCCTAATTTGTCATCTTCTAATAAAAAATTTCCTGCTCCCTACACGAAAACCCATTATTGAGTGGTTTCGCATTTTGTAGTACATCTTCCAGATTATGAAATTCCAATTTTACATTCCACAGTCTACTACAGTTGCCTTTTTTTTTTTTTTTTTAAAAGCTAACTTAAAAAAAGTTGTGTGTTTAAATAGGTTTCTATGGGTTTGTTATGTGATTTGTTATATAGATAAGTTAACATAAAAACTATCTATTTATTTGTTTTATTTATTTATTTGTCACCATTTTTCAGTTATTTATGTATGTTGTCCTTGATAGACCTTCTTATAAGAGAGACATATAAGTAAAATCAATAATTTTTATTTTTTTAATCATGTAGAGTTTTTTCCTTATTCATTGTTTTCATAGTTAGAGTTGAATAAAGGGTAGTTGTTCCTGATAAAGTGGCTACACAATTTTATATGGTTTTTCTTTTTTTGTATACACAATAATCCTCAAGTGTACATCTTTCAAGTCTATGCTGGGCCAAGGATCAGAAAATTTGCATAATGATGTTACAGATCTTTGGAAATAAAATAATTTAAAAAATAATATTTACTGAAATATTAATTTTTTTGGGGATCTTTTAAATTTCATTGTACCAAATGCAGTACATCGTAAGAATTCGTCCCTTGGTGTAAGATGAAAACAATTGTGCCAGATTCATACTCAAAATTTTCTTAGATTTTATTATAGTTACAACAATGTTAGAGTGATCCTTTAGGAAAACAGCATTGTACCACCATACTGGAGTATATCTGGACTGAATGTCGGATGGGCACCTAATGCACAACTTTTCCTCAAAAAGTAGGCACGTTTTGTGTATTATACTTAACTCCTATCTGAAACACAGGCCTGGGTAAGAGCAGCATGTACTTGAGGATTGCGAAGTAATTCTTGAATGGCTATTGGTACCTTTAGCCTTTTTATGTCCTAGTACATACAGTATCTGCAGTACATGGCAAGTAAATTAACATAATGCAGTTCATTGTAGTACATCTTGTAAAATGTTTAATTAAATCATCGCTTAATGGACTCCTGAAGAGCTGTGATTGTAATAACAGGTACAGTTTTTATGACATTAGTGAGAAATAATACATAAGGGTATACTTTTTTGACCTTGACTGCTGTTCATGGAGTATAAATTGAAAACATGAATGAAAACCTTATGCAAAACATATTATGATTTGACAATACCATAATCCCCTTTAGTTATTTTATTTATGTTTTGTGAAAAATATGAGTGTTGGAAATTCCATATTAGTTTATCCTGCAACAGTTATCTTCATGAGCAAATGCAATGGACTGCTAATATTCTTAAATAAGTGAATATGTTCAGTTAGCACTAACCACAGCATGCATGATTGATGTAAACAATGGTGCTACAATTCTGTCCTGGAAGGCCACAGTGGGTACAGGTTTTAGTTACAATTCACTTGTTAAGATTCCCATTGCTTCTTTTATTCTTAAATAGCTGCATTCACTAATTTTCCTTTTTTTTAATTTCTTAACCAACTGCTGATTAACATTGAGAAGTAAATGACAAAGAGCAATGCCACCATATAACTTTGTTGTTTGCATCAATATGTATTTTTCACAATAATATGTGTTTTAATAAAATATTTGGGAAAAAAGGGAAGAAAAAGTGATATAATTACTAATTGGCTCCAATCCATAAATCACTTGAAAGATACTATAGAAAGGATAAATATACAGCATAATAATAACTTGACATTGCAGAATGAAAGCACTAACAAGCCATAAAATTAAATAAGTTATGCTATTAGCTGGGATTTGCTTATCATTAAGTAATAAAAGTCTTCAGTCACTTTGCCAAATCGCTCTAAAATCACTGAATTCAACACTCTTGGGTATAAATATGCACTATTATTAATGTGCTCTGAAAATCACCCCTAAAGTTAAGTATGTGTTTGAATTGTAGATAAATCAGTAACTTTTTAAACAGACAGTCAAAAAATCATCTGCATGGGGGTAGCACAAAGGTAAATCTTCACTTTAGATTGGTCAGTTTAATACCTGTGAATGGTACCAGAAAATAGATCACTAATACTAGTATTGAAAATATGCCATTTGAAATAACTGTTTAATCTCCTGAATCATTTTAAACTGTTTATGTGATAACCCATGTAACATTAGATGCAGGAAGGGGATATGCTATAATTAATATTTGAGAAAACTGCAGCAGCTTTAATTGGGAAAGACAGCTTAAAAGCATGAGTAGTTTTCACAGTATAGCTTACAGGATTTGAATATGCACAGAATAAAAGAATAGATAAAGTTTGTATTGTCAGATGTGTAATGCAGATTTATATCATACTTTTCTTATTTGTTGTTGATAAATTACGGGCTATCCCATGCTCTCTCATTTTGTTGATTATTAATTCTGTCAGTTGTGTCATTTCCAATGCATAAATTCAGATAATATTTTAATTAATAAATCCTTAATTCAAAAAACATAGTTTTAGTTTTCTTTGTAAACATGCAAGGGTCAAACATTAGCTGTGTTTTGTGGATAAATGTATTTTTTTGTGCTAAGATTCAGAACTACTAAGAGCCTCTTTCCTTTCTTCTGCAAGTGTATGTAACTTTGACACAGCATTTCCTTTTAAAAGAACTAGAATGAATATTGATTACATCAAACTGAACAAGGACTCTGCATTGTCCAACAAAAATAAGTCTACAAATTTAGACAATTTATTTCGTATCTTGACTTTTGGAGAAAGAGAATTCTGTTGATTTCATTATGTTTGAAGAATTTATTTATTTATTTCTTACTCCGCCCACATAAGTCACATTAAGAAACATTCTTACTTTCACCTTCGTAACATATACCGTGTTGGCTCCTTCCTCTCCTTTTCTAATGCTGAGAAACTTGTCCATGCTTTTATCACATCCCACATTGATTATTGTAACTCGCTGTTGCCAGGTGTCCCTTCTAATCTTATATCACAGCTCCAGCTTATTCAAAATTCGGCTGCAAGAGTCCTTACTCGAACCAGCAGCAGCGAGCACATCACACCCATCCTGCTCCGTCTTCACTGGCTCCCTGTGTCTTACAGAATCGAATATAAAATCCTACTAATAACCTACAAAGCCTTAAATAACCTTGCACCAAACTACATCAGTGACCTCCTCCATCACTATGTGCCTGCTCGCTCACTAAGGTCCTCTGATTCTGGTAATTTGTTGTGCCCCACACTAAAAATAACACTCCATGGGTGACAGGGCCTTCAGCAGTATAGTGCCCAGACTCTGGAATGACCTACCGAAATTAATCAGGTCAGCTGACTCCATGAATTCTTTTAAAAAACAACTCAAAACTCATCTGTTCAGGAAGGCTTTTAACTCTACTTGACTTCATTCCCCTTCTCTCAGTTTACCTCTCTGTCAAGATGCTCATGTAACCTGTGTGTGCTAGACCATCAATTCTGTTGTCTGTTAGGCTTTCTCTGAATTTACTGTCTTAATCTTCTTTATTTATTTATTTGCTTTGTTCTATGCTATATACTGTATACCCTGTCGTTCTTTCTTATATTCTGTAAATGCCTTGAGCATGGAAAAGGTGCTATATAAATAAAATGTATTATTATTATTATTAATTCCTGAATAAAGGGCAACATATTAAGATGACGGCAGCATGGAGAAATAATATAGCCAATGTAACCGTCTGCCTTGTATGTTTGTGAAATTTATAAGTGCAGCTGTTTAGGATTTAATTAATTTTTTAAATGTTAAGACTAATGTACATAAACTTATATCGAGTACTACGAAAGAGTTGTTTTTCCCTCAAGTTAATTTGTTTGCTTTATTGTGTATTGTGTTAACTTGACTCATTGCATAGTTATGCTTTCTTTAATGACAATTACTGAAGTTTCCTGCAGTGATTAAATAGTTTCTCACCGCAAACAGTATGTCAAAACACATGTTCTTGGAAGTGAGCTGGTTTCTGTCTTGTTTCTTTTACCACTGGTCTCACTATTGCCCAGTGTCTTGATGATGATGGAATCATAGCTTTACTTGTGGAGAAAGAGGCTTGTAGAATCTTGGATGTTGTTCTATGAAACTGTAAAACATTTTAGGCCTTGTTCTTAGAAAGGTTTGCATAGCAGTTATGGATATGTTGAATACTCTTTGGTTTGGTGAGCCCAGTGCTTTAGCAGTAGCTTTGCACTCTTTATCCAGCATCTTAGGATTGCACGATTTATTTTAGTTTTCAAAAATTTATTTTGATGGTTGCATGATGAGCCTGTAAATTCAATGGGCGAATAGCATAACTCTGGTTAGAAGAGGCAATATTAATACAATTTTTTTAAATTGTGTAGAGCTAGCCTAAATAAAACCTGATTATTAACCAAAATAGTAAAAATGATTACCTTAGGGCGGCACGGTGGCGCAGTGGTAGCGCTGCTGCCTCGCAGTTAGGAGACCCAGGTTCGCTTCCCGGGTCCTCCCTGCGTGGACTTTGCATGTCCTCCCCGTGTCTGCGTGGGTTTCCTCCGGGCGCTCCTGTTTCCTTCCACAGTCCAAAGACATGCAGGTTAGGTGTATTGGCGATTCTAAATTGGCCCTAATGTGTGCTTGGTGTGTGGGTGTGTTTGTGTGTGTCCTGTGGTGGGTTGGCACCCTGCCTGGGATTGGCTCCAGCAGACCCCCGTGACCCTGTGTTCGGATTCAGCAGGTTGGAAAATGGATGGATGGATGATTACCTTAATTATTTAATTAAGTTGAGACATTTTTGATTGCCTTATACAACAGCAAAAATAAATAAATAAATCAAAGCAAACCAAAGACACTAGTCAAAGCCTTAGTTTTATTGTTTTTCTCTCATGTTCTTCTCAACACCCCATGAAAAGATCTGTAGAAAACACAAAGTAATACAGAAAATCAATCTAACATTCATTGTATTACTTTATATATTTAGCTATATACTGTTAATTAAAGCAAAAAATGTTTTTATTTAAATTAATAAAAATGAAATATACAGTGGCATATCTTGTTACGAGAAACCATTCAAATTATGCATTTCTTAAACACATATGCTATATATTGAAAGAGCCTTAATTAAAAAGTTAATAAATGACATTGTTAGTGGAGTGCTGTAATGTAGGTGTATGCTGGAGTCATTTAATTTTACAGACTGCTTGTGAAGTGTGAAGGTTTTTGATAATTATTTGAAACTTTTAACATTACGTGGTGAATAGATATAAGAGCACAAAAAACAGGGAATACTGTAGAATAACTGTGTACTTCCAAATCCTCATCATTTTGCCTAAATATTTTTATTTGGTTTTAAATGTAGGGATGTGTATCTTCTAGTATGATATACCTTTAATATTTTATTTTAGTGTTTTAGTTATTAGATAATGATCTGTGTTTAACTTTTCTTTTTGTATTAATAACTTGAAGAAATTCTTGAGGCAAATAAACCTGATCTGGATTTCTGAATTAATTATTTGACCATTAATAATTTACTATATATAGCATTTGCAAATAAAACTCCTCTTTAGATTACTGAAGCTAAATATATTGTATGCCTGTGCTATCAACATTTCTTTTTTTATCTTTATTTTTTCTAGAGCTGGAACCAGATGACAGTGCTTCATTTTACATGTTTAACATTGAACAGCCTCCATCTGCTAACCAGGGTATAAGCATCCCCCGACATGGATTACAATCTCTGTCTCCCATCATTTCACCACAACTTCGGTTACAAGCTCACAAAAGTTATGAGGGGTCTTGTGATGTCCAGGAGCTTAAATATAGCCCAGTGGGAGGTCCTAAAACATTTGAGTGCCCAAGCATTCAGATAACTTCTATTTCTCCAAATTGTCAGCAAGAAATTGAAGAAGCTAATGAACATGCACTTCAGGCTAACAGTCCAGAAAATGACTACAGTAAAAGCCCCTTGTTAAGGGACCACCTGTACCTTCCACTTGATCATTCTTACAGAGATACCTCCTTAAGTCCAAGTCCTGCTAGTAGTCTTTCTTCTAGGAGTTGGTACTCTGATGCTTCCTCATGTGAGTCATTTTCACATGTTTATGATGATGTTGAATCTGAACTGAATGAGGCAGCAGCCCGGTTTAATATAGTATCTCCTTCAACCTCACCTGGTGGGTCTCCAAGACGTTGTCCTGGCGATGAATTATGGCAAGCCACCTATGGCTATGCCAATTCGTTGTCTCCAAGGCAGTCACCATGCCATTCGCCTAGGAGCAGCATAACAGATGAAAACTGGTTAAGTCCAAGGCCACCTTCAAGACCTTCATCAAGACCAACTTCCCCTTGTGGCAAAAGACGTCACTCCAGTGCTGATATTTGCTATCCAAGTTCTCTGTCTCCACATCACTCACCAACACCTTCTCCAGGACACTCACCTCGAAGTAGCGTGATTGATGATACTTGGTTAAGCAATACTTCATTTCATAGTGGACAGGGGATTATTTCTGGTTTATCACAGTTTCAGTGCTGCCCCACTGAAGCAGACATACCTACCAAGACCAGGAAAACCTCTCAGGATCAGACAACTACTCTTTCAGGGAAGGTTGATCAATGTCTTGATGACACAGGGAATATATCTCCATCACTGGATTCTCCTGTAGATGATGCACAGCATGCACTAAAGAAAGATGCAACTGGAGAACAATTTCTTTCTGTTCCCTCACATTTCACTTGGAGCAAACCTAAACCTGGCCATACTCCTATTTTTCGGTAAGAAAATTTAAAATATCTTTACCTTGTAAAACTTATTTACCCTTTAATAAGCAGAAAGATAATCCAATTAAGAAAAATATATTAGCTGCAAATCCAGAAATGTTAAGAAATATAGACTTTGGCATTGTGTTGGTCACATCCAAGACTGTGCCATGTCTAGCATGACACCCTTGCAGGTGGTGTGCCAATGAGGTATCTGAACCTGATAGGTCTCAAGGCACCAGACCATGGTGAAGTCCTTCAAAGTCTAGGTAATTTGTGTTTCCAGTCTGGACAATGTTTAAGTGTATTTCTTAAGAGAAAATGCTTTCCTAGAACAGGGATCTCAAACTCCAGTCCTGGAGGGCTGCAGTGGCTGCAGGTTTTCATTCTAATGCTTTTCCTAATTAGTGACCTGTTTTTGCTGCTAATTAACTTCTGTTGAATTAATTTTAATTGATTTGTTTTTTTAAGATTTATTCCCCAGAATTGCTTCATCATTCCTGTGAATTGCTTCATTTTTTTCCTTAAGCAAAAATTAAATATGAAGTGAATGAGACAACAGAAGACCAACAGAACCAACTAAGACCAACTAAGTTCTCAAACTCCATCCAATTTCACTCCAACCAGTTGCTTAATTAGGCGCTGAGTCTTGTTGTTAATTAAACGCATTCTTTAATTCCATGGCTTGTTGCTGCTTTCATTCTGCAATAGCATACATTTTCAAAATTGCTGATTTTTTTTCTTTACTTTTCTGAGAGCACTGTTAAAATGAGCAAATCAACATTCCTGAGACCGCCACCCTTTTTATTTTCAGATATTGTATGATGGTCACAGTTTGTTGGTCATTTTTTGGCTCATTTTGTATCTCATTATTGTTTGGCTGATAATTACGGAAAAATAAACAATTATTGAGTCTGAGTCTTCAAGAGCAAGTCAGTCAGAATTAATACAAAAGAAGTTAAAAGAAGTTAATTAGCAGTAAAAACAGGTCACTGATTAAGAAAAGGGTTAGAATAAAAACCTGCAGCCACTGCGGCCCTCCAGGACTGGAGTTTGAGGTCCCTAGCCTAGAACATTAAAATGTTCTAATGATTTACCTCAACTGAGGAAGTTATAGGGGGAACAGCATTTTAATGAACTCCTAAACCTGTTTGATACACCCTCCTTGGTAGTTGCAGTGACAGAATCTTTACTTTGAGTTACACAGTTTTGCGTTTGAGGTCACTGTGATTATTAGAAAAGTACATGGTAACAAGGCTGGAGAACAGATAAGGCTGTTCAGAAATCACTGCATTTTATGGGTGTTTCTTGGTTCATACATTTCTTCTCTGTTGATCTGAATGCTAGAGCAGTGGCTTGAAACTGGCAGACTGAGAACGGTTCTCATTTTTAAAAAGTGGAACAAGATGGTGTTTCTCAGTCACTAAGGGATAACACTCTTTAGTCTTCCTGGGAAATCCTGTGTCACAATAGTGGAACTCCAAACTCAGTTTGAGATCCAAAAGAAGCAATACTTTTTTAATTTAGAAAAATCTTAGAACTATGTATCCCATTCTGTTTTGTAGGAATGGTAATTTTGATTACTTTTCATAAATGATATCTAGCCTGGTGTAATCAGTTAATAACTGTTAATCTTTATAGTGGTAATGATAACACAAGGATACATTTTCCAGGAAAGACTTTATATAATGTAAGAATTTGTTTCATCAATTGAAAACATGTCATAAATTGTCTCTTTGCATTATTGAAAATGTTCTATGTATTTTTGTTTGGGTATAATAAAACACTCACGAGTCACTCATGTACACAGCCTGTTAAATCTCAGGGCTCCCACATACTTCAGCTGACTTGAAGAAATGTGCACACTGTTAGGACTTGCTGGCACACAAAATATATTGTTTGCTAGAAGCACAGGACATGCTGTCGACTGTTCCAGAAAATATATGCTTGAAAACTTCTTGGGGTATAAATCTTTTCAGCCCTACAGGCTAATCTACAAAAGGGATGCCAAAACAACAGCCTTGTGAATAAACTCAGAAGGGTTTGTTTTGCTCGGGTGGCTCTGTGGAATGCAGAAATTAGTAACTAACTAAATTGAAATAACCCATGCAGCCACAAAATAATAGAAAAAATACACCTCAAAACAGAAAACTTACAAGTAATAGAACCCACTGATATGAAAAGTTATTGTCATGTACTGGATTTCCATTGTATAGTCAGTGTGTTGCCTGTTTCACCCATAGACCTATTTTAGCAAATGGAAGGAGTATGCCTCAAGTGGAACTCTACTGTTGCAAGCCAAAGCACTGAAGTGTAATGTGTTGGTTGCCTCCAACTTTTTTACATGTGAGCATTTCTTGACAGACATTAGCTTATGGTGGATATTGGACTTTAGTTTAAATTTCCTTTAACCTACCAATCTGTGGCCCAAAAGATCAAGAAAAGCAGGTTTTATACAACCCCAAATCAGAAAAAGTTGGGACAGTGTGGAAAATGTGAATAAAAAATAAAGCAGTAATTTACAAATTTCCCTTAACTTTTATTTTATTGTAGACAGTATGAACACAAGATAATTCATGTTTTTTTTGGTCAACATCATTTGATTTGTAAATAAACATCCATTCTTGCCATTCAGGCTTGCAACACATTCCAAAAAAAGTTGGGATGGGGGCAATTCAGGGGTAGTAATGAGGTATAATAACTAAATAATGATGTGATTTGAACCTGGTGATGTTAACAGGTGATTGCAATCATGATTCGGTACAAAAGCAGCATCGAGGAAAGGCCTACTCCTTTAGGAGCAAAGATGGGCAGAGGATCGCCAGTTTGCCACCAAGTGCGGGCAAAAATCTTTGAAATGATGAAGAAAAACGTTTCTCAAAGACAGATAGGAAGAGATTTGGGCATTTTTCCCTCTACAGTGCATAACATAGTGAAAAGAATCAGGGAATCTGGAGAAATTACCGTGCGCAAAGGCCAAGGGCGCAAGCCTAAACTGAATGGCCGTGATCTCCGAGCCCTCAGACGGCACTGCATTAAAATCCATCATTCATCAATAAATGATATAACTGCGTGGGCTCAGGACTACTTCAGGAAGTCACTCTCAAGCACTACAGTACCTAGTTACATTAGGAAATGCCAGCTAAAACTGTACTGTGCCAAAAGGAAGCCCTACATAAATAGTGTCCAGAAGCGCTGTCGACTTCTCTGGGCTCATAGGCATCTGGGATGGTCCATTGTGCAGTGGAAACGTGTATTGTGGTCAGACGAATCGGTTTTTCACATCTTTTTTGGAAGAAATGGACGCTGTGCGCTGCGGACCAAAGAGGAAAAGGACCATCCAGACTGTTACCTGATACAAGTCCAAAAGCCAGGGTCTGTCATGGTATGGGGTTGTGTCAGTGCCTTCGGCAAAGGTAACTTGCACTTCTGCGATGGCACCATCAATGCTGAGAAGTATATCTCAGTTTTGGAGGAACAAATGCTACCTTCAAGACGACGTCTTTTCCAGGGATGCCCATGCTTATTTCAGCAAGACAATGCCAAACCACATACTGCGCGCATAACAAAGGCATGGCTGCGTAAGAAGTGGGTGCGGATGCTTGACTGGCCTGCCTGCAGCCCTGATTTGTCTCCTATAGAGAATGTTTGGCGCATTTTGAAACGAAAAATGCATCAACGAAGACCCCGTACTGTTGTGCACTTAAGACGTTGTTTGCAGGAAGAATGGGACAAACTAACACCTGCAACACTTAGTCACTTGATTTCTTCAATGCCTAAATGTCTTTTAAGTGTTAAAAGACAGGGGAACTGTACAAAGTGGTAAATGCTGTACTGTCCCAACTTTTTTTGAAATGTGTTGCAAGCCTGAATGGCAAGAATGGATATTTATTTACAAATCAAATGATGTTGACAAAAAAAACATGAATTATGTTGTGTTCATACTGTCTACAATGAAATAAAATTTGAGGAGAATTTATAACTTGCTTTTTTCTTTTTTTATTCACATTTTCCACACTGTCCCAGCTTTTTCTGATTTGGGGTTGTAATACGTTTGCCTTCTGCTTTAATTTAGCAATATCATCAAATGCTATGTAGAGGACAACAAGACCTCCAAACATAAATGGAGGAAGACATTTTCTTTTTGACATTGATGTGTTGCTGAATAGTTTAAATATTACAGGTTTATGTTGCTATTTATGTAATATTATACCTGTTGCTGCTAGAAGGGTTCCACTCTCCCCGTAGTCCTGAACTACAGAACGTGAGTATGAAAATAAATGAACAAGCAGGGGTTATAACAAAACATAACAGCTTTGTTCTTTCTCCAAGAATTTGTTTAAGTATCTTCTCACAGTATAAGAAGAAATGTCAGCCATAAGAAGCTTTTTGATTAAACAAATCAAAATTACAGAATGAGAGAAAAGTGTATTTCTTTCTGACAGTTTTTTTTTAATTGTTTTGTGCTGTACAAGTAATAATTTTATCTTCTATTAGTTAAAAATATTTTAGTTCTGTTTTAGGTTATGGTTTTCTATAATTCTAGTTTAAAATTGAATCTCACAGAGGCACAATTCCACTGCAGCCAACTGATTATATTCAGGAGTTTAGTTTGATTCCAAAATCAGTTGCAGTCTGAAGCTGGTATGTTCTTCCCTTGTTTACTTAGTCCTTCTCTGGCTAATCTAACTTCTTTAACATTCCAGAAGCATGCTTGTTAGGTTAATTTTTGGCTCTGTTTTATCAGTGTTGTGTGGATGCACCTTTTGAAGATCTCAATTCCACTCTAGGGTTGTTTCTCGCCTCATTCATGACACTCCTTGCTATGGCACTCAGCTTCCTGGTATTATGAAATGAGTTCTGAAAACTGATGGAAGAATGAATTATAACATGGTTCCACTAATAGTATGATGTAGAGGATTGAATTACTTATGTTTATGAATTGATAACAAGTAAGCCTTGTGTGCAAGTTCAGAAGAGTTTGCTTCACTTGGGTGGCTCTATGCAACCCAGAAATTAGGTAGGTGAGAATGTAGGTAAGAATTATTAAAACTAATAAGTATGTTGCAAAAAATATGTTTTGTCATGTCAGTTTTCTCAGCTCAAATTTAGGTATAATAATGTAAATACTGAGTAGCCCTTTTGAGAGAGAGAAAAAAAATGGAACGTGCAATGTAATGCATTGGGAAATTGATTTAAGTGTTTCCTAGTGTTCCAGCAAATCATTATTATTGAAATCCAGCTGTTCAAATAAGAGTACAGACTGTAAATAAATAAAGCATTATTTCATAGTTGAAGAAAAATACAATCTTTGCACTGAAAAAGAGCAGATGGAGTTCTGTTGAATGGAAATTATTTGCTTTGCTCCAATAAAATGACTGCTATTAAGAATGTATAAGTTTTGCATGGCGACCAGATTCTTTACTACATTTTCACAGTCTGTGTATCTGTTTTCCTTAAGTATATCTTGAAAATAAAATGAGACATATCATTTTTACTGAAGATTTTATAACTTTTGCAATATTTTTATCATTTCTGTTGGAGTGTACGTGGAATTCTATAATTGCATTTTATTATCATGTATGTCTACATTGATGTTAACTTTAGTTACTTCTTGATGTACAGATTGCCTATAATACTCAAATCAAAATTACATCCATTCATTGTGTAGACTCAGCTAATAAGCTTGTAGTGTCAATGGTCCAGAACCTGTCTCAAGAGAATTGTTTGTGGAGGATTCTAACCAGACAGTGCACCACTCTCTCACACCTGGGCAATTTAATTTAGACTGTCAGGGTAAATAAATATGCTTGACCTCGGGAAATAGGCATAGACATTGAAAAATATGCAAACTCTATGTATTTTGCGACAGCTGAGGATTGTAACCCGGGACTCTTTGAGGTAGCATCACCAACTACTGCACAGGATTGCATTAAATATTCCATTTCTGTTTTCTTTGTCAGTGCAATCCCTATTTTGTTTTAATAATTGAAATGGCTATTTCAATAATTTATTTATGTTACTTAAATTATTATTCAAAGTTTTTTTTCTCTTTGTCCAAATAATGGCAGCAAAGAATTCAGCATTGCGTGCTTAGGATAAAATTAAATTATATACTTGTGTCCATTATTTTGTTTGATATCATTATAAGAATATACTTAAGTTTTGTTTCTCTTTCATATTAATCATGTTCACATTACTTTTAGAATCCTGTTAACTGCAAATACTTAATCTTTATTCTGTCATTTTGCTTCTTGCTTTAGTGTGCAGCTAGCATGTAACCTTTTAGAATTTGTATTTTTTTCAGTACCAACTATAAAGTTTGAGAAATTCACATCATACATTATTACCATGATGAAGCCACCTGTCTGGAGTCTGAGTCATTGAAGCTCCCATAAGTAATATCTCAGTTCAAACATACAACATAAATACAACGGTAGTCATTGATCTCCAGAAGCAAACAAAACCAATATATTAAATTCGTGCCACATCTTATTGTTAGGTATTACCATGAAATCTGGTAGCTTTGAGAGAAAGAGACATGTAAGCCATTTTATGGTTTAAAGGAAAGTGAACAGAGAATGTGTGCGGTATGATGAGTCCAGCAAAATCTTTAAGGCTTTATCTTTCAGTTTAAAAGAGTAGGTTCTAGAATTTATATTTAAATTAAATAATAAATATTTGTATTGAATTTTATTCTGTACAACATCACTCCACAGTGTCAGTAGGAATGACAAGCTTGTTCTACATTTGCGCAGTATACCGGTACTGGAAAAGTACTGAAAAACCCAAAATTTGAAAATGGTATTTTACCAGCATTTTAGGAAACTAAACATCTGCTTTCCTCCCATTCCCAACCCCGACTTCCCTTGACACTTGCTAATGAAAAACTACATGCTTCGTTGCGATTGGAAGCCTGCTTCCCCCACCGAAGTACTTCAACAAGATTGTCAGGGGACACCAAACCCCACTGCTTTGATTGATCTGGACATTACAAGGGATCCCACCCCTCTTGTTACTTGGAAGCGATAGGGACTACATGGGAGACCCATTCCTCCATTACTCTGATGGAATTGTGGCCTAACAGCTATCAGCAGTATACAGTAAGGAGATCACGGGTTCACCTCCCAGGTCTTCTCTGCGTAGAGAGTGCTTTCAGTGGTGAGAAAAGCGCCATATAAATACAAATAGTTATTATTATTACAGTATATAGTGTAGGCATTTTCCCATATTATATAGTGAGATTTTTATATCCTATGCAATATGTTTTTCACCATAAACTATATGCATTTTAGTATACACTGTATGCATTTCACTATATAGGAAACATACATATTATAAAATGTATGTGTTTCAATATATAGTGTATGAACTGTGAAGAATGAATTAAGACCTAAATCACAGTTGTCAAACTCCAGTTCTGGAGGGCCGCAGTGGCTGCAGGTTTTCATTCTGACCATCTTCCTTATTAGTGACCATTTTTGGCTGCTAATTAACTTCTTTTTCTTTAGTTCTAATTAACTTTACTCAGGCCCCTTTGTTGTCTCTTTTTCCTTAATTAGCAGCAAAACAATAATGAGACACAAAACAAGCTGCCACATGACCAGCTTACCTGTGTTCATCACACAATACTGTATGTGAAAATAAAGAAAGGTGAGGGTCTCAGTAAGGTTGATCACTCAGGTCACCAAAACATTTTGACGGTGTTCTTAGAAAAAACAGAAAATCAACAGTTTTGGAAATATCTGCTGTGGTAGAATAAGAGCAACAATAAGCCGTGGAATTAAATAAAGGGTTTAATTAACACCAAGAATCGGCTTCTAATTAAGGAACTGGTTGGAGTGAAATTGGTTGGAGTTTGACGTTTCAGTTTAGCTCGTCATCTTTTGGCTCGTTTCACATCTCATTTCTGTTTGGCTATTATTTAATAAAGAAATGAATCAATTCAGAGGTCTGAATCCTTAAAAACAGGTCCATTAAAATGAAGGGAAAGGAAGTTAATTAGCAGTGAATCCTGGTCACTGATTAGGAAAAGGGGTAGAATGAAAACCGGCAGCCACTGCGGCCCTCCAGGCCTGGAGTTTGACACCCCTGACCTAAATGGTCTGACTAAAATACCAACAGTTGCTTTGGACAAAAACTCTGATTCAGCAATCTTCTTATAAATATATCATTATTTGGAACACATAAATTTCACGTGTGTTCCGTGTCTACAAAGATCTATGTAAGTGTAGCATGACAGAAATATTGAACACATGCCTAAAAGACGCATTTTTTTCATGTTTTAGTACTGACGACAAAATTTTGACATGAAGTGTATAATGTGTGAAGAGTGAAGTCCAAATATCAAATTGGCACTTTCACAAAAGGTGCAAGTATAACAAAATAAGTGCGCTTTTATTCAAGATTATTACCGAAGAAAAAGAAATCGGGTTTGTCTACTTCTGTGTTACGACTGCTTTGGTAGTATGGTGGTAAGAACTACTGACTCATAATCAAGAGGTCACAGGTTTGAGGCTTGATACATCACAAAATAAACGCTTTGAGTAATGAGCTGCTCTTAATTGTTACTATTATGTAATAAAAACATATATTTAATTTGAGTCTGTAACAGCCGGTATAAATGTATGAAACTTTTAAAGGTTAGCGTTTTTTTTTTTTTAGTTTTATTCTCACAGTTTTATTATATACTACGTGATGTCTACTATCCACTTTCGGGGTCATGATTGACCTTCAAGGTTGTTCCTCTTTTTATTTTTATTTTATTTTATTGTAGAATCGACTCTCGGCTGCAGCCAGCAGGGCGGCTGTTTGGTACATGCATACGGGCGCTGTTCTCATTCCCTACCACCTACACCGTCACTTCCCCTACCTCTGCATATCTTAAATCATTCTTGAGGCAGATTGAAGACTTAACTGCCAGCTTAAGTGAAAAATTAAGGAAAAAGTACTAAGTAATTGCAAGATAAACATGGACTTAATCAGTTTTAACGAGAAAAGATGCTGACAAAAGAAGAGAAGAAGCGGTCCACTAGGGTGGAGAAAAGAAGAGCTACTCAGGAAGCAGCAAGCACATGAACCTCTGAGCAAACTAATTCTAAACATACAGAGAAAGAGTATGAAAACTATGAATGCTCAAGTCAAGTGTATAACATGTAGTGCATCATTTCTGGTGACTAAATAATTTTGTTGGACTTGAGCTAGTATTGAAGAATTTAAAATAACAATTTCACATTTTGGGTGTGGGAAATTGAAAATAAATTTGCTGTAGTTTGAGTTTTGTAACCTGGTGTTTGTGGTGATGTAATATTTGTGTGACTCCTTCTCTGCTCTTTGCAAACTTGTTTTGCAATGGTAGTAGAGTGTCTTAAGTGTAAAGAGCCTGACTGATGTGAACATAAACATATCCTACATTTATTTCAAATCAGTATCTGCTTTATGTCAGATGCTATAATAAAGTAATTCATTAAGATTTTGCTGTGCTATTTTGCATTTCCTTTAGCCTGACAGGAAAGAAATACTGTATATACCAATTGTTTAAAAAAACAAGACTTCAGGATAGTATAAATTTGTGTTAAAAATGTGTTTTATTCCACTTCATAACTCTTCCCCTTAGTTATAGAGGGAAATAAAGATGTATGTAGTAGGTAGTGGTAATGGTAAAGCATAAAGTTCATTACAGGCAGGATCACTGTTTTAATAATCACATTTTTCAGATTTATACTTATTAATGTCTCTGTAATTTATAAATAAGATACCTCTGGAAAGTTGAGTGGATTGAAACAGGGCTGAAACTCTGAACCATGGTGAACTGGAAGTGCATTTGTAATGCAGGCTGTAGAGTCAATAAGATGAAAAATGAGGATAGAAGTAATTGTTCAATTTTAAAATTGATGGTTATTGATATTTTCATACTTTTGATAACCCTAGTGCCAGCAGCACTGAGCACAAAGCAGGAACGCAAGTAGTCTCGGCATGAACACCATAAACAGATGTCAGCCATAAAGAACATAGGACATGTCTCACACAATCCAGGTTTTTTAATTGAAATGCAATACAATACCCACCTTTGCTGACTTATAATACAAAGTTGGTCCCAATTGGTTGTAAGACTTAATTATTGTAAAGTGCTGTTATCCTTTTAGGTAACTGAAATAAACGGAGCTGCTCACCAAGATATACAGGTGTATGAAAAAAGTGATAGAAATCAGGAATTCTTAGTTTTTTTCTACCTTTTCTGATTTTGCAACAAAAAAAAACAAATAAAACTATCTCTAAAATTTTTCTTCTCCATTCTGCTGACTTATTGTATCACAGTATGGTACAGCAGCTGCACTATGGCAGACAGGGAGAGGCTTCAACGAGTAGTAAAGGCAGCATAGAATATCATCGGTTGCCCTCTCCCCTCCTTGATGGACATTTACACCTCCCGCTGTCTCAGCAGAGTAAAAAACATCATCAAGGACATCTCCCACCCTGGCTCTGATCTGTTTGACCTGCTGCCCTCAGGGAGGCGCTACAGGTGCATCACAACGAAGACAAACAGACTCAAGAACAGTTTTTTCCCATAAGCCATAACCATTCTAAACTCACACATGCACTGACTACACACTGAATTGTGCAATATTTAAATTATGTGCAATAACCCAATAGTGCAATAGTTATTTATTCTTTCCGGTATTTAAATAATGTGCAGTAACTCGGTTTAGTTATTATTCTTTTCATTTGTATATAACGTCGCAGAACTTTTTTTGCAACTTTTTGCGCCATTTATTTGTTTATTTACTTGTTGTGTACTACATATATGTCTGCACTGAAGGAGCTGCTTTAATCTCATTGTACATGTGTATAGTGACAATAAAAGGCATTCATTCATTCATTAATCTAATGAACATCAGCATCTATTGAGTTCAGAGTTCCAAAATGAAACCAAAATAACCTTTATTACACAGATTGCCAATATACTGGAAAAGTAAAAAATATGCCATTTGTAGCATCGCTATATATCATCAAATATCTAAAAAAAATTGTTTTTAAACAGAGATGCCCTTTTGGTCTTAAGATCAAGGTTCAATATTAAAAATGTTAAATGTTTGCAGAGAAATTTAGTGATGCTCACAGTAGATTTTTGTGTTATGTATCTTGAGTGTTAAAAAATATAATGATACTAGGGGGTTCGCTCCCTGCTTGCTTCATTCGCCAACCCCCCTGGCCTGCACTATGTGCCAGCCACTTCATGTCCCTGCCTCTTGCATTGTGAAGAGGGGGCTGAACGCACCCCAGTGAGATGCGGTCGCTCCTCCGAAACCCCCTCTTAAACGGTGATCCAATGGTAAACAAATACAGCTTTTTTTTTTTTTAACCTCCTCTTTGCTTGATCAGCTGCTGGCTTGCTCGTGCTGCGTGATCTGCATCTTGTGCGGCTCTTTGAACATTTAAAAGCTTGTACAGCAGCTGTCCTACTCTTTGTCTTTTATTTCCAACCCCGGGCGTGGTTAAATGTCTTGACACAAACTCTCATCTTGTGGGACGCAAGTTCTTGATATTTTTTAGTTTATAATTTAAAAATGGAATAAGAATCTGAAAATCTAACAACATCACATTAAAGTTTGATAAATTCTGAAAAGAATGATACCAAACATATATATGCAAGTTTTAAAATAAACCCGATTTAAAGCGTGACAAAAACATGGCATAACAATGTCACTTAAAATCATTGCACAAAATTGTCGCACTTTTAGGCGTAGGATTTTATATATATACTAGCCATGTGCGCCCAACTACGTTGCGCGTGTGAAAGTTGTCTGTGAAGGGCTCCCTGTTTAAACGCGGCTTCCAGTCGTGAACTGGGCCCTTCGTCGCACAGCATTATGATTTTTTATAAGGGAAACAAAATTACAAAAGGAAACCCTTGGATATTGATTCGATAGGAACGGCCTACTCGGAATCACTGTCTGAATCGTAATTATGTGGTGGTGTAGGAGCATTGCTGCTTCTGTCCGTTCATAGTCCGTCTCGTTTTCACGACGCTGTCGTTTCCTCTCACGATCTCTTCTCAACCTTTCTCCAATCTCGCAGGTTGCTTTGTGGCAATCCAAAGAGTAAGGCAATATAGACGGAGCACTGGTTATAAAAGGTGGACACATAGGTATCCAGGCTCTTTAAAGCATAAATAGGGATCACTTCACTGACATGTGAGCAAGCCACGGTACAACTGTGAGACGCGCAGCACTCGCCGGCTACAACGTAACAATAATAATATGTTACGTTGTCATTCATTTTACCCACTGTCTTTCTTTCATACTTATGTTACGTAGGCACGTACCTTTTATCTTCGGCAATCTCAGTCTCTAACCAGGCCTCAGGAGCTAACCAGCATAACCATGTCCACCACCCCTTTCGTTACTCCGGCACATTGTTGACATCTGTGAGTAACAACAATGTACTAAACTGGAAGGTGGTCTCCGCATGCATGGAATTCGTGGACAAACAAAGATCAAGAATATTGATATTAACAAATAATTTTTTATATCTTTTCCCTCAGTTTAAAAATGTTTACTTTTTTCTTAAGGATCTCTCTGTATACCACGTTGTCAGTTCGGCCCTCCTGTTGTAATATGACCAAGCTGTGCGCTGAGCTTACTCTTGAGCATGGAACATACAGTTGGCCATGTGAAAAGCAATCCTGCCTCAAATCAATGCCAACCTTTTGTAGTGTTTGTCCCTGAGACTTATTAATTGTCATTGCGAAGCAGAGCCTTACTGGAAATTGAACGTGTTTGAATTGAAATGGGAGATTAGATGGTATAACGGGGATGCAAGGAATAAAAACTGTGTCACCTGAGGCACTGCCAATAAAAATAGTTGCTTCAATTAGGTTGTTTTGTAGAGAAGTGACCTGAAGTCTGGTGCCGTTACAAAGTTTTGGTGGCTGTAAGTTTTTCAGTAACATTATTGGTGAGATTATGCTCCGGAGTGCCTGGAGGATTTAGAGTGTTGAGAAACTCTACCGGATAATGAACCGCATCTTCTACTTCTACAACTGAATCAACAGATTGATATGTTTTTGTTTGTGAAGGTAGTTCTTGAAGTAAAATGTGGTTTATAGTCGTAGTCATGTCATTTTTTGGTGTCAGGATAGCTCTCTCTCTTAACCAAGAGACGTCATTTTGGTGGAGATTTCGTAGATCGGGGTAAACATTTTGAAGAAGGTTTTGTAAGGTATTCACGATGAGACAGAGATTTGTAGGAATATTTATTTTACGATTTTCTTGTATGAAGGTGCCATCACCTATACTCATCAGAAGAGCAGAGAACTCCTCGGCTTTTTTGTCGCCTTTCAAATGAACTCTCATGTTTATTTTTAAAGTAACAACATTGATTTGTGGCCAGAGGTATGAAGATTTCAGAGATGCTTTAACTTCATCAGCGCATGTTTCTCTGGGCACGACTGGTAGGGTTTGACGGAAGTCTCCAGCCAGCAACACTGTCAAGCCTCCCATAAGTTTGTTGGTGTTTCGATTGTCTTGGAGGGTCCTATCTAAAGCCTCAATACTTGCTCTGTGTGCCATAGTGCATTCATCCTAGACAATAAGCTGACAATGTCGCAGCACTTCAGCCATGTTGCTCTGCTTTGATATGTTACACATGGGGGATTCAGTATGGTTGAGGTTCAGAAGCAGCTTGAAAGCTGAATGAGCACTTCTGCCACCCTCTTGAAGAGTTGCAGCAATGCCAGAAGAAGCCACAGCTATGGCAATGTTACGTTTTGCTTGGATTTTTGCAAGGAGAAGGTTTATTAGGAATGTCTTACCAGTTCCTCCTGGAGCATCAAGGAAAAACACAGTGCCAGTGGCTGACGCAACGCTGCTCATGATTTGCTCATAAACTGACTTTTGGTCACTATTTAGCAACCGCTCGTTATTTGTGACTATATTGGCCAATTGCGAAGTGTTGTAAGATGTCTCTTTCAAGTACTCGGGATTTGACGTAAGTTGTGCCAGTTCTGTTAAAGGTGAAGGCAAACCGTAATGATGAAGAGATTGACCTCCAATAGCAATCACGTAGTTTTCAAGCAAGTGTAGACACTTGTTATAGATCAAATTTAACCACTGGTGGACTTCTGTTCATATATGATCTCTTTCAGTCTGTCTCCTAACATCTTCTGCTATGCTGTCTTTATGTTTTTCCCATAGGTTTAAGGGTTTTTCCATCTGGCAGAACACTAACATGACAGCAAACAGTTCACGGATCTTTTGAGGTGAGCGAGATAGAGCAGCTTCCTGTAGAGTCTCGTCCCAGTTGATATCGTCATGTAATAAACCGAGTGCCCTGCAGGCTGACTTATAGGTTGGATGTAGGACACCATCAACTGTTCTGAGAGATTTGAAAGATATGGGACCTGTGATTTTGTTGAGCAGAAGTCGAAGATGGTAGCATTCAGAGTTATTCTGGTGTACAGTGTAGACCCGTCCCAGTACATTATTCTTTTTCACTCCTGAATATCCTGGTACAGGGTTGCCTTGTTTTCTTCGACGAAACCTGTTGTTTGCCCACACATAATATGATGGAATTTCATTATAATGAAGTTGTTTAGCAAAATCATCATGTTTGCAAAGGTCAAAGAACGCTAAAAGGGTCGTTTGTGGTGGATTGTGTACTTTATCGGCAACATTGCCTTCTGTGAAATAAATTCTTTGTCCGTTCTCAAGATGCACAGCAAGATGAACAACCGGAGGGAAACGTTCGTGAATGGAAAAACAGAAAATGTGCCAGACTGCTTCAGAGCTACTAATGTAACGACCAGCTTCGTATCGAGATACTTCATCATTTTGATTTTGTATTGTAAATACTGCCTGGTCACTTCCCTTGTTAACATACTTGCAGATGTATTTGATCGATTTTACTGAATTGCAAAATTCGACATTGATGTGAGCATTGAAGAAGCGGGGATAGAACAGGACTATAAGGGACGACCCATCTGTTGTCGATATCTACTCCTTTGATGTCAATTGTATGACCTCCATCAGCAGGTGCGTGCCGGCGGTACTGAGGGTAACCATCTTCTCCGGTCTGAGTTTCTGAGATGAACAGACGCGGGTGGTACTTAGTGCATATTCTGTTGATCATGCAGGGTGAGTTGATATTATGAGGTCCACATGGGCCGTGAATCATGTTGGATTTTACTATTTTGTGTAGGGCAGGGTCAGTCTGTGGATCAGGAATTTCCGCACGGATGAGTTGATCGATGAGAGCTTGTTTAATCCTATCCTTTAGCCACAATAGAATGTGTGCATGGGGAATACCTCGCTTTTGCCACTCTATGGTGTACATGTAGCAATTTGTACAGCCGAAAATGTTACTCTTCGTGAGCAAGTCTATCATGTTGCGAATCTTGAGATGAAATACACGACTGATAAGGTTGTGGCGATCGTGAGGTTTTTGACGTGGAAGGAGAATTTCAGTGATCTCAGGCCATTTAGGATTGCAAGTAAATGTGATGAATAAGTCAGGGCGGCCATAACGACGTACATATGTCATTGCGTCTTGTGTACGCTCGTGCATATAGCGAGGTCCTCCAGTGAAGGAAGATGGTAATATCACAGCTTGACCAAGTTCTGTTAAATCAGTGTCGTTTTTGTCAATAGCATCTTTTAAGTGAACGTAATTTTCAGCACATAGTTTTTTTTTATTTAGTCTGATATAATTTAGTCTTTCGGATTCAATTTTTGCGTACATATCAACTAAAAACTGATTTAATAAAGTTCGGAAGAAAAGGATATTATTATCATGATGTTGTCTGATCATAAGCCGGTATGAATAGATGTTTGCTGCAGAGACGGTTTTGTTCATAGGTAACTTACTGGCAGCATGAACTTGAGGCATAGACACAGAATAGCCGTCTTCACCATAGCAGAACATGAGAGGATATTGAAGTGCATCATAAGATCTGTGGGTTCCCTTAATGCGTTGCAGTTTATTATCTCTGGTTTTCAAGACAATATCTCTATTGTTGAATGTTTGTCCAACGATGACAACACCAACTTGATGAACTGTGGGTTTATTAAATCTGCCTTTGTGTGCATGTAATGGTTTTTTGTCTGCGTGAATGACAACTTTGAAGTCTTTGTCATCATCTGAAATACTGTCAATTGTGGAGTGGGAGTCCTGGATGTAAGTGTTACAGTCATGGAGCATTTTTTGTAATTGCTTGGCCAAGGGCATGTTAAGTCCAGAAAAATTAGTGCAGTGGATTTGTGCTTCCTTTTCATCGTCCCCGACGAAATAAATTTGCAAAAATTTGTGTTCCTCACTTGGCATAGGTAAAAGACTGCCAATCAAGTGATACACTTGTCCCTGAACTTTATATGAAGGCATAAAATTTCCCTCAACGATTTGGTTAGCACCAAATGATGTCATTTGAAATGCGCTGTTGTACTTTCGAATGTTGTTCAAGAAATGCTCACTTTGAGGATGTTCACCATTTAACAGGCCCTCAAGAAGGTCAGGAAGCTTACATAAAGGAGTGAGAGAGACTTTACCACCGTTACAGCACAAACCAGGAGACTCGCATTTCCACTTTTGAGCTTGACAATAGTCACAGTGAACATCCATGGATGGCGCCTTATATGGGCAGGCAGTCAGGCAAAGAAAGGGAATCAAATAGCTATAATCGTAATAAACGAAGAAAACAACAGCAGAAAAGCTGTGGATTAAATAAAGGAAATGGGTACCTGAACAGTAAACTAAGCATAAATACCTACACAATAACTATAACAATCGTAACAAATCAACAATAAAACAGCAGAGAACCCGTGGAATAAATAAAACCTACACAATAACTATAACAATCGTAATAAATGAACAATAAAACAGCGGAGAACCCGTGGATTAAATAAAAAGACTGCTTCCTTGGCGAAGCAAGGAAAAAGGACTTTGTTATATGTCGTTCGGTTATAAAACAGTGGAGAAGCTGTGAAAAGGCTGCTTCCTTGGCGAAGCAAGGAAAGAAATGAACACACCGCAGCGAAAAATGGCCTTATATGGGCAGGCAGTCAATTACATGGGAGGTGTGCTGAGTTGCGCAGCAGCCTTACTTATGAATATGCTAAGCACAGTCCTTCACCTGCGAATATTTACCTTATACGGGCAGGCACTCAATTACGTGGGAGGCGTGATGATGCAAGACACAACCGCCTCACGCGGCGACCGAGCTGCCCGCTATGGCCGTATACAGTATACGAAAGTAGGTTCCAGTTATGACCGTTACGCGTAGGATTTCGAAATGAAACCTGCCCAACTTTTGTAAGTGAGCTGTAAGGAATGAGCCTGCCAAATTTCAGCCTTCCACCCACACGGGAAGTTGGAGAATTAGTGATGAGTGAGTGAGTAAGGGCTTTGCCTTTTATTAGTATATATATATATATATATACTGTATATACTGAAATAGTTTTACTGTCAAATAATGCAAAGAGTAAGCGACACGTGTTTCGCCCTAATTCTGGGCTCATCAGGCGTACACACTCGCTGCACCCCCTCTCGGGAATCGAACCTTGGACGTCAGTGCTAGAGGCGAAGCCTCTTGCGTTGCGCCACGGCATGTGGTTCGTTTTTTTGATAGTACAGTAGAACCTCGGTTCACGACCATAATTTGTTCCAAAACTCTGGTCGTAAACCAATTTGGTCTTGAACCGAAGCAATTTCCCCCATAGGATTGTATTTAAATACAATTACTCCGTTCCAGACCATACGAACTGTATGTAAATAATATATTTTTTTAAGTTTTTAAGCACAAATATAGTTAATTAAACCATAGAATGCACAGTGTAATAGTAAACTAAATGTTAAAACATTGAATAACACTGAGAAAACCTTGAACAACAGAGAAAACTAACACTGTAATAGTTTGCGCTATAGCGCTACCAACCTCTGGCTAAAAGTACTTTTTTTAATGAGTTTTAAGCACAGGGAAAAAAATGATCATTTGAAAAAATCCGTAATTTAATAAACCACCAAGAAAAATAACATTGCAACAATGCACGCTACGAAGCGATTGCTGGAAACAGAAGTGAAAACAAAATCAAGCCCAGTGCATTCTTTAACTGCGTTCCTACCTTAATGCGTCCAGATCTCTTGCGCGCTGCCTGTGTATCTGTATCTCGCGCTGCCTCTGTGTGTGTGTGTGTGTGTTGCGCTCTCTTGCACTGCCTGTGTGTCTGCATCTCGCGCTGCCTCTATGTGTGTGTGTGTCGCGCTCTCTCTCACGCTGCCTGTGTGTGTGCGCGCGTGTGCTGCCTGTGTGTGTGTGTGTGTCTGTGTGTGTGTGTCTCTCTCGCACTGCCTGTGTGTGTGTGTGTCGCGCTTTCTCTGTCTTGCTCGCTGCACAGGAAATGCACAGGGAGAGACTGAACATGTACAAACCGAAAGGGAAACTGGCTTGTCCGTATACCGAGTGTGTGGTCATGAACAGAGGCAAAAGTTTGGTGAACTTTTTGGTCATAAACCAAGTTGTATGTGTACCGAGACGTTCGTGAACCGAGGTTCCACTGTATGTAGATCGGGGTGTATGTATGTATTAATATATATAAATATATATAAATATATATATATAATATACAGGGTGGGCCATTTATATGGATACACCTTAATAAAATGGGAATGGTTGGTGATATTAACTTCCTGTTTGTGGCACATTAGTATATGTGAGGGGGAAAACTTTTCAAGATGGGTGGTGACCATGGTGGCCATTTTGAAGTCGGCCATTTTGGATCCAACTTTTGTTTTTTCAATAGGAAGAGGGTCATGTGACACATCAAACTTATTGGGAATTTCACAAGAAAAACAATGGTGTGCTTGGTTTTAATGTAACTTTATTCTTTCATGAGTTATTTACAAGTTTCTGACCACTTATA
>JANRMT010062806.1:88975677-89003637 GCA_026402145.1 Polypterus bichir lapradei
ATATATATATATATATATATATATATATACTGTAATAAAAGACAGACACAATTGTGAAGGTTTGGGGTTTTTTAGGCCCTGTGTACTGTAAAACAAAAGAAGGTTCGTCAGTGTTTTCAAACTCAGTACAACAGACGGAAAAAAATGGCAGTGCAGACAATTTATAATGGAGGAAAGGAAGTGATGAAAAGATGGGGAAAGCCGTGGTGATCGATGGGTAAATGACATCATCAGGAGGGGACCAGTGGTAAGAAAGGAACCCGGAATTGGGTGGAATCAACAGTCTTCCGGGAATGGATATGGCGGCGTTGCTTTGTTCTTTCTGGAGAAACAGAAAAAGAGGTTAGTACCCCGCCATTGTCCCCTGGCACGACTTGTCGTGGCGCCCTTCGGGTCCTTAAGCTGCTCCCCATGCGCTCGTGTGACATGACCTACCCCCCACCAGCCCAGACTCATCGGGTCGGGTGGCCTGAACCGAGAGGTCATGAACCTGAGAAAGAGCATTAGTATTGGCCTGAAGGTTACCTTGGCGATAAGTGACGGTGAACTTATATGGCTGAAAGTCCAAAAACCACCTGGTTACCTGAGGATTCGAATCCCTGTGGAGGGCCATCCACTGGAGGGCGGGTGAATTCATGGGCCAGGAGGTAGTACCGCAGATGAGCTACCGCCCACTTGATGGCCAAGGCTTCCCGTTCCACTGCTGCATACATGGTTTCCCGGTCCAACAGTTTCTGGCTCAGGTATATCACAGGGTGTTCGACACCGTCGATGCTTTGGCTCAGCACGACACCTAGATCTGTGTCCGAAGCATTGGTCTGGAGGAGAAAAGGAAGAGAGAAATCAGGAGTTCTCAAGACAGGTGCCGTTGTTAGGGCCATTTTTAAGTAACTGAATGCCAGTTCCGTAACATCGTTACACACCACATGTAAAGGGGCCCGTTTCTTTGTCAGATTCATCAAAGGGGATGCTTTCTCAGAAGACCAAGGTATAAACTGACTGTAGTAACTCACTAATCCCGAGAAGGCTTGCACCTGTTTTTTGACTATCGGACAGGGCCATTCAATGATGTCTTTTATTTTAGAACTCTGTGGTTTCACCAGCCCTCCTCCCACCTCCCACCAGGTAGCCTAAATTCTTGGCTTCCTTCAACCCAAAATAACATTTAAATGGGTTGATCCGTAGCCGGCCTTTGCTAGCATCATGAGGACGGCATAAACCTGCAACACATGTTCCTCCCAGATGCCAGAATAAATGACATTATCCAGGTAGGCGGCAGAATAGGACTGGTGGGGCCTTAGCACTCTATCTACCAGATGGTGAAAGGTCGCTGGTGCCCTGTGCAGTCCAAATTGGAAGACCTTGTATTACCAGTGCTCGCTAGGGTTGCTAAATGCCGTTTTTTTCTCTTGCGGATGCCGTTAAGGGAATTTGCCAGTATCCCTTTGTCATGTCAAGAGTAGTCAAATAATGGGCCGTCCCCAGCCATTCGAGGAGCTTGTCCATGCGGGGCATGGGGTAGGCATCAAATTTGGAGACTTGATTGAGACGTCGGAAGTCATTACAAAATCTCCATGACCCGTCTGGCTTAGAGACGAGGACGATGGGACTGGACCAGGTACTATGACTTTCTTCAGTGATGTCCACCTCCAGTTCCACCTCTGCATGTTTCGCTGCAGGGAGGCGGTAGGGGTGTTCCCTGACTACCGCCCCCGGGTCTGTCACTATGTCGTGCTGAATCAGCGAGGTGCGGCCTGGTGCTTCACTGACCACTTCCAGGACAGACAGGATTGCTCGTTCGAGCTCCTGTCGCTGGTGGGAGGTCAGGTTGTGACCGAGGTTTAGGTCAGTTGTTTTTGAAGAAAGGGAGAAGGTAGGGCCAGCAAGAGGATGGTCTTCCCTGTCTTTCCATGGCTTCAGGAGATTGATGTGATATACCCTCTCGCTTGGTCGACGATTTGGTTGGCTTACCAAATAGTCCACGAGCCACGGGCCAAGCCAGTGTGCCAGCAAGCTGGAGTGGGAAGTGGGCACAAGCACCATTACTCGGTCCCCCCGGCTGAAACTCTCGTGGGAGGTGTTTCTATTATAATTCCGCGCCTGCTCTGCTTGAGCTTTGAACATATGATCTTTTAATAAAATTCTAATTTTTTCCAATCTATCGTGTAACTGAGATAGATAGATACTTTATTAATCCCAAGGGGTAATTCACAAACAACTACGTCATATACTCTAATATATTGGTGGAGGGAGGTGCCTCTCCTTTCCAACCTTCTTTAAGGACGTCCAAAATGCCCTGGGGCTGGCGTCCGTATAGCAACTCAAAAGGGGAAAACCCAGTGGAGGCTTGTGGAACCTCCCAATAGGCGAAAAACACCAGGGTTAAAAGCTGGTCCCAGTTCCTACCATCTGCGCTGACTACCTTGCGGAGCATCTGTTTGATGGTTTGGTTAAACTTTTCCACCAACCCGTCCGTTTGAGGATGATAAACGGATGTTTTAAGATGCTTAATGTGGAGTAACTTGGCAACCTTCCTGAATGTATCCGAAGTAAAGGGCGTGCCCTGGTCTGTAAGGACTTTTTTGGGTATGCGTACTCGGGAGAAAAGCCCTACCAATTCCTGTACGATATTTGTTGTATTAGCGGCTCGCAGGGGAACCGCTTCTGGGTACCGGGTTGCGTAATTGACCATAACTAATATATATTTATGGCCTCGCATCGAAGGTTCCAGGGGTCCTACTAGATCGACACAGATCCTTTCAAATGGGATGTCCATAAGGGTAATTGGAACCAGAGGAGCATGCTCCCTACGGGGTATCTGACGTAGCTGGCAGGTCGGGCAAGACTGACAGAAACGTCTGACCTCCTCAATGATTCTGGGCCAATATAACCAGAGTTTTACTCGCTCCAATGTCTTTTTGGCCCCAAGATGGGCACCTAAGAGGTGGGTCTGAGCTAGTTCACAAACTTCCCGCTGGTAGGTCCGTGGTACTAACAACAGTTTTCCGCCTCTCACCTTCATGTTCCGCAACTCAGTACAACAGATCGTTCTCCAGAACAAAGCAGGGTCCCGGTGGTGTGCAATCCACCAACGGTATGTCGTCTACGGACACGATGGCATTCCTGGCAAACTTCAGGGAATCATTGTTCCACTGCTCTCTTTTAATTGACACCGGTGTAGAGTGAAACTGATACTCTATGCCGGCGAGTGGATAAGGTGGGCAGTCCGAGGATGCGTCTGTCCGACCCGGAGCCCCACCCGGTTGCACTTCCAGGTAGGGGTCCGTTGCCGAAGAGGACTCCCCCCAGCTGTCCACGTCATCAACAGTTGCCGAAGTGCACGGCGTGGGAGCAGCTGGGAGAGCCCCTTGACCCTCCATAATTTGACACAAGCTAGGTGTGGGAGTGGTCTTTGTTCTACCGCGGTTACTCTCCGACCAGTCTTGTTTAAGTATAAGCAAAACAGCGATGAGCAGTTGTTTCAGCTTCCTCTTCAAGGAGATGTAACACCTCGCGGACCTATATGATCTGGTCTCTCCGTGTACACAAGTCACGTTCATTCTCTGATCCACCCATTGTCACGGTAGAACATAACGGTGAGCAACAGTGGTAATGTTATTCCCGGAGTCAAACAGTGCCACCACAGAGTGTCCATTTACCAACACCACTCCCGTATTAGGAACCGCCAAGGAATGTGACAGAGCACAGTACCTCTCTCCTTTGGCCCAGGTGCAGTCCATCGGCTCCGCAAGGTTGAGAGGACAGGTGGGAAGGAGGTGTTTGAAAATCTCGGTCTTAAGGAGGTTGTATTGGGCGGCCTTTTTCTCAGGGAGATCATGATAAGCGCACTGCGCGGGCCCCTTCAAGTAGGGCGCCTGGATGGACGCCCATTCCGCCCTCGGCCATTGGTTCAAAGAGGCAGTCCTCTCGAAAACCGAAATATAAGATTCAATATCGTCCGCCTCAGAGACCGGAACGATAGGAGGTGGCGGCGGCCGTGCTGCCGCTGCCAGCCTTCTTTTGGTCTTCGCCAACTCCACCTTCGTGGAGGCCTGATCCACCTTAAGAGCCTGGAGCTTGTTGGCCATGGTGATCAGGACCGCATTCTGACATCTCTCGGGCTTTGTATCCTGTCGGCTACGCCACTGCAATAAAAAACAGACACAATCACGAAGGTTTGGAGTTTTTTAGGCCCCGTATACTGTAAAACAAGAAGCTTTTTCAGTGTTTTCAAAATTGGCAACGTGGACAATTTATAATGGAAGACAGGAAGTGATGAAACAATTGGGAAAGCCATGGTGATTTATGGGTAAATGACGTCATCAGGATGGGACCAGAGGTAAGAAAAGAACCCGGAAGTGGGTGGAATCAACAGTCTTCCGGGAATGGTTATGGCGGCAGTGCTTCGTTCTTTCTGGAGAAACAGAAAAAGAGAGGTTAATACCTCGCCATTGTCCCCTGGCACGACTTGTTGCAGCGCCCGTCGGGTTATTAAGCCGCTCCCCATGCGCTCATGGGTGACAATGCATACACACATTCTAACAAGGTGCTTATATATACGCCCGACCTGACACAGATTGACACTGGAGGCATGTATAAAACCACAGAAACTTTTATTTTCTTCACCTGTGGGGCACGTCTTCCCCATGTCCCACAGGCACAACACAGTCTTGAAAAACACCAAAACACCCAAAAGAGAGTCACCACAACACACTCTCCTTTGCACCAACACTCCTCCTGGCAAGCGTAGTCCTCCTCCCGGCTCAGGCTCCTTGAGTGGTGGCTGCTGGCCCCTTTTATAGTCCACCCAGAAGTGCTCCAGGTGGTTGATTGCCAAGTTCCGGCTGCACTTCCTGGAGTGGTGAATGCACTGCCCACAAGGGCTCAGGAGTCCCAGCTGCAGCATCCCCTGGCGGCACCTGCAGGACCTAACAGGGCTGCACTAAACTCCTGTTCCCATGGAGCCCTACAGGAAACCGAGGCAGCACTCCAACCCAGGGGGGATATACACACACACACACTCTTTCTCTCTCTCACTCACTCATCAACAAAAACACTACTCCTAACTACTACTAACTATAGTTAGTATACAGAAATATACTTCCAACGTTTGATATGGATCATTGTGACACATCTTATTGCCTCGTAGGATTAACATTTTTATGGGCATCAAATTTGTTGTCTCCCTTTTTCACACAACTTTGATTGATTGACAATTTTTAATATGCTTTCTTGACATTTGATTCTATGAAATTGTTGAACAAATTATCATATTTCCACATTTAGGTACTAGTTACTGTCTTTCTTAAGGCAAATTATGTTCCATCATTATTTTGAGCAGTGGTTTTTTAAAATTTTTGCTTATTTTGGTTTTGTGATTAAAATACAGTACTTTTAATGATTTAACTGTGTTTGCGAAATTTTCTTCATTGTGCTAGTTCTGAATTTCCACGAAAGGTTATGAATTCATTTGTAAAATTACACAACTTAGTGTTACTAAGCATTTGTTTTCAATACTTATCACTTATAATTGGCTACATATGAGCACTAACGGGCAGCACGGTGGCGCAGTGGTAGCGCTGCTGCCTCGCAGTTAGGAGACCTGGGTTCGCTTCCCGGGTCCTCCCTGCATGGAGTTTGCATGCTCTCCCCGTGTCTGCGTGGGTTTCCTCCGAGCGCTCTGGTTTCCTCCCACAGTCCAAAGACATGCAGGTTAGGTGCATTGGCGATTCTAAATTGGCCCTAGTGTGTGCTTGGTGTGTGGGTGTGTTTGTGTGTATCCTGTGGTGGGTTGGCACCCAGCCCGGGATTGGTTCCTGCCTTGTGCCCTGTGTTGGCTGGGATTGGCTCCAGCAGACCCCCATGACCCTGTGTTCAGATTCAGTGGGTTGGAAAATGGACGGATGGATGAGCACTAACAGTTGGCAAGTTTGTTTTTCATTGTTGCCCGTTATTTTGTCAGTAAAATAAATTTGTTTTATTGGTAATTACGGTGGTTGTTTGAACTAATTTAATAAGTTATATTACGATTATCAATGAAATCATTTTTTAATTTTTCCAGTAAGTGATTATTTTTAATTAAAGTATAGATATTCTTTAAAATTTTAAAATTTGCATACCATACCTTTCTGATTTGCGCTACACTTTTACTTCTTATCCTTATGTTTAAATTGTGTTTCATGTGTGTTTTGATATTTCATCAGTTTGTACTGTTTGTGAATTAATTTTACATTTCTTCTTGTTTTCCATATTTTTTTAATTTCCTGAACATTTTTTTTATTACCTATATTTAAAATTTTATTTGAAAATGAGAGTTAAAAAGCAAACAGCATTGCAAAGGCAGAAGAAAATTAATCAGTTGTATACATGTTTACTCTCTGATTTGTCATATAAACAGAATGAAAGAGTTAAAGACAGGGCTAGAATAATATTTAATTTTAGGGATATCTAATTATTCATCTTATTTAATAACAGTTTATTAACTACATTGCATGTATTATTATTTTTAACTGCTATTTAACTTGTCAAGAATGCAAAGAAAATACATGGTTCAAATACAAAATAACAAGGTAATTGGAAATTTATCTATTCAGGTAAAAGAACTATAAAATAAACTTGAAATATGAATAGGTACATATTTTATTTCAGAAGTTGACATATTTGTACAATTATTACATAATCTTATACGAATACTAAGATAAAAGTGAATGCTGTAAAATGCAAGTCTGAAGGAGGCATTGTTGATAATTTAGCCTAGAACATCGCACTGTTGGCTTTGTGTAGTCACTGGATGGACAAGATGGTCACATTCCACTATTGAATGCAAAGAGGAATTTGCCATTATAGTGAGAGGGTGGGTCCTGTACTCTTTGACTTCAGTGTTCAGAAAAATGATATGGTTAATTAGATGGATATGACAGGGAGGAATGAATTCCCTTATTTTCATCTTAGCAGTGACTTGCTACTTGGTTGCAGTAGTCAAAAACTAACCAAAGCTGTGTTTCAAAAACATAAGTAGGCCCATAGATGTACCTTGGGCCAGGGGTTAATGTTAATTTGAAGATGCATTAGGAAAGTATATTAGGAATAATTCTGCATTAGGGTTGCAGAGTATAACAGTTCTGAAATGATACTGAAAAACCCAATTTTATAGTACCAACATTTTTTTTTTTAATTTTGGCACTGTAAGTAAATGGTAGCTTTCAAGTATATTGCACTTAGTTATTTATTAGTTTGGTTGGAACTTCAAGGGGGGAAAGCCATTCTTCGATTATTAAATTGAATATACTTATTCTTGCTTGAATCACCAAGGGGGACAGCTCTCATAGCTCTTGGAATGTCTACAATATTTTGATATAAATTAAAAGGACAATCAAGGAAATTAACAATACCCGCTCCAAAACCCATTTATTATTTGCAGAGTCAGGAGGCTTCATGTGTTTATGGGAATAGGGATAGAGCCCTATCAGGCTTTGCCCAAAACTTGACACAAAAAAGTAGAGAAATTTGGTGAGTTCATTTGAAAATGACTGTTGGGTACCATAAAATCAGTTTTTTAACAGAGTCTCGGATATGGAGAATCATCTCCATTTTAATATTTAAGGTCCTTTCCAAAAATTGTTGCGTTTTCCCCAGATTTTGGGGGTTGGGTTAAGGAATGGGACTCTCCTGTAGTTACTCTCCCTGTTGGAAATGTTTTAGCACCTCAGTCTTTCTTTAAATATGGATGGAGTTCAAGACTGATCAACATACTGGAGAGTTGCTACATTGCTATGCTGGTGTGGTAATTGCAGTCCTGCTGAATTTTCAAACAAAACCCTTGGTTTACTAATTTATCTGTGTTTGGATCGAGGTGTATAGTTAGGACTTGTGGGTAGTGACTGAAACTTTAGCTTTAAGGTAAAAGTAAAGAAATAACTTTCAAAAGGATGTTTGCTGGACTTAACCATCTTTGACTGGGAAGCACTGTAGCTTCACAATCCAAGAGGATCTATATGTTTAGTTGCTGTTTCTCCAAATGAGAGGAAAACAAGTGAGATGGAGATGAGGACCCCTCAGGTTCTCATGGTCAATGTGTATTGAAACAGCTCACTGGGAGGGAATCTTCAGGAAAGGTGAAAGAATTTATTCATGCAGGTTTACTGAAATAAAAAAATTGCACAGCTTTGTGGTGGAGATAGTGAGAGGAAACATTTAAGACTTAGAAGTAAGTTTTGTTGATATCAGTTAGGGGTTTAACCCAATGAGTTTTATCTGTAAGTTATATATGAACTATATAAGATTAGAATGTTTTATATTATTTTCTTATGTTTGTATTGTATATTTTTTCTTTTCAAACCATTACTTAATCTAGGATGGTAAGGATGTGCATTGTTATGTTTAAACACTGTTTTTTATATTCTCTATTCCAGGACATCATCACTACCACCATTGGACTGGCCTTTACCAAACCAGTTTGGACAGTATGAACTAAAGATTGAGGTTCATCCCAAAGCACATCACAGAGCACACTATGAAACAGAAGGCAGTCGAGGAGCTATAAAAGCCACTTCTGGGGGACACCCTGTAGTGAAGGTAAAAGACTCCTTTATTATTATTTCTCTCTTCACAGCTTTTTTTATATATGTTCCAGTGTGTTTCTTACGTTTGCATTTATTTTTGCTTTTGGTTTATTGTTACTTCAGTAGTGATCTTGCGTTGAAGGTATGCATTATTGTAATAATTTGTGATAAGCAAACCCCTATAAATTTGTTTTGCCTTGTGTTTGGCAAAATCACAGAAATGTTTGTAATTTTCACTGAACTTTGCTAAATGCATTGAAGACGATGGAGAAGGAGGTTTAAGTGGATTATAATTGTGTAATAAACTTAATTGTCTCTGTGGTCTACAGAAAA
The DNA here is from genome assembly GCA_026402145.1 of Polypterus bichir lapradei. Classification (NCBI taxonomy): domain Eukaryota; kingdom Metazoa; phylum Chordata; class Cladistia; order Polypteriformes; family Polypteridae; genus Polypterus; species Polypterus bichir. The sequence goes on from JANRMT010062806.1 coordinate 88,984,572, forward strand.
GTCTGAACTATACTGTGGCCAAATATGTGATCTGAGCTGTGAATCAGCAGTGCTAACCATTGCGCCACTGTACCTGAAACAACAAAAGATGTAGACAGAACAAACACCACAAAAAAAATACAATTAATGGCCACAGACTAGCAATAAGTAAAACAAAAATAGATCATTGTGCTCAAAGAGTTCCAGAGCACATATTGGCTGTGCAGTGAAGCAGCAGAGTGGGACTTTGTTTCATTGTTTGAACTTGTGGCACCGGTATAGTCTTCTTTATATCCCATGTATCTGTGCAGATCTTCATACTTTTTCCTTTCATCAAGAAGAAAGAAACACATTGTGAATAGTAATGATTGGATTGGAGGCATTGGGGGGTTGTGCTCCTTTAAGTCTTGTTTTGAAATGTTGCTGGTCATGTGGCTAATTTGCTTTTATAATTAGCGACTAGGGGGCTCTGCCCCCTGCTCGCTTCGTTCGCCCACCCCCGGGTTTTGTTTTCCGGATATACAATTTAAAGAGATTGTTATTTTCATGGGAATTGTTACATATGCATTATTTTCACTTTTACATTAAAACTTTTGTAAAAACAATACTTGTCCTTTATTAATGGCCCTGGGTGTGGTTGAATCTCATTCTCGCAGGACGTATAACGCTTCTCGCGTTGTGAAGGGGGGTGGCTGAATGAACGCTAAGGAGATGCTGTTGGATCAGCTGCTGTCTTTCTGCTGCTGCTGCTGGTGAGCTGCGTGTTCTGTTTGTCGCGCTGCGCGTCGATCATTTAAAAGCCTGTACAGCAGCTGTGCTTTTGCCACTTCGTGTCTCTGTCGTTCGCGTTGTAATAGGTGGAAGGGTTGGGCTGAACGCATGCTAAGGAGAAGCGGTCAGATCATCTGCTGGCTTGTTGCTGCTGGCGAGCTGCGTGTTCTGTTTGTCGCTCGGCGTGGCGATCATTTAAAAGCCTGTACAGCAGCAGTCCTATTGCCAATTCATGTCTCTCCTGCTCACATTGTAATGACTGGGATTGTTGAACGTACGCTAATGAGAAGCGGTCAGATCATCTGCTGGTGAGCTGTGTGTTCTGCTTGTCGCACTGCGCATCGATCATTTCAAAGCATGTACAGCAGCTGTCCTTTTGCCACCTTGCGTCTTTTTTCGCTTGCTATGTGAAGGGGGCTGGGGGCTAAACGCATGCTAAGGAGAAGCGGTCGGATCATCTGCTGGCTTGCTGCTGGCAAGCTGCGTGTTCTGCTTGTCACTTGTTGTTTTAAGAGCTGTGAGCACATGAAGTGTGTCAGCCAAAAGCATTCCAACAACTGCTAGGTTAGATGTCCGTCAACTTCTTTTAAATGTTGTCTCACTGCTTTGTCTCGCGTAACGTTAAAGTGTCTCTCGCGGGATGTCAAATTGTCTTCCGAGAAGATCACGTCTCGTCTCCCTCCCAAGATTTTTTTTGTAATAGAGAGATGTGGTACTAGGGCACACCAGGATCAGTATTATATACCGTATACTGTATACTCGCGTGTATAAGTCGAATGTGCAGAACTCACACTATTGGTCCAATAGATTATGATATGTTAACACCCACCTGAGAGAGTAACCACAGAGTACACTATTGTGCCTATGTGACCACATGGTAATGCCCAAACTATTCCGAAGCAACGTTGACACTGTTTTGTGTTTTTGTATCTCACACCTTTGTACACCCCTCAGAGCATCCCTTATCTACGATGGAGCGTTTGATCAGAAGAAAATATGAAGCTGATTCTGAATTAAAAGTCATTGAAGTGGCAAAAGAAATTGGTAACTGCGCTGCTGCAACAAAATTTGATGTGTCTGAGAAACTGGTGCGAGATTGGAGGAAGCAAGAAGATGTTAAAAAAAAAATTTAAGTGTCGTATTTTTGAATGGGCCTATAAGTCAGGGTCTGATTTTATGATAGATTTTTTGGGTTTCAAGACCTGACATACACAAGTATATTTGGTAACTGTTTTTTGTTTAATTTGAGAATGTTTCTCAACCTTTGGTGCTTCTGGGCCGATTTTACCTTTTTAGGTTTACTGACGACCAACACACAATAATCGAAGAGCTCTGTGGTTTGAAATGACCACAAGTTCCAGAGCCAAGTGTAGTTAGAGAAGGAGAAAGATATCACACAGCACTGTCAAGTGGATGGTTTCATCTTAGTAGCTGAAACAGCATTTTTTTTCCCTCATGTACTTGCTTCTCACCGATAGTCACTTTGGCAACGTTCTTGCAAGAGATTTGCTTGAAACAAGTGCACATGGCTGCTACAGCTTGTGATGTCAAACTGGCCTCGCAAAGCTTCATGGGCCATTTGAAAAAAAAAATGTTTACTTACTGGCTGCATGGCACAAATTTCCAGGAAAATATTCACCAAATAAGGGCTCCGGCGAGCAGAGCATATCAGCTGAGAAAAACACCTTGTGTCTAATTTCACCAATCAATGCTAGTAATAACATTTTATTATTTGATCTATATTAAAGCAAAAAAAAAAGTGTATCACTTAAATATTTTTATTTTACAAAGTGCACTCTACAGAGTGTTTTACAGAGCATAGACAAATATAACTGCAAGTTTCCATAATAAATTTGGTACAGAATAAGTCAGTGTTTAAAAGTGTAATCAAGCACTGGAAAAAAATATGACTTATGACTAAATTTCCATCAAGACCTTACATATACCATTATAGACTTTGTAACAGAGAATAATTATGATGATGGTAATAATATTAAGCACAAATATAGTTGATCTTATAGTTTTTCACATATGATTTGAAAGTCATTGTTGCAGAACTAAAATGCAGTCATTCTCCTACACATAAAGCCAGATGAATTCTGCTTTGGCTTCAGTGGCCATTTTATTTAGCTCTTTGCACTGAAGTCAGGACCCAAGTTTACATCCTGGGTGCCTAATACAAGCAATTTTCAGCGGGAGCAACACTTGTGAAAAGAAAACCAAATCACATTAACACTATTGGAGCTTCATACTTCAATGTAGTGAGAGAGCTACATAGAGCTGGCGCCCCTATGATAATAAAGCATTAACTGAGTTATTGAAATACCGAGAAGAATCAGAAAATCTTGGGTGTCTGCTTTGGTGATAGAAGAAAGCAGTGATTATGGTTCTATGTTAAAGAAGAATCTGTTGTTTTCTAGACAGCTGAGAAATTATTATTTCTACCATAGTAGCCATTATAATACAACTTGGGGGAAAAAAAAATCAATTGAAAGGACAACATACATTTCAGTGTAAGAATCTGTACAGTATCTTTAGTGTTGAATTATCTAATAATACTATGCACATAATTTTGAAATAAAATATTTCCTGTTGTCTGAAATTGGTATTTATTATTCAGTATTTTTATTAGGCCAAAAAACATTTTTTAACATTGCTAAAAAATGCCTTTACACAGTATGCCTTGATCATGCAGCTAGGGTGAGTGAGGAAATAGCATTCATCAGTTTTTCCTTTTTCATGTGCATGCAGGCATAGTCATCTAAACTTACAATGCTGTTTCTTTGTGAGTAGGGTAGTGGTGAAGAGGTTAGCATGACTACTTCAAAGCTTCATTTACTTATCTTTATCCAAGGTGATTTGCAACATTTATGATACAATTGGTTACATTTTTTTTGTGTTTTCAATTGGAGCACAGGCAGATCAAATGACTTGCTTATGGCGCATGGTCACACAATGTCAGCAATGGGATTTGAATCCACAATCTCGGGGTTTGAAGTCTAAAGCTTTAATCACTACACCATATTGCCTCAGGGACCTTTTTCTTGATTCTCGGTCATATGCATGTAGATTGAACATTTTCTGTTTGTCAGTATGGTGTACCTTGTATATTAGATAAATTGTCATGATTGGATAGTATTTTGTGTATGCTTGCACCATGTTATTTATTGGCATGCAATCAAGTGTTGCTTTCAACATTGTATGTGTCACTGAGATGATAGCCTCTAGAAAACCTGCAGATGTAGTTACATGCATTTATTAAACTAATCTGGTAATTATTTATAATTTGTCAAAGTGTTCACTGTCTGTTATTCATTGCCTATTATTCAGTGAAATTGCTCAGAGTAAATGATTAATTGAATATCAGTTAAGTTTGGTGCAAAAGTGTTCAAGAATGATCTCTTCAAGGGTATAATAACATTGCAACAACATGGTAGATATCTGAAATTTTTAACCACACAAATAAGTAAAACAAGTATCAAATATATAATTGTGCGGTTGTCAGACACTGTATATGACTTGGTCTTCTGCACAGACATGCCATTTGTCATCACTACATTTTAATAGAAACTGTTGTAGATCAAAAATAAGTCCATTAGAACTGATTTTAAAAATGTCTAAAGACAAACATGTAGCTGACATAGGGGTAATTTATGAAATGTTCAGTTATTCATTATCACTTTTCAAAAAAAGACTTTAATTTGCAAGTGACTGTAGCCTCACCTGACATCATCAGGCACAGTGCAGGAACCAAACCTAAACAAGGTGGTAGCCCATCACAGGGAATATACAGTCCTACTAAGCCAATTTAAAGCCAGCAATAGCCATAACATACCCTATGCTAATATGCACAGAAAAGTCATGTAGAGATAGAAAGCAAATGCAAGATCCCCTCTTACAATACTTGAGGTAGGATTTGGTTTCAAGACTCAGGAATTGTGACATAGCAGTACTACCTATCATGCTGCACAAATCACAAACATTTTATTAGAAAATAATGAAGTAGTTGTGTAATTGAAAAGCATTGTAAAATTTAGATAAATACATTATCCATTCTAAATTATGACCTGATTTACAAAGTTCTAAAACATTTAATGCCTGCTCTTGATTTTAGTCACTGCTTACATTAACTCTTTTTCTTTCAAGTTATTTTTCCTGTTTTTTGAATTTAACAGACTGAATTAATATAGAGAAAATATAAATTGTACCTACAGTAATAGTGTCAAAAATGAAATAAAACTGATTGTTCTAACCATCAGATCATTTGGGATAGTGGATGTCATGGCAGAATCAACTATGAACTAGATAAAAATCCATTGAAAATATCACTCACAATGACCTAATTTAGAGTTGCTAGTAAACTTTAACATGCATTTGTTTAAGTTTTTGGAGGAAAAGTAGAGTATACAGACATGCACTAACTCTTCATGAACATGAGTTAAAATGTGTATACTCTACACAGACACTGCCCAGACTGGGATTCAAACCAAGTAAAAGCAGGTAGTGCTTTCAAGTGTTGGTTTGGTGCTAAAATTTGGACTTTTGATATCATATCAGCTTTCAGTCCTCAGCACCAGTACGAAAACGGTTCCAAAGAAAATAACAAATAACTCCAAAACATCCTGTCATACTCCAGCGTATCAGGGGCCTCATGCGTAACACCGTGTGTAGAATTCGCACTATAACATGACGTAAGCACAAAAGCCGAAATGTTCTTACGCACAGAAAAATCCAGATGCAGGAATCTGAATACTCCAACTTCCGCGTTCTTACATTCCATAAATCCCGGTCAGCGTGAAAAGTAATGCTCGTGCACGTGTGTGCTGTCCTGCCCCAATTCCTCCCAGAATTATGCCTCTTTGAATATGCAAATCAATATAAATAGCCCTTAAGCTCAGCGTTCTGTGAAAAGATACAGGGGAAAATATAAGAATTTCAGCGAATACCAAGTGGAGGCAAAGGAAAAACATACTATTTGTTGATTTAAACAAGTCGATTGAGTGACATAGCGGGTCGGAGAAACTCGAAAGCTCAAGTTCACAAAGTCACACAGTGCCAAAATAAAAAAAAGTCACATATCAAAGTCGCCGTGAAAAGGCGAGTTGTAGCCCACTGTCTGAGCTTATTAGGGTACAGACAAAACAAAAATAGGCACACAGTGGGGAAAAAAGCACGAAATGTCAACTTTAATCTCGAAATTTCCACTTTAATCACGTAGTTTTATTTTGTCATTAAAGTAGAACATCATAAACTTCATCTTAAATTCATTTAATTTACTAGATTCTCAAATCCCATCGTAACTAAAGTAGCACGTTAAATGCTTTGTTTTGTATTTGATCTTCAATGTGCTCTATGTGTGTGAATCACTACGTGCTTCCGTTCTTTCTCCGACAGGACACAGAATCCATTACATTCGTGATATTACAGCTCTCTGAATAATTAAAATACTGAGATGTATACGTGATATCATTTTCATGATGATTGGAATGAAAGCATGTTATTAAACGATGCGCAGTGATTGTTCATGTCTCATACTGCTGCGCCATGCACGACCTTCAATGAAATAATTTATTGTAGCAGTACTGTCTCTTTCAAACGTACTAATCTCTAATTCCTGTCCTTACTTTTCTTTCCCCAAATACCCAATCGCCACACAATCAGCTCTGTAATAGACGTTAAGCCATCTGTAAGCTTACAACAACGATTCTTCAAAACTTTTAAGGAACATTGGAATATCTTCATAGTACGTGTTTAATTATTCTATCCATCTATCCTTCCAGTGTCGCTCCACCCTCAGCAAATATACAGCGCGCAAAGCAGGAACAATACATGAGCTTGCTAGCTCTGCGGCATCGTGTCCTCACATATTTAATTATTAACAATACAGATTATTTAAATGAAGTTAAAGTTTTATCTGTATAATATAATCAACATATTTTGCTGCATTTCATCTTACAAATGATATAGTCATCATATGTAAATACACTCTTTATAAAGTGGCGCAGGTTGTGCAATATTATAACTGTAGTGCAAGTTTACAGTGGGGGTAATTGTACTTATGAGAACAAACAGTTCTACAAGGAGCAATTGATTGAGTGCGTTTATAGTTCTTGGGATGAAACTGTTTCTGAACCGCAAAGTCCGTATAGGAAAGGCTTTGAAACGTTTTGCTGTGGCTGAACGGCAAGCGTGTGCTTGATGCTGTATACCGATAATTCTCTTTCTGATCAGCTACTGCTGTGATTCCCCACTCAGATACAGTAATATACGTAAATACTCTGAGTGGTGCAGTGAGAGTAATATGGAAAAAGATGATCCGCTGTGGCAACCCTTAAAGGGAGCAGCTGAAAGAAGAAAAAGAAGAAGATGGTGCAGTGAGAGTAACAACACTAAAGCAGTTATGGTATTTGGAATACTATGGCTATTCCCTGGGCCATTATATTGTTACAGGTAATCTACAATCAGATGCATTACACTAATAAACAATATGCGGTTAGTTTCAGTGTATTTATAAAGCCAAGTCAGAAATATGGTTCTAAGAAATAAAGGGTAACCACACAGGAACAGTAGCACTGCTTTGACGCTGGATGTTGCCAGTCTGCAAAACCGAGCGGTATTCTTACGTACAACAGGGTATGAGGTACCGTGGAAAAGTGCATGGCTTTACGCCAAGTGTAGGTTTTATACATCGAAATTTCAACTTGGAAACGTTCTTACGCAACATTTCTCTGCATACGCACTGTTTGTGCATGAGGCCCCTGTTGTGCCACAAAATCTCCCCGCACTATACACTGCTTCCTTCTCGATAGCTGTAAAGTCCTTGTTACATTGAAGCTATAATAATGTCCACCAACAAACTCCGATATGTCGTGGCAGCTGTGGGGGTGGGTACGGCATGTTCCCCATGAAGGTCCCCTGTGAATTATCGTCAAAACAATAGGGCTGAAGTATATGAAACAGACATTTTACCAAAACTGCAATAGCAAATGTCAAGGAAAGTGGGGGTGTGGTTTGAGAGGAAAGTGGAGGTTTACTTCTGGTTCCTCCTCCTGTGTTCATTGCTTTCCTGCTATAAAAAGCATGTATCTAGATGTTATGAATTGGTGAATCTAAATTGGCATGGTCTTAATGGGTAATTTGAGAAAAATAAATAAATTATGTACATAAAATAAATAAAAGATACTTTCTGATCAAGCAAAATGCCTTTGTTACATAATACTTTTTTCAGGGCACAGTTAATATCTCTTTTATTTTGTTATATGTATTTGACAATAGCTGCTTTTTAACATTTAGTTTTTTAAAGTTTTTGTACCCTGAACCTTTGAAAATAATGGATGAAGTCCCTGCTGAAATGCAGACATACAGGGGATTTCAGCATCTTAAGGGAGATAAATTGAATCGACATATACCTTCATTGCCAGATTGTTTATTTAAACAGAGAAAGATCTATTTTTGCTCACTGCAGCTTTCAGTTTATTTGAGACATTCTTCATGTGGAAAAAAAAGAGTTTAATAAAATCTGTAGACAATTAAAATTTTTTTACATTCATTGTTATTGCACCTCTAACTTTCAGTTTCTTTTTAATTGCTGCCACTTTAATATATACATACATGTCCTCGATTCCATTGGTTGTCCAATTTCAGTAATTAGCTGTTTTCTTTTGGTCTTTTTTTGTTTTGCGTTTTTTTTTTTTTTTTGGCAAAGAAAAAGTGGACTCAATTCTTTGTTGTATTTTACATACACATCTTCTGATTAACCATGCAGTATAGGTAAGCAGTACTATATAAGGGAAAAAAAACACGATTTTCATTCAGTATTGTCTCAGCAATTTATTAAAAGGAAACATGACACATCATTGTGATAATGACCTCTGGAAAATTATGAATTATTTTACTACCTCTGTTTTTTTAGTTATGTAGTCTTTTTCTTCTATTGAGAGATGCATGACATGCCACCTGCATTTTACACTTTACAATCATACAGTATGTGAAGTATTATTTACAGAAGCGCAATACTAGCCTTTTAGTAAGATGATAATCTTTTGTTAAAACCATATATCTATACTAATAAAAGGCAATGCCCTGACTGACTGACTCACTCACTCACTCACTCACTCAGACAACTAATTCTCCAACTTCCCGTGTAGGTAGAAGGCTGAAATTTGGCAGGCTCATTCCTTACAGCTTACTTACAAAAGAAGACCTATAAACATACCTAAATTAATAGATTCTCTGTGCTTTATGAGATTATTTTAAAATATTACTGATTAGATCCTGCCATGTTTTGAAAAAAGTCTGTACAGATCCTCTAACTAAGTATTTGATTTTTTCCAATTTCAAATAGTATAACACATCAGTTTCCCAATGACTTAAAAGAGGAGAGTTTGGGTTCTTCCAGTTTATCAGGATAAGTCTGCATGCCAAAAGTGTAGTGAATGCAATAACAGTTTGTTTGTCCTTCTCCACTTTAAGCCCATCTGGAAGAACACCAAACACAGCTGTTAATGGGTTAGGAGGGTTTGTGAGTCCAAGGCTGCCTGAAAGGTAATTAAAAAGTTTTCGTCCAGAATGATATTAATTTGGTGCAGGCCCAGAACATGTGACCCAGTGAGGCTGGAACTAGTTTGCAGCGTTCGCAGGTTGGATCATGCCCTGGAAACATTTTGGAGAGTTTTAGTCAAGACAGATGTGCTCGATATATAATTTTGAGTTGTATAATTGTATGCTTTGCACATATGGAGCTCGAGTGAATTCTCTGCATTGCTACTTTCCACTTCTTTTCTGATATATTAATTGAGAGATCTTTTTCCCAGTGACCTCTTGGATCTTTGAAAGGGAGGGATTGTAAAATGATTTTATATATTGTAGAGATGGTGTCTAAGTCCTTGAGATTGAGCCAATATTTTTTCCAGCATGGATGTGGGTGCAAGATGAGGAAAATCTTTGAGGTTCTGTTTAACAAAGTTCCTGATTTGAAGATAGTGAAAGAAATGTGTAGTTGGAATGTTAAATTTGGAATGTAATTGTTCATAGGATGCAAAGACGTTGTCTATATAAAGATCTCTAAGCAAATTAATTCAAAATTTTTTCCAGATATTAAAAACTGCATATGTTTGCGAAGGTTGAAAGAGGTGGTTCTCTTGCAGAGGTGCCACAGATAGAAGCTTCTCTGTCTTAAAATGCTTTCTACATTGGTTCCATATTCTAAGTGAGTGGAGCACAATTGGGTTATTAGTGTATTGCCGATAACTTGTGTTTATTGGAGCACAGAGCAAGGAATACAAAGAAGCACTGCAGGATTTTACTTCTATTGCGGACCAAGCCTGTGTATGTTCTTCTATTTGTGTCCAGGTTCTTATCGCCTGTATATTTGCTGCCCAGTAATAAAACTGGAAGTTAGGTAGAGCCATGCCGTCTTCTGCCTTTTGTCTTTGTAGGGTCGCTTTTTGGATGCGTGGATGTTTTGAATTCCAAATAAATAAGGTTATTGCTGAATCTAATTGCTTAAAGAATGATTTATTAATGTATATTGGAATGTTTTGAAATAAAAAAAGGAGCTTAGGAAGAATATTCATCTTAACAGTGTTAATTCTTCCAGCTAGTGTGAGATGAAGGGTTGACCATCTGCTCAAGTCTTGCTTGATTTTTTCCATGTAGACGGCGAAATTTTGCTGATAAAGAGCTTTATGTTTACTTGTGATGTTTACCCCTAGGTATTTAAACTGTTCTGCAATGATAAAAGGTAGAGTATCTAATCTAATATTATATGCTTGAGAAATCACTGGAAAGAGTACACTTTTATTCAGATTAATTCTGAGGCCAGAGATCTTTTGAAATTCTGTGAGTGCTGTTAGGACTGCAGGCACAGAATTTTCTGGGTCTGATATATACAGTACCATATCATCTGCATATAATGAAATTTTCTGTTCCAATCCTTCTCTGCTAATCCCCTTTATCTGATCAGTATTTATTATTTAATGTATTGCCAGTGGTTCAACGGCAATTGCAAACAACAGCGGTGACAAGGGGCATCCTTGTCTAGTACCACGTTCTAGTTTAAAGTAGTCTGAGCAAATGTTGTTGATGCAAACTGAATCTTCTGGGTTAGTATACAGTAATTTGATCCATGCACAAATGTTCGGGCCAAACCCAAACTTCTTCAGTGTAGTAAAAAGGTACAGTGGAACCTCGGTTTGCGAGCATAATTCGTTCCGGAAACGTGCTTGCAATCCAAAGCACTCGTATATCAAAGCGAATTTCCCCATAAGAAATAATGGAAACTCAGATGATTCGTTCCACAACCCAAAACTATTCATATAAAAATGATTAATACAAAATATAAAGTAAAAATACATAATACAAATTAACCTGCACTTTACCTTTAAAAAGAATCATGGCTGGTGTGAGTTTCTAAACTCGTGGATTCCACCCAACGGGACAACACGCGGAAGAGCGTCCCAAAGCAATCGCAGTCTCCCAGCGCTGTAGTAGTTCGCCGTATAAGCGCATCCAAAAAGATTGCAGACATGCTATAAGCGCCTGTCGTCAATGGGTCATACAAGGAACATTATAAAGATCCCGGTACAATAAATAACAGCGCTGTTGCTGTTTCAAGCTGAATAAAGCTGGTGTTAAAGTACTGAGACTCAGCTTCGTGTTTTGGGGAGCAAGATGGGGACTCGCACTTCACAGCGCACACACACAGTCACAATGCTGTAGTAAACAGATGTTGACTATATGAGTGAGGCACACAGACTCAGATGGAGAATAGGAGACGATTGCCAGAGAGAGAGAGATGCACTGGGCGAGCGAGCGAGATAAGGAGAGAGAGAGAGACACGCTGGGCGAGCGAGCGAGCGAGATAAGGAGAGAGAGAGACTCGCTGGGCAAGCGAGATAAGGAGAGAGAGAGAGAGAGAGAGAGACCGCTGGGCGAGCGAGATAAGGAGAGAGGGAGAGAGACCCGCTGTGTGAGCAAGATAAGGAGAGAGAGAGAGAGAGAGAGAGAGAGACGCGCTGGGCGAGCGAGCAAGATAAGGAGAGAGAGAGAAGAACCATCAGCTCAGTTGTGATCACATGACGCTCAGCAGACAAAGGGTATCCATACTACTCGTATTGCAAGACATCGCTCGTTTATCAAGTCAAAATTTATTAAAAATTTTTGCTCGTCTTGCAAAACACTCGTAAACCGAGGTTCCACTGTATTTTCATTCAATCATGTCGAATGCTTTTTCTGCATCCAATGATAATAATATTTCTGGGGTGTTTGATTTAGTTGGTGAGTATATTACATTAAACAGGCGTCGAAGATTTGAAGAGCTTTAGCATTTCACTGCATGTAGAGTAGCATGACTTTACAGAGTGAAATGACAGAGAATGTGATTAAAGTTGCTAGTCATGATGTAGTCAATGGTGCCCAAATGCTTGCTTGCTTTCTTTTCACATTATCTTGACAGTACAATGGAGGTACTGTAAGTACAACGTTCTATGAAACAGAGTGAGCTGTCTGCGTACTGTACCTTATTGGGTAACAGTGTCCTTCACCCATACTCTCTGCTCCTACATTATTACATTTAGAGCTTCCCAAGTTTTCTGTCTGTAGTGATCACTACTTTCTATGGTTGTAATTGTAATGTTTTTCAACATGTGGCTTTTAGTGGCAGTAAGAGAGAGGACCAAGAGGCGTGAACATTTTTGTCTTCTGTTCCCTGTATAGTAAACATATATATATATATATATATATATATATATATATATATATATATAAGATAAATAGACAGACATGATAGATAGATATTATGTACAGTTAATACACTTAAAGTGACACAATGGCCAGGTACACCTTTTCAGCTGCTTGTTAATGCAAATATTTAATCAGCCTATTGTATGGCTGCATCTCAGCCAAGATGTCCTACTGAAGTTCAAACCAAACATTAGAAAGGGGTTTTACAAGTGACTTTACATGTAGCACGGTTGTTGGTGCCAGACAGGCTGGTCTAAGTATTTTAGAAACTGCTGATCTACTAGGATTTTCACACATAACCATCTCTAGGGTTTACAGGGAATGGTCTGAAAAAGGGAAAATATCCAGTGAGCAGCAGTTCTCTGGGCAAAAATGGGTTGATGATGTCACAAGAGAATACCCAGACTGGTTTCAGCTTATAGAAAAGCAAGAGTAACTCAAGTAACCTCTCGTTACTACCAAGGTATGCAAAAGAGTACCTCGAACCTAGCAGCAGATGGGCTATAGCAGCAGGAGTCCACACCGGGTGCCACTCCTGTCAGCTAAGAACAGGTATCTGAGGCTACAGTTTGCATGGGCTTACCAAAATTGCACAATAGAAGATGGGAAAAATGTTGCCTGGCCTGATGAATCTCGATTTGTGCTGCAACATTGGGATGGTAGGGTCTGAATTTGGCTTCAACAACATGAAAGCATGGATCCAGCCTTCCTTGTATCAACAGTTTAGGCTGGTGGTAGTGGTGTTGTTGTAATGGTGTGAGGAATATTTTCTCTGCACATTTTGGGCCCCAATTGAGCATCATTTAAATACCACAGCCTACCTGAGTATTGTTGCTAACCATCTCCCTTTATATGCCATCTTCTGATGCCTACTTCTAGTAGGATATCACACCATGTCACAAAGTTCAAATCACCTCAAATTGCTTTCTTGAACAAGTCAATGAGTTCACTGTACTCAAATGGCCTCCACAGTCAAGGTCTTAATACAATAGGACGCCTTTGGTATGTGGTAGAATGGGAGATTTGCATCATGGATGCGCAGCTGACAAATCTGCAACAACTGTGTGATGTCTTGTCAATTTAGACCAAAATCCCTGAGGAATGTTTCCAGCACCTTGTTGAGAAAGGTGTACCTAATAAAGTAGCAGGTGAGTGTATATATAACTTCTCTTTCCCCTTGGGAGTTATTATAGTATATCAAATCAAATTAAAATCAAATAATAAAGTATATCAAATAATAAAGCATAGATTTATACTGTACTGTATATACAGAAATATACAGAAAATAAGAAACATGCCAGTTATTTCTCCATTATGTTTAATGTATAAGGAATCCAGTTTTGTTTGCTGTAGTCAATGTTTAACTGTTTTAATATAAAAGAAAATAAAATTGGGGATCTCAGGTTCAAGAGTGAAATGGAACAAGATCAGGAGTAAAATTGTACTTTTAGGGCCCTGGGCAAGTGTTTTAAATCTGTTGCTAATACACAAATTAACACTAGAATCCCTGAAGCCTACGAAAAAACTTAAATTCCTTCGCACCTCTCGTCATCAGTGTCTTTTGGTTTTTAAATGTGTTGATCAGCATAAGCAGCCTGCTATCCCATCCTCCCCTCAACAGAGCTCAACTCCGGCAAAAAGTTCTCCCAGTTCAAGGTTCGTTATCTGCATGTGAGCTACCTGAAGTCGTATAGGGTAAATAATACAGTATATCGTTATTTGGAGTACATGCATTTCATGTGTGTTCCATGTCTTCAAAGATCTGTGTAACTGTAGGATGAAAGGAAATGCGATGCAAGAAATGCTGAACACATACCTAAAGCAGAAACTTTTTCCATGTTATACTAATAATGACGTGAATTGTATTATGTGTGAAGACTTTAGTCCAAATATCAAATAAACACATGTGCTTTTATTCAAGAATATAACCAAAGTCAATGAGTTACAAACCCAAGCTCAAATGTCAATTGACAGAAAGATAATATGTATTCTTGGATGGTGTAGAGGTAAGAACTGCTGTCTTATAACCAAAAGGTTGCTGGTTCGAGTCCCGGCACTCTGCGTTTTGAGTACTGAACTGCTATTATTATTACTATAACAAAAACATACATTTGATTTGAGACAGTAACACCCAGTGTAAAGTTTGGCTCCTTGTAAAAGTTAGCGCTTTTTTTTATTATTCAGTTTTATTCTCTCAGTGACATTAACGTGGTACAACAAACTTGCCTCTCCCTCTCTAAGCTGATGCCGTTTATCTCCATTCTTTTCACAAGAGCAGTGATGACCACAGTTGGTACTGTGATTGAAGCCTGCTCAGAACTATTTGTTGTACCGGCAATCAAAGATACGATGTCTCGTGACTGCTATCAGACCGGACAAAAGCAGAACCGTAACAACAGACAGCTTCTTCACAGCGCTTTCACTGGCTAATAGACTGCTGCACTGCAGCACCCAAGGCTGTATGCCATCCAAGTTTGTCTGTAGTGATTCAAAAGATTCTACATTATCTGCCAGTTCACATAGTTTGGTGTCATCAACAAACGTAACTGGCTTGGAGTTTGTAGTCCTACCCAAATCATTTGTATATATTAAAAATATCAGTACCTCAGAATTAACTCCTGAAGGAAACCACTCTTAACATTAACATTACCCAGTTCCAATAAGGTTCCTCACACCATAACCATCTACTTTCTGTGTTTTTCCAAATTCTGCCCCCATCGACACACAACACCTTGAACTCCCACTTCTTTTAGTTTGATGCCCAATCTCTCATGTGGGACCTAATCAAATGCTTTCTGAAAATCATAACTAATATCTTATGCACTACTCTAATTGTACCTTTTTATTGTTTCTTTATTGAATCCAGGCATGTTAGTAAAGAACTGCCTACCCTGTCTGAACTCATGCTGATTGTTCAGTTAAATGTCTGCACTTGCCATGTGTTGACCAATCTTTTCCTTAATAATTCTATCCATTAGTTTACCTCTGATGCACGTTAACGTTTCTGGCCTATAGTTGGTTGGATATACCCGGTCACACTTTTTATATAATGGGATAATATTTACTATTTTTCAGTCCTTCCCCCATGCGCAATAACATTCTAAAAATATGTGTCATTGGTTTATATATGTACTTGTTAACCCACTTAATCACTCAAGGATAAATGTCATTTGGTCTTTTTAATTTGTTAGATTTCAGTCTATTAATCTAAGCTCTAAATCACTCAGTACCTGCTTAGTAGCTCCTGTTACTTTTGAGAGGTTATTCAATCCCTCACTTGAGAAAAATGCAAGTTTAGAGTATTTACTATTTCGCTGTCTGTGTATTTTAATTCTCCTTTACTGTTTGATATGCTTTACCTCCACTTAATTCCTCTTTTATTACTAAAGTACTAAAAAAATCTCTTTTTCCTTATCTGCAATAATTCTCTCTGCTTTTTAGCTTCTCTAATGTCCTTCTTAATGGTTGTGCACATGCTTTCATACACCCTACACCTTAGACAGCTGTTTTTCCTTTGTGGCTTATTTTAATCACTTTATTTCCACTGCAGAGTTTTTTTTAAATATATTTCTAATTCCAAGTATTTGGATGAACATGTCCTGCATAATATGTAAAATGTTTTTAAACCTGCTCCACTGTCTCCCCCCCTTAAAAGCTCATCCCAGTTTATCCCTTTTAGATCACACTACATCTGTTCAAAATTCTTTCTATCAAAGTTAAACTTAACAGTTATAGCCTTTGCAACCGCTCACTGCCAAAGTACTGAGAATTATATTATAGTAACCTGATCCCAATGGTTCAATCACTTTCACACCCTGAATTCTATCCTGGTTATTAAAAAATGCTAAATCTAGACATGTTTCCCACTGCATTGGTGCTTTAACATACTGCATTAAAACACATAATCACTGATTAAATCTAAAAATTCCTGCGCTCCACTATTTATAAGGCTAGTCCAGGTAATAATTTGGGTAATTAAGGTCCCCTATGTCTTTGATATCCCCCAGAAACGTTCCTTTTTAATATTAATAAAAAGAGGTACATTGAATTTACTGTCTGCATTTGGGGGGTGTCGGGTCTATAACATACTTCTATAATAAGGTCTTTATCCCTAATACCTTCTAGTGAAATCCAAACATTATCACTAAGATGTCATCATCCCGCTAAGGAAGACATTGATTTAAATTGTTTGTTGTAAATGAAAACGCCCTTTCTTTTCTTTTCTGTCTATACTTCCTATAAATGTCTAACCATCTATGTTATACTCATCCCTGTCTTTGTAATTAAAAATAGGTTTATGTTATTGCTATGAGATCATAATGATATTCAGCTACATATAACATCTTAACTAGTTTTTGCAATTTTTCTCTCTTACAGGGAATACCTGAGATTTAATAATTATTCATTTTCAGCAACTTAATATTAATATTTTCACTGGAAATCTGTATGATTTGTGTGTGCCATGCTTTATGGCATTTTTGATGACAGGGACTTTAAAATATTTGAGATGAGCATTGTTTAGGGAGGTAAGATGGATTGTGGAGAAGGAAGAAAGGGAGAATGAGTAGGCCTTATTCATTTTAATTAATACCCGTAATGTTCAATGTTAAATTTAGCAGGTGGTAGGGCTTGGCAGTGGGAAAACTTGAAATATTGAATAAAAGCAAGCATTTTAAAATGTTATTTTTATTTTTCGATCTTTGAAAAATTAACTACAAAATACAGAAAGTATCAAATCAGTTTAAGTTAAAAAGTGATTTGGTTAGCCATGTCTTTCATTCTAATTATGATCAGAAGCCCAGAAGTGTGTGATTTTTATTTACAAACCAATCACCAATGTAACTACTGAGATATTTCAGACCCTTTTATGCAGTGCAGAAACTATGCAAAACTGAAGTAATTTTGGAATATATATATTCATTGAGCTTGGATGATAAAGAATTCATAGTTAAACTTGAATTAACTCCCAGTATGAATTCTAGCAAGCAGAAAATGATTGAGTATTTTAAATGTGTACAGCTGGATGCAACTGCAGTATCTAAAACTGAAGCAGTAATTTCACATTTTATCAAGGATAGCAACCTTTTGCACCCATGGTTATTTCCCCACCCATGTTTAAACCCCAGGTTGTCTGTCTCTAAGAAATACTTTTTGTTCTGATTATTCCCTTATGGTTCCCTTTATCTCTGACTAGCTTTACATGCTGATGACATGACTTATTTTATTGCAAATCCCTACTCCTCATTGCCACAGGTATTAAATCAATGGGAACAGTTTTAAAGGATTACTCATTTTCAAATTACTTTAAAAAAACATACTCTTCCTAGAGATTTGCCTTGTACCTCAAACTAGATTCAGTTTTTGTTCTCTTAAGAACACGTGAAATATCTAAGAGGTATAGCTAAAAGAAAACTTAAAGAACTATTAAAATTAAATTTCTTCAGTTTGCATCCAACAAGATATTAATAGGTGGTCATGTGTTCATCTTATTTTAGCTAGAGAAATTACTATTAAAATTAATTTCCTCTCAAAGGGTTTTACTCCTTTTTCAGGGCACCTTATATACATTAACAAATCTTAAAAAAAAAAAAAAAAAGTTTCTACTGTCTCACAGATATTTATATTTAAAGACAATGGAAGGTATTAGAAGGCATAAAATGGTTTAATTTGGAGGATAAAATATACTATGTAAACATATTGTTTATCCAATATTTTTACATTGACTGGAATAGCCATATGCCTTATGTTTGTGTTTCATTTCAACTTGGAATTTGCATGCACCCATCATTTACTGAATCAGCAATATCTAGTTTTAGAGTTAATATGAAATAATAGATAATTCTACATCTTTAAAAAGTATAGGTAATTATCTGTTTTGAAACTGAATTGTAATTATGTTTATAAGCAAGAAATAAAATGGAAATCTTTCTATTGAAAATAAACTTGTTTCTATAGTTTTTCATAGATATTACTGTAGAATGTTTTGTTATATTTGAATCAAAATGTTTAGTCTTTGGATACTCTTAGTGTTTATTAAAACCATTTTAAAAAACACTTTGTCAGGTTTGTCAAGGCAGACCTCTTTAGTATAGTACCAGTATATTGCAGGAAAAAATGAGATCTGAATTCGGCAGAGGCCCCACAGCAAATGTTTTTGGCAGGATTTTTTTACTTAAGCAAAGCGAAAGGTTTCTGGGACCATCTGTTTACAGTCAACTATGGTAAGGGCTGATGCCAACTGCTAGACAAGTAACTCCATGCCTGTGTGCTACAGTATCTGGAAGCAAATCACCTTCTCTGTATGGTGACACAGACACCATGAGCATTTTACCATCTGGCTTTTAAATTTAATGCTTGCTTTAGAGCATTCTAGAAGACTGAAATGAGTAGTAGGATTATTTACTTTAAAGATGTACATCAATGGTGATTCAATTCTGACCAATTCCTAATGTTTATTTGATTTCTGATTTTCACTTTTGATTTTGGATCTTCACTTACATATATTATAAAAAAATCCTGTGGGAGGGATATATATATATATATATATATATATATATATATATATATATATATA
>JANRMT010062806.1:89003647-89091110 GCA_026402145.1 Polypterus bichir lapradei
ATATATATATATATATATATATATATATATATATATATATATATATACACACACACAGTTATATGAAAAAGTTTGGGAACCCCTCTTAATTCTTTTGTTTATCATTGGCTGAGCTTTCAAAGTAGCAACTTCCTTTTAATGTATGACATGCCTTATGGAAACATTAGTATTTCAGCAGTGACATTAAGTTTTTTGGATTAACAGAGAATATGCAATATTCATCATAACAAAATTAGACAGATGCATAAATTTAGGCACCCCAACAGAGATATTACATCCATACTTGAGCCTCCTTTTGTAAATATAACAGTCTCTAGATGCCTCCTATAGCCTTTGATGAGTATCTGGATTCTGGATGGAGGTATTTTTGACCATACTTCCATACAAAATCTCTCCAGTTAGATTTGATGGCTGCTGAGCATGGACAGCCTGCTTCAAATCATCCCATAGATTTTCGATGATATTCAAGTCAGGGGACTGTGACGGCCATTCCAGAACATTGTACTTCTTCTGCATGAATGCCTTTGTAGATTTCGAACTGTGTTTTGGGTCATCGTCTTGTTGGAATATCCAACCCCTGAGTAACTTCCACTTTGTGACTGATGCTTGAACATTCTCCTGAAGAATTTGTTGATATTGGGTTGAATTAATCCGACCCTCGACTTTAACAAGGGCCCCAGTCCCTGAACTAGCCTCACAGCCCCACAGCATGATGGAACCTCATGTCAATTTAACAGTAAGTTGCGGGTGTTTTCCTTGGAATGCAGTGTTCTACTTCCGCCATGCAAAGCGCTTTTTGTTATGACCAAATAACTCAATTTTTGTCTCATCAGTCCACAGCACTTTGTTCCAAATGAATTTGGCTTGTCTAAATGAGCATTTGCATACAACAAGCGACTCTGTTTGTGGCGTGAGTGCAGAAAGGGCTTTTTTCTTATCACCCTGCCATATAGATGTTGTTTGTGCAAATTACGCTGAATTGTAGAACGATTTACAGATGCACCATCTGCAACAAGATGTTCTTGCAGGTCTTTGGAGGTGATCTGTGGGTTGTCTGTAATCATTCTCCCAATCCTGCGCATATGCCGCTCCTGCAGTTTTCTTGGTCTGCCAGACCTGGGTTTAACTAGGGTGACCAGATGGGTTCGGCTATAAAGGAGGACGCCGACAGTCATAAAGGAGGACAAAAATTACCAAATATATTTTTCAACTCCAATCAACCGCTAACCGTTATCCATTGGGCCGTCGGGCGGAAATAGAATATAAAGCAGTGTTACCGCTACTTGATGTTACAATTATTGATAATGTGATAACGTAACATAATTTCACGCGGTCACGCGGATGAATGGAGAATGGCTGAAGGCTGCTCGTTCTCGATATATATCATATGTAATCAGTCAAAAATGGTCAACTCTGTTCGTGATTCTGTGAAAGGAGGACATTTTGATGAATTTTTGGAATGCCTGGAGGACGGAGGAAACCATGTTAAAAAAGAGGACATGTCCTCCTTTTGGAGGACGTCTGGTGACCCTAGTTTAACAGCAACTGTGCCTGTGGCCTTCCATTTCCTGATTACATTCCTTACAATTGAAACTGACAATTTAAACTTCTGAGATAGCTTTTTGTAGCCTTCCCCTAAACCATGATACTGAACAATCTTTGTTTTCAGATCTTTTCAGAGTTGCTTTGAGGATCCCATGCTGTCACTCTTCAGATGTGAGTCAAAGGGAAGCACAACTTGCAATTGACCACCTTTAATACCTTTTCTCATGATTGGACACACTTGTCTATGAAGTTCAAGGCTTAACGAGCTAATCCAACCAATTTGGTGTTGCAAGTAATCAGTATTGAGTAGTTACATGCATTCAAATCAGCAAAATTACAAGGGTACCCAAATTTTTGCACAGCCAGTTTTTCACATTTGATTTAATTTCCTACAACTAAATACTGCTTCACTAAAAATCTTTGTTCGGAAAACACCCCAGTACTCAGATGTTCCTAGGAAATGAAAGACACTATTATCTTTTTTGTTGAAAGTAAATTATTATGCAGGCTGAGAAGGGTTCCCAACCTTTTTCACAGTGTATATATATATATATATATATATATATATATAAACTTTCTGACATAATAAAGAACGTGAAAATACGTGAAAAAGCTTGGGTCATAGGCTTATTTAAATTTTATCTTCAGTATGCATTAGATTCAGAAATACAATTCTTACTCAAGGATTTTCTTGGTGAACTGTGATTTCTTCTCCTTTCTAAAGGCTTGCTGTTTATTTGGTTGGAAACAATTATTGAATCCATCAGTCACTTTCAAACACTTCTTACTTGCAGTCATACTGGGCCACATTTATGGAATCATGCATTGTTCCTGTTAGCTGTAATGTATGCAATTGACTTGACCTGACTAAGATAATTACAAAAAGGAGGATCCTAGTCAATAATAGTGAAGATGAAGAATAGGTAAATATTGCATAAAGAATGCAAAATAATTGGCAAAGCATTAAGAAACTTTTGTCCACCCCAGGCATCTCATGTTCTAAATAGTGCAAATTGCCTACTGCCCTTATGCTCAGTTAGAAAGAAGGTCTTGTGGAATTCTCTTACCATGATAAGTCCAGTATAACAAAGTATATATTATTATTATTAAGGTGGATATCTTCATTCCATTCCATTCTGTTTAACCTGGACACCACAATGTATTATTTACACATGTGGAATGTGTTGGAGAATAAATAGTCACAAGCGCCCGGATGTTTTGGGCATGAACTCCCATCTCCCAGTATGTTATATCGTACATTAAAAGGCAAGTGCTTTAAAAATGTATGCATTTTTATTTGGACTTCTTTAATAACAGTAAATCCCACCTCTGTTACTTGGTACCACTGTGGCTCCTAGTAAAGTCGAGCAGTCTGTTAATTAGTAGTGTTTAGTTATTAACCTCATTTCTTTTCTCGTTCTACAGTGTTAAGATTCCAATTTGTGTAGGCTAATCTACTTTTCTCATATCATGTAGCTCTAAGCCTCCCTATATTCTCTTTAATAATTATCACTTTATTTATTTTCCATAATTTTCTTTACTAATGAGAATTAAGAGACCATTTACAGATAGGCTTATGTCTTAAACCCATGTATTTATGAAATCTTTTCATATCTCTGTCTTCACTAAATGGCAGTTTAAGTATGGACATGGAAAAACAATATGCTGAACAGTTCGTATGAATGATATACAACAGGCTAAATTGAGTAACATCCACTTGCAAAGCCACAGTACCATACAACATCACAGGATCACGGCAGCAGTTTCAGGATGAAAGTGACATCACCACAGTTTCAGGACAGACATTGGTTACATTTTGAAGGTTTTGGAGGGTCTCGGCTACTAAGTCATTAGATCTGACATCACCACTCTTTCAGGATGGAGGTTCAGAAGATGGTGTTCAGAAGGTTTCAACAGAGGTCTCATCAAGGCATAGAATTAACATTGTGTCATGGACCCGTTCAAAAATTAAACCACTAAAAATGAGAAAGAAAAACAGTACATCAAACTAAACAACATGTATTGCATAAAGAATGTTTACGTCACATTAAATTTAAGTAAAAAGTTAATAAGAAATGTGATTAAAATTTTAGCCAGTCTGATATTTTTAAACATGTATGTAAAGAAAATGGCAGTACATATTCTACACTACACTATCCTATATGTTAATTGCTTTATTTAGAACTTCTTTATTTTTTGGCACTTATTATAAACTAGGCTGACCCGCCGCCTTTTAAGGCGACCGACTTTTAAGTTGACCACTTCTTAAGGCAATTCAATATGTAGATCAATTTGATATTTTATATAAACTCATTAATTTGGTTATGTTGCATTTGAGCGGTATTACTTTAATACTCGTAGTTTCTGTTATTTTTGTGATGAAATTTAAAACTTTTTTTCTATATTGAGGTCGCCCTTTTGAACCCCCCTGATATTTACTACGCGATGAGGCATTTGTACTCCATCAACATTAATTATTTCCAGAGACATAATTTTGTCTATTTTTCCAGCGCATCGCGTACAAAAGCAAGGGAGCGATGCTAGCACCAGAACTCTGCTCACATCATGTCGCTTCGTACCGCAAGCTGCAAGTAGTAAGTCTGTGATAAGCGGAATACTGCTACGCTTTCCACTCACGGGACGGAAGGACAATCCCGACCGCTTTTATATAGTAAGAAAGAAGAAGAAGATATCGCAAAGTCTGGAGTAGAAAATCATCTTTTACCTGGAAAAACAAAACTACAAATCCCATCATGCATTGCAAAATGGACGGGGCGTGTATGAAACTCTGTGCTACTCGCACAGTCTGGAGTGGAAAATCATCTTTTACCTGGAAAAACAAAACTACAAATCCCATTGTGCATTGCAAAATGGTCGGGGCGTGTGTGAAACTCCGCGCCTGCGTAGCACTCACGGGACGGAAGGACAATCCCGACCGCTTTTATATAGAAGGATGACAGGCCATCAAAGCAAAAAAAATAAAAATATTAATAATAACACAATTTAATTATATAGCACCTTTTCTAAGCTCGAAGCACTTCACAAAATTCAGAAAGAACAACAGACTACATATGATATCCCCACTAAATAAAGATAAATACAGGATATACAAACCATTCAAAAAAGGCAGTAATCTAGACTAAAATACAGCATGTAATACTATAAAAAAATTCTTGAACAAATAGCAATTTGTGATACAAATTACAAATCCTATGCACCTGGACAAACAGAGAGGGTAAATTGAAAGCATTTCAGGTCTGTTTAAAGCCTTACTAAACAAATGAGTTGAGTCTGTTGATCTGATTCATTTTTTGGGAGGTCATTCCAAAGTCTGGGTGCTATACAGCTTAAGGCCCTTTTACACATAGAGTACAGGTTAGTGTGGGGCATAATAAGATTGCCAGAATCAGAGGACCTTCGTGGGCGAACAGGAGTGTAATGATGGAGAAACTCACTGATGTAGTCTGGTGCAAGGCCATTTAAATATGTGTATTTTATTAATAGAATTTTATATTCAGTCCTGTGAGACACAGGGAGTCAGTGAAGGTGCAGCAGGATGGCTATAATGTGCCTGCTGTTGCCAGTCTCTGTCAGGACTCTCAAAACAAAGGTTTGAATCAAGTGGTGCAGTAATATAAGATTAGAAGGCCTCCTACCAGTAGGGAGTTTCAGTAATCGATGCAGGATGTGATAAAAGCATGGACAAGTTTCTCAGCATTAGAAAAGGAGCGGTGGATGTGAGAAAGTTTCTTAATGTGGTTTATATGGGTGGAGTAAGAAAGAGAGGAATCAAAAATTACACTAAGGTTCTTTGCAGTAAAAGAAGGTCTGACGAGGGCTGTCACCAAGAATGATTAAAGAGGAGTTCATTTTCTTAAGCTGAATTTTAGTGCAAATTAGTATGACTTTGTTTTGATTGCAGTTTAATTTGAAAGAGTTATGGTCCATCCATGTTTTAATTTCACTGAGGCAAGTTGTGAGATGCGAAAGTTCTGATGAACTTTCACTTTTAAAACTGAAATAGATCTTGGTATTATCTGCATAAATATGATAACCCAGTCCAGACCTACGAATGACATAGCCAAGGGAAAGCATGTAGATACAGAAGAGCAGAGAATGCCATTTCATTAACAAGGGGAAGTCAAATGGAAGAATTCCTGTGAGAAATTAAGGCATGAGGGTTACCCTGGACATGACACATGGGCTGTGTGGCCATAACACCATGCTTAATAACTTTTAATTTCACACAAACAATAGCCCCTCAAGAGGAAGGTAAAAATGCTCAGCACTTGACAGAAAAATGAGCCAGAGCTCCCACCTCAACTGCTGGCTACGTGGAATAGGCAGTGAACACATTAAAGTTTGTCTACACAACTGACATGTCCTTGGTGCACAGTGTAATCTTGATGAGTACGCTGCACAGGATTAGGAAAATCCATGGCCAGAAATGATAATGGATAACAATGCTATGAAGGGAGGAGTGGAGCTGATGATTTGTTACAGCTACAAAAGAAAAACATTATTCTGGACACTGGCCACAGGCAATTTTTTCAATATATTGAACATCTCTAATGATAATGTTTTTGTCAGCTGGACAACCTTGAACTCGGCTGGAACAGGGAGAAATGTCATAAGAACAGATCTTTCTTGAGGAGCAGGGTAAACCATTGGTGTGACCTTGCATTCAATTGGGACAGCTTGTGTCAAAGACCCCAGCATCTGCAGCCATCGTGAAGATTCAACAGAAAGGTGGTAATGCCCCAGCAACCCAATCCACAGAGGAATTATTGACAGCACCAGTAGTACGTGTGCATGATGAATGTGTGTGTGTGTGTGTCTCACTGCCTTATTTTAGCATGCTAAACTGTACAGTTGAAGCTATGTACAATTGAAGTTATACAGTTGTGTATAAAATGAAAATGTTCCATTCTGTTTGATAAACAAATTGAATGTGAACTACCTGATGGTAAAGAGCGAACAGGTTAATTTCGTTGCTTGTTGTTTAAATAAATTGACCATCTATTAAGATCTTTTTTTCCAAGTCCCACAGTAATACATATGTAGCAATAATGTAATCATAAGTTGAGGGTCAAGACAATTATCTTCATGCTTCTCAAAGAAAAATTAAAACATGATGTTTGTACACTATGCATTTGTGAAGATCAGAAGTATGAGGCTATCCAAAACTATCTTTGAATCTATTTGAGTAATATGTGTAGTGACTTATTAAACCAAAATATTACATTAATATATGGATGTACAGCAGCATCTTTATAATGTCCAAGACCTCAAATCTTTCAGTATTGTACCAAAATAATATTCTGCCCCCCATGAAAACCCTCAAAAACACTGAGTTGTTTCCATAAGTAAACATTTCTACTAATTTACTTATATTTGTTCTGTTATGAAATATTTTTTTAAATTATTTTAGAAGAGCATTGGCTCCAGCAGACCCCCATGACCCTGTAGTTAGCATATAGCGGGTTGGATAATGGATGGATGGATGGATGGATTTTAGAAGAGCACTTAGCACTAGTGAGCTTTGAAAATACTAACATAAGTAATAAGAACTAATATCAATATTTCAAAATCAGCAGCAGATGCAAAAAGAGAGCTTGCAGTTATATTTTCAAAAAATGCCCACCATCAAAAGAAACCGGAACATCAAAGTATTCTAAACTGAAATCAACAGAACATTAATACACAATAAAATACAACAAGTAACTAAGATAATTAATGTTGGAACAGACTTCTCTAAATTGACCTCTGGAACCCCCAACAAAAATTATACTGATTCATTAAATATGCAGTTTACTCTAAGAGTCATTTTATCCTGACACTAGCAAAATAGAGCGGAGAAGAAGTGTGTTAAAGAAGTTATGAAGAAGAAAAGGAACATTTTAAAAATAACGTAACATTTGCTTTCTATTCGTTTGCATAAGCACAGTCCTTCACCAGCAATTATTTAATGTTATCTCAGACCCGGCACTTAAAAGTTTCTGTCGCACTTTTGCTGAGAGTGTGCCATGCTGAGAGTGTATCCCTGACCATCTCATCTTCGTTTGCATAAGCACAGTCCTTCACCAGCAATTTTAACTTAGTTACAAAGTGATCAAAAGTCTCGTTTATACCCTGCGTCCTCTCATTAAACTTGTATCTCGCGAATATCGTATTCGTCTTAGGCATGACAAATGCCAGCGGCAGCGTATCTGTGAACTTCATTTAAAGTTAAGCTTTACACCTTGCTTTCCTATTCGTTTGCATAAGCACAGTCCTTCACCAGCAGTTATTTAATGTTAGCTCAGACCAGGCACTTAAAAGTTTCTCTCGCTCTTTTGCTGACTATCTCATCTTTGTTTGCATAAGCACAGTCCTTCACCAGCAATTTTAACTCTGTTACAAAGTGATCCAAAGTTCTGTTTATGCCCTGCGGCTTCTCATTAAACTTGTATCTCGTGAATATCATATTCGTCGTAGGCATGACAAACACCAGCGGCAGCGTGTCTATAAACTTAATTTAAACTTAAGGTTTACACCGTGCTTTGTTTCCGCAGTAGCTGCACTTATGAATATCCTTGTATGCGTCACTCGCTTCATATTCTTTTGCTGCCTTCTCAATTGTGTAATGCGTTTTTTGTTCAGTGCTCTTTGGAGCTTTTGCTTGTTCTCTGCGTACTGTGTTCACAGTCAGTTCATGTGAGCTGCTCGGAGTACATGCATCGAAGTTTCTCAGCTGTGCTTGTGCTATCTCGTGCGATCTTGCGATGTCCACGGCTTTATTTAATGTTAGCTAAGACCCGGCACTTAAATGTTTCTCTCGCACTGAGTTTGTGCCAAACACTAGTCTATCCCTGACCATCTCATCTTCATTTGCATAAGCTCAGTCCTTCACCCACGAATATTTAGCGGCAGCGTGTCTATTGGATTGCTGCCAACGGATGGCCTTATATGGGCAGGCACTCAATTACGTGGGAGACGTGACAATGAGGGACGCACCTCCGCCTCACACGGCGACTGAGCTGCAGGCTATGGCCGTATATATGTACATAAGTAGGGTTCCATTTATGACCATTACGCGTAGAATTTCGAAATGAAACCTGCCTAACTTTTGTAAGTAAGCTGTAAGGAATGAGCCTGCCAAATTTCAGCCTTCTACCTACACGGGAAGTTGGAGAATTAGTGATGAGTCAGTCAGTCAGTCAGTGAGGGCTTTGCCTTTTATTAGTATAGATTCCTGAGCAAAATGTCCTTCGTTCAGTTCACCCTTAATGAATGTCTTCACCCTGTAAGAAACATTCACATGTTAGCTGCACATTGACAGAAAGAAAGAGAAAGATACCTTACAACATGCAAAATTCTCCAATAGAAAAATGCACCACCACCTCCTTGTCATGGGTAAATCACACTACCATGCAGAGGGAAAAAATCCCGATCTGGGACATAGGTGAAAGGTTTCAGCTGTGAAGTCAAATGGTGCATCCAAGACATACTGAGAGGCACTAAAATGAATTGTTTCAAAGTAATATTATTTAATCTATTTACATACAGTACTGTACATATTCTGCTTATTATAATTTATTTATAGTGGCTCTAAAGTATTTTCAACCTAATAAAGAGATTTATTTTATTTCCTTACCATCAACATGAACACTCCATAATCCACTGATCCAACAAACTATTGTGGAAGATTCTGCTGTCTAAACCACATCTGTGGATGGTGAAACCTGAAATATTTAACATAGTCTAAATGGTTATATTGTAAAATATTGTGTTAAAAGTATATGTCCAAGTATTGCACATATATTAAAAATAATCTCTCAAGTTATTTCATGGAGAACTACCTTCTTAAAATGACTCTTCACATATTTTTTTTTTTTTATTTGTCCGGTCTAGAGTGCTTAAAAACATTGCTGCTACAAAAATGACAATGGAACCAGGTGCAACATCTGCTGCATTGTGTCAACAGTGATACTCACTCTCCCTTTTGAATCGTTGCTTGTTTCAATAAAAATGACAAAAAAGCAAGATGGCTTTAGCAACTTTAATTTCTATATCTACAGTAATAGCTCACTATACTCATTAACAACTGTTTTAATTAAGCAATCAAATTTGAATTATTTAGTGTATTTTACAATAAGTATTGTCACAAAGCAATTTTAAATATTTCCAGGACTTAAACACTGACAAAAAAATCTTGGTGTTAACACTAGATAATTACTGAATAAAATAAAGGATTGTCTTGTTTTACACAAATTAAAAGTAATAAAAGTCTTTTAAAAGAAAAGACAAATGACAAATAGGAATGTAGAGTCATTGTAAATTTCACTAATAGGCCTGACTAAACAAATATATTTTTAGCCTAGATATGAAGGCTGACAGAGTGTTGATGTGGTGCTTTATAAGCTACTGCTTTATTTCCAGCAAGATATCCCTCTGCCTGTGAGAGTGATTGTAGGGATTTAAAAGATTATTCAAATATTGAGGTCCTAAACTATTCGAAGTGTTATAGGTGAGCACCAGTGCCTAATAATCAATACGAAATTTGCAGAAAGCTAATGTAAAGAAAACAAAACAGGGGTGTTTTATACTGTACGTATTTCCTGGCTCTTGTGAGTACTTTAACCAATGCATTCTGAACTAACTTAAATCTGTTATCGGCCACAAAGCAAAGCATTATGGTAATACACCTAGAAGGAATAAATGCATGGATAAGTTATGTAACACCATGGAATCTAAAATACATCTACATTTTGCAACATTTCTTAAGTAAAATGAAGACTAGTGTAGTTACATTTTGAACATCTGCACCAAGTGAAAAATCATAATCTATATAGTAGATACACCCAGGTTTATGATTATTGTTCTGGAAGTGATACGGATGCCTTCAACTGAAATATTATATTCAGATTGGCTTTTAGCAACTTCAGAGCCAATGACCAGCAGTTCTGTTTTGTTAGAATTCAACAAAAGAAAATTTCAAGCAGTCAAATGCCTTCTAAGCAAGCTTCTTTTTTTAGAAAACTGAGATGCTAAAATGAGAAACTAGATTTAACAATGAATGTATAATACTTAAATGTGCTTTACCAAAGAGAAGGTAAAAGATCTTTAACAAATGGCATAAGATTTTTCAAGCTTATAGAAGATTTAGACCGGTTAACTAATACACCAAATCCTGAATATTCAATTTGAGCGAAGGATTTTAATTGCTCAGTTTCCTTAAAAGCAACCTCCTTTGACACTACCTCACTGACTGAAAAAGAAGAATTTATTATAAAATGGCATCGAAATTTCAGCCTTATCCCTACATACCCTTCTCATTAAATAACTTAATAAAATCTTCATTTCTGTTTTTTTTTATTTTATTAAAATCAAAAAACATTCCATACACATAACTCAAGTTTTAAAAAAAAACAGATCATACTCCCGAGAAAGACACCTAGGTCAGCAGTGTAAAACTTTATGCTAGTAAAAAATACGTGCATAGATAAATTAATGCCCTGCAGTGGGCTGGCACCCTGCCCGGGGTTTGTTTCCTGCCTTGTGGCCTGTGTTGTCTGGGATTGGCTCCAGCAGTCCCCCGTGACCCTGTAGTTATGAAATAGCAGACTGGATAATGGATGCATGGATAGTTCCAAACATGCATAGGTATTTTGTTTTTTTTGTTTTTTTTTTAAACATATTTGAAGAGATCCATGTTTGTGAGCCCTCTACAAGTTAAAGGGCTTCCCTATGTAAATGAAGCAGTGCAAAGTGGAATGTTCTCATATAGTTATAGCGGGTTGGATAATGGATGGATAAATAAATTAATAAATGAATAAAGAGAAATGGAGTAAAAGAGTAGAGAGAACCTGCTTCCTCAATTTAAATGCTTATTCTAAAATGCTATGGATTAGATCCTGCCAGATTTTGAAAAAGTTTTGTACAGATCCTCTAAGAGCAAATGTGATTTTTTCCAGTTTCAAATAGTATATAACATCAGTTATCCACTGACTTAGAATAGGTGAGTTAGGATTCTTCCAATTGAGCAAGATAAGTCAACGTGCCAGTAGTGTAGTAAAGGCAAGTACAGGGAGGGCCATTTATATGGATACACCTTAATAAAATGGGAATGGTTGGTGATATTAACTTCCTGTTTGTGGCACATTAGTATATGTGAGGGGGGAAACTTTTCAAGATGGGTGGTGACCATGGTGGCCATTTTGAAGTCAGCCATTTTGGATCCAACTTGTGTTTTTTCAATAGGAAGAGGGTCATGTGACACATCAAACTTATTGGGAATTTCACAAGAAAAACAATGGTGTGCTTGGTTTTAATGTAACTTTATTCTTTCATGAGTTATTTACAAGTTTCTGACCACTTATAAAATGTGTTCAATATACTGCCCATTGTGTTGGATTGTCAATGCAACCCTCTTCTACCACTCTTCACACACTGATAGCAACACCGCAGGAGAAATGCTAGCACAGGCTTCCAGTATCCATAGTTTCAGGCGCTGCACATCTCGTATCTTCACAGCATAGACAATTGCCTTCAGATGACCCCAAAGATAAAAGTCTAAGGGGGTCAGATCGGTAGACCTTGGGGGCCATTCAACTGGCCCACGACAACCAATCCACTTTCCAGGAAACTGTTCATCTAGGAATGCTCGGACCTGACACCCACAATGTGGTGGTGCACCATCTTGCTGGAAAAACTCAGGGAACGTGCCAGCTTCAGTGCATAAAGAGGGAAACACATCATCATGTAGCAATTTCGCATATCCAGTGGCCTTGAGGTTTCCATTGATGAAGAATGGCCCCACTATCTTTGTACCCCATATACCACACCATACCATCAATTTTTTTGTTCCAACAGTCTTGGAGGGATCTATCCAATGTGGGTTAGTGTCAGACCAATAGCGGTGGTTTTGTTTGTTAACACAAACACAATGGGCAGCACATTGAACACATTTTATAAGTGGTCAGAAACTTGTAAATAACTCATGAAAGAATAAAGTTACGTTAAAACCAAGCACACCATTGTTTTTCTTGTGAAATTCCCAATAAGTTTGATGTGTCACATGACCCTCTTCCTATTGAAAAAACAAAAGTTGGATCCAAAATGGCCGACTTCAAAATGGCCACCATGGTCACCACCCATCTTGAAAAGTTTTCCCCCTCACATATACTAATGTGCCACAAACAGGAAGTTAATATCACCAACCATTCCCATTTTATTAAGGTGTATCCATATAAATGGCCCACCCTGTACAGTTTGTTTGTCCTTTTCCACTTTAAACCCATCTGGAGTCCACCAAACACAGCTGCTAATGGATTAGGAGGGATTGTGACACCAAGGCTGTCTGAAAGGCATTTAAAGATTTTGGTCCAAAATGATGTTAATTTGGTACAGGCCCAAAACATGGCCCAGGGACGCCGGAAATTGATTGCAGCATTCGCAGGTTGGATCTTGCCCTGCAAACATTTTGAACAATTTTAAATGAGAGAGATGCGCTCGATATATAATTTTGAGTTGAATAATTCTATGCTTTGCGCATATGTAGCCTGAGTGAATACTGTGCATTGCTACTTTCCACTCCTTTTCTGAAATGTTGAGTAAGAGATCCTTTTCCCACTGTTCTCTTGGATCTTTGAAAGGGAGGGACTGTAAAATAGTTTTATATATTATAGAAATGCTGTCTGAGTCCTTGAGACTGAGCAATATTTTCTCCGGCATAGAGGTAGGTGGGAGGTGAGGAATATTGTGCAGGTTCTGTTTAACAAAGTTTCTAATTTGAAGGTATTGAAAGAAATGTGTTCCTGGAAAGTTAAATTTGGAGTGATTTAATCCCAAATGTTTTCGAGGCATTAAAAACTGTGTATGTTTGAGAGGGTGGAAGACGGTGGTTCTCGTGCAGAGGTCCCACAGATAAAAGCTTCTCAATCTTAACATACCTCCTACATTGGTTCCATATTCTGATTGAGTGAAGCACAATTGGGTTGTTAGTATACTGGCGATAACTTGTATTTATTGGGGTGCAAAGCAAGGAATATACTGCAGGATTTTATTTGTATTGCGGACCAAGCCTGTATATGTTCATCTATTTGTGTACATGTCCATGTTTTTATAGTTTGTATGTTTGCTGCCCAGTAATAAAATTGAAAGTTAGGTAGAGCCATGCCACCTTCCACCTTAGGTCATTGTAGGATCGCCCTTTGGATACGTGGATGTTTTGAATTCCAAATAAATGAGGTTATGGTTGAATCTTGTTTCTCAGAAAATGATCTATTGATGTATATTGGAATGTTTTGAAATAAAAAGAGAAGCTTAAGAAGGATATTCACAATGTTAATTCTTCCAGCTAAAGAGAGATAAAGGGTTGATCCATCTATGCAAGGCTTGCTTAATTTTTTCTATACAGACGGCAAAATTTTGTTGATAAAGAGCTTTATGTTTACTTGTGATGTTTACCCCTAGGTATTTTAACTGATCTGCAATGATAAAAGGAAAGGTGTCCAATCTAATATTGTATGCTTGAGAATTCACTGGGAAGAGCACACTTTTATTCAAATTGATTCTGAGACCAGAAATCTTAATTTCCAAACTGAATAGGAACATGTGAATTGATTGTTTCATGAAAAAAGAACATCCCCAAAAAATATTTAAAATTTCATTAAAAACTACGATAACTTTGACATTTGTTAGAAAATTTACAGATTAATCCAATTTATACAATAAAGTATATAACAATAAATAACAAAACAGAACTTGGAACTTGTGTTTAAATATTGTCTCAAAATATTGGGAATTTTTCATTCACCAGAAAATTAACTGAAGTTTGGGCAAAATTTCCTTTTATTGTGACAATACAATATTAGGTGTTGATCGCCCCAGTTTTTACAAGCCAAACATAACAGCACCCTAACTAGTGTTATAGTCATTAACAATTACCTTGCTAGCCAAACAACAAACATAACATACACGTAATGTTTCATTAACTTTTCAACCTGTTTTGAAAAACGTTATTCAAGCAGTACTATTTTCCTAATTCTAAATCAGTATTATTATTAATAATAATAATACTGATAGTAATAGTAATAATAACAACAACAATGCTATGCCGGTTTCTGCCATATTAAATGTGCTTTTGTGCTCAAGAATGTTTTGCTCACCTAGAAATGGTGACATAACTTCTGTCCTGAAACTGCTGGTATAGAACTGCTGGCCTAGATCTTTTGGGACATATGACGCTGTGGCTGTGCAGGTGGATGATATTGGCTAAATTTAATAGAAAGATAAAACAAACAATATTGAATTTTTGATCACAAGTTAAGAGTTTAATTGCAGTTGTGACTTGAGTGAAATTTTGTGTTAAACATTTTAACTATACTACTGTATCTTTGGAAAGACAATTTGAATGTGGGTGTGTATTAACTGTTTATTAAAGTAAAATAAAGATTCCTAGATTCCACTCAGATACCTGTGTCTGCATGATCTTCCTTCTTACATCCCCAAAAATGGGTAGATTAGGTTAGTTAGCAATTTGAAATTGGCTAAAGTATGAGTGTGGTTGTGAGCTGGCATGGGCAGGCCCTACTGTGGACTAACTATACCAGGGTTTTTTTCCTGTTCTTCCTTTTATTCATGGCTGCCATGACGGGCTATGGCCTGCCATGACCACATTTGGATTAAGCAGATTTAGGACTGTAATATTAAACTGAGGAGCCTAATTAATTATGTGAAGGAACTGCAAAGCATTTCTATTTTTTTCTTCCACTTCAAATAACTTTATATAACTTAATATAAATAACACCATATTTAATAATATCAATAGGAAAATCCAATAAACCCATGTAATCTTAATTTGATTTTTTTGCAAAGTACGTTCTGTGCTTTCGCTTACTTTGTATTACCCAGTTCCATTACTGGAATATACAGTGGGTCAGTTCATGTTTTATGGAAAGTCTTGTGATGGCCATGTATCATTGTATGGTAAGTGTTTTGAAAGAAATTTAGCTTTAATTTTGTCCTCATGTTAGTTTCTTAAGCAACAATAGATTCATATTCACAATACCTGCAGTCAAGATCACCCAACAAAGTCATAAATATGGCAACAGAAGTCACCTCAAAATGAAATCCTGGAAAGCACTTGGTACTGATTGTGCCTGCTAGGGATTCATTCAATGGAGGAAACACAATTTCAAAAAATGGCCTGTGCCACTTAACAGATTTGATCGATACAACTTGCATTTGGTTTGTAACAGTGTGAGTCTGTGGCAGTATGCAGGATTAAGTTCTGTTTTCTATAATTTGCTGCATATGTGCGCTTGGGCATATTTGTTAAAAATCATGAATCAAGCTTCCCAATAAAATTCCAGTGCCTTAACATATAAATCCCAATCCAATCCCCACCACAGCTATGATGTATTCTGGAAATCCAATATTTCACAATAAGTCTGTGTAGGCGTTGCAATGCAGCAAAGCAGGTATGTCTCCCAGCACAAATTTTAATTAATCATATACTTATGAATTCGTCTGCATGGCTTCCTAGGAGAGGGATGCATCATCCTGTTGATAGTTATTTTTAAACTTGGCAATTAAAATTATTCTCTGTGTTATCAAGACTCTAATGTTGAGTCATTCTTAATGAACTTCTAATGACATTTTTTGTTGACACACGCTGGACCTGCTGCATTCAAATATTAATACCTTCAAATGTACATCTGGACAGGTCTGACCATCATACTGTCACTTAAAAGCTTTTATTGACAGCAGCAGCTCTCCAGTACCCAAGCCAGCAGTTCTTTCTCATGTGTGTTTGGGGAGTGTTGTTTGTTTTATATATTTACTAGGGGGCGAAGCCTGGTCGCTTCGCTCGCCATCCCCCGTGTTTGGTTTTCCGGATACACACTTGTACAATTTTTTTTTCTTTGAATTGTTGCTATTTCATTAGTTTCACTTTTATTTCAGAACTTCTGTAAAAACAATATTTGGAATCTTTTGTGTCCCAATATGCTGAATCTTTTAAATGAGGTCTGTGAGACTTGTGTTTAATGACTTAATACCATAATTTAGGATAGGTTTCACTGTTTGGAATTTTGGCACAGACAAAACGATCCACATCATCAGCAGTTAATAATTTTTTTTGCAAAGTAACCAATAAATACATGTGAGTTAAACCCTGTTGTTGAAATTTTGTGACTTAATCTCCTTTTGTTTACGTCAATGCGATCTGTCTTTTTTTTTTTGATACTGTAGCGACTGACGTAATAAAGTGTCACAAAAGTTCTACTTTAACAATCGCCGACTGTGTAACCCCAAACATAACTTTCTAGCCTCCTCCCCAACCCCTCCTCCCACGGGTCTTGCCTCCCCCTTACTGCATCAATCCGCACCCAGCTATCAGTCTTTCGTGCTGTACTCTTCTCTCCCTCAATCGGACAGTCATTTAAAACAAAAAAGGCTTCAGCTTGGCTGGGACACTACAATACTTTTGAATTTTACTGCTTTTATATTCTGTACCTTTCTCTGCATGTGTATCGCGCCTTGGGTCTCTTTTCTCCGCGCTACTCTTTCTTCTTTGCTGAGAGCACAGGATCTGTGTGTGCCACATGACTTTACATGACTAAATGTTTTGCTGGCTGCCTGTGCTCTTATTTGATAAGAAGGGCATGTCTTGCAAGAATCTTATGTTCCACATCCCCGCGAGACTGTTCTGGGACAATCTCTTGGCACCAAGTCTCATGTTTACGATCCCCGCAAGACGCTCTGTGGCCAGTCTTTTTTGTCTCGCGGCTCTTTTAAATGTCTTCTGAGAACTTCCAAGAAGATCACGTATCGTCACCTTGCTTTTCCATTCAGAGAGAGAGAGAGAGAGAGAGAGAGAGAGAGAGAGAGAGAGAGAGAGAGAGAGAGAGAGAGAGAGAGAGAGAGAACACCTCAGTTTTTCTTCAAATTTTTTAATCAGTTAAAATGCAAAGAATGACCTAAAACGGTGAAATAGTTTGGCAAAAACTGAAAAAATGAAATTTCAGAATATTACAAATGGGCCTTCTTCAGGGAACAAATAATAGGTTACAACCTACAGATGCTGTGTAGCAATTAAAGTAAATTAAGCCTTGTAAGTTGAAACATTTTGCACAGGTGTCCCAGATTCTGTTGATTACTTAATCACGTTCTGTCTTTCTTATAACAGAGTTGGAATAAACTATGTTACTACACCCTCTGAAGTACTATTTGAACAATATTACACTGCAGAAAGAAAGAAAATGAAAATTAACAAATTAAATGAGACAAAGCATTATTACCCTTAGAAATGTAGGCCTTTCATTTAGAGAAATTACTAAAAGAATCAAAGTGTTAGTGAGTACGGTGTCCTACACAATCCAAAGGCAACTGAAAACTGGAAGAGACCCAAAGTCATAACCCAATCAAAAGACACGTTCATAGGCGCCTCACAGCCCAACAGCTTCAAGCACAGCTTAACCGTGGTCAAAAAAAAAAAAGCACACCTCAACTGTGAAGAGGAGACTTTGTGCTGCAGGCTTGACGGGGCGAGTGACAGTAAGAAAGCCATACCTTATAGGACAAAATAGGGCCTTGAAAATACTAGCTGTGGACTACTGCAGACTGGAAGAAAGTCTTATGGACCAATGAATCAAAATTTGAAATCTTCAGTTCATCATGCAGGGCTTTTGTACACCGTTGAGTTGGTGAAAGGATGATTCATCAGTGTGTGACACCAGCTGTCAAACATGGTGGAAGGAAGTGTGATGGTCCTGATTCTTTTGCTGGAGGCAGAGTTGGTGACTTGCACAGAGTGACTGACAAAGGTGGCTACTTTGATTAATCAAAA
Organism: Polypterus bichir lapradei; assembly: GCA_026402145.1. Lineage (NCBI taxonomy): Eukaryota > Metazoa > Chordata > Cladistia > Polypteriformes > Polypteridae > Polypterus > Polypterus bichir. The sequence goes on from JANRMT010062806.1 coordinate 89,022,027, forward strand.
CTTTGAATAAGATTTTGTACACAATGATTCCTTGATTTATTTTTTTTATTTGCCATTGTTTATTTGTTCTAAGCCTTGATTTCATGAAATATTAAGACATTAAACTGTATCCATTTCCATAAAAACTTATAAAATGGAGGTATTTTAAAACTTTTGACTGGAAGTGTACATATATGCAGTAAAAATAAGTTTTTTTTTATTTGTAAGTCACTGCCGATAAAGACAGTTTCTTTATAAATCTGAAAAGAAATTCACCTGGTTTTGGAGATAAACAGGCTGTTTGGTGTTTGAAGAATGTTGTAGAATACATCTTCAGACTTTCTAAACATAAATCCCACTGTTTTGATCACATGAAACCCTTCTGCCTCTCCAAGCTTAGCAGACAAAAAGACCACATCCACCCGTCAAATATCCTAATATGCATATCTTTAGTGATGTGTGGGGAAAACCAAAGTATCCAAAGCAAAGTGCCACATACAAAGACCGGATGCAAGATTTAAATCCTAGTGCTCTTAACTATGAGAGGCAGCACTGTCCCAATCAGCTTATTTATATACCTGGTATTTTTATAGCAACATTTTTGTACTTAATTTTAAATAATTAAATGCATTATTAACAAAATAGTTACAAACAGGGCGGCACAGTGGCGCAGTGGTAGCGCTGCTGCTTCGCAGTTAGGAGACCCGGGTTTGCTTCCCGGGTCCTCCCTGCGTGGAGTTTCCATGTTCTCCCCGTGTCTGCATGGGTTTCCTCAGGGTGCTCCGATTTCCTCCCACAGTCCAAAGACATGCAGGTTAGGTGGATTGGCGATCCTAAATTGTTCCTAGTGTGTGTGCTTGGTGTGTGGGTGTGTGTGTGTGTGTGCACCCTGCGGTGGGCTGGTGCCCTGTCCCGGGTTTGTTTCCTGCCTTGCGCCCTATGTTGGCTGGGATTGGCTCCAGCAGACCCCCGTGACCCTGTAGTTATGAAATAGCAGGTTGGATAATGGATGCATGGATAGTTCCAAACATGCATAGGTATTTTGGGGTTTTTTTTGTTTTTTTTTAAACATATTTGAAGAGATCCATATTTGTGAGCCCTCTACAAGTTACAGGGCTTCCCTATGTAAAAGAAGCAGTGCAAAGTGGAATGTTCTCATATAGTTAGGAGGACTGTTTAAAAGTACAGTGAATCAGATGTTAGATAGGAGGACTATATGACAAAAGGCATTCCAGAATATGTTCTATTAAGAATGTTTTTAATGCTGGATGCTTTGTGATTTAGAAAGATGTGCTACAGTAATCGATGAGATAGAGAAAAAAACTTGTGCAACTGTTTTACCATTGGGGGATAATACACTATGTAAAAGAGGAGCTGCAAAAGGGAAATGTCTTTGCAGGTTTCAGGAACCATGAGGTTGAGTGATTTAAAAGACCATACTTTAATATGTAAATGAGACATAAAAAACAGAAGGTGCCCTGTTGCTCTCAGGAAGACTGTAACTCATTTTAGTGGAGGGGGCTGCACTATATAAAAATGAAAGACACCTGAATTTGTAGGCATTTGTGTACTGTACATTCAGACTGCCAGATATCCTGTATTTCTGCCCTTGATACTATATATAACTTCAGGGGAAAAAGAGATGAGCCTCTTTATACTATTAGCAGATATTTGGAGGTTATGGACTGAGTGAGTTAGAGATGGAGATGGGATAAGAAGAAAAGCATAACTGAATAGGTAAACAGGTTTATGAACAATAGGTTTATGAAGAAATTATGTAGCAGTTTACATTACTTGAGAATCTAAAGTATATAAAATTACACAATATTTTCTTATTTTAATTTTTTTAGTTTAATTTCTAAATATGCAAAATGTAAAATCCACAAAGAAAAAACTAATTTTGGTTATTCCTGAATGCGGTACTTTTTGGTGTGAAACATAATCTAAACATAGTCATAATATCTTTACTGAAATAAGGCTTTAGTCTAGAATGACTATCACCTAGCACAGTAATCTGGGATTTGCACACTCTTAATTGAAGGTCACAGCTGGATCTGAAGTTCTTGTGTACTGGTAAGAGATATACACCCATCCGTTGCCACAAACAACTAAGTGTACTTTTTGAATTTGCTTTGGTTAATCAAACTTAATTAGTGATGCTTGGTCCAACACGAAAATATGTAAAATGTTAGCCATTTAAAATTTTGTTTTTCAATGGCTGCGTAATAGGACCCTTTTTATTTGTGTAGGAAACACTTACTAGAAGATGATGATAAAAGCTTTTAGTTAATGCATTTTGTGATTTATTTATTGTCTTTTTAGTTACTCCTGAATAATCTGCTTTAATAAATACATGCTATGCTCATAATCTTAACATTTTCAAATGACTTTGCTTAAATAAGTTGAACTACGAAATGCAAAACTAGGTTGTTCTCTAATTCACACTTATTAATTCTCAGTTTGAATTTGTAACCTTTGTTACAAATATATGCTCATCAGTTACAAAACACAACAAAATTTAATTCTTAACTAGGCTCACCCGGCTTTTAAGGCAACCGACTTTTAAGTTGACCACTTCTTAAGGCAATTCAATATGTAGATCAATTTGATATTTTATACAAACTGATTAATTTGGTTATATTGCATTTGAGCGGTATTACTTTAATACTCGTAGTTTCTGTAATTTTTGTGATGAAATTTAAACTTTTTTTCTATATTGAGGTCGCCCTTTTGAACCCCCTGATATTTACTACGCGGTGAGGCATTTGTACTACATCAACGTTAATTATTTCCAGAGACATAATTTTGCCTATTTTTCCAGCGCATCGCGTACAAAAGCAAGGGAGTGATGGGAGCACCAGAACTCTGCTCACATCATGTCGCTTCGTACCGCAAGCTGCAAGTAGTAAGTCTGTGATAAGCGGAATACTGCTACGCTTTCCACTCACGGGACGGAAGGACAATCCCGACCGCTTTTATATAGTAAGAAAGAAGAAGAAATCGCACAGTCTGGAGTAGAAAATCATCTTTTACCTGGAAAAACAAAACTACAAATCCCATCGTGCATTGCAAAATGGACGGGGCGTGTGTGAAACTCCGTGCTACTCGCACAGTCTGGAGTAGAAAATAATCTTTTACCTGGAAAAACGAAACTACAAAACCCATCGTGCATTGCAAAATGGACGGGGCGTGTGTGAAACTCCATGCCTGCGTAGCACTCACGGGACGGAAGGACAATCCCGACCGCTTTTATATAGAAGGATTTTGCTCAGGCGAATAAAACTAAGTGTTGCTTGGCTACTGTAACAATAAATAGATAAATTAATAAAAGTGATGTACTTTGTTTCATAATAGTTTTATAGCTCAACACTAATTTTAATGAAAATTATCAGCTGAATATGTTTATTATCTACACTATATGGCCAAAAGTATGTAGACACATCTCTAAATCGTTTAATTCAGGTGTTATAGCCGCACCCATGTTTAACAGGTGTGTAAAATCAAGCACATAGCCATGCAATTTCAACTGACAAACATCCCACAGAATGGGTCGTACTGAAGAGCTCAGTGAATTTAAATGTAGCACTGTCATGAGATGCTACGTTTACTACCACAAATCAGTACATGGAATTTTTGCTCTGCTAATTCTGCCCCAGTCACCTATAAGTGCCATTATTGTGAAATGCAGTTGTTTCAGAGCAACAACAGTTCTTCCATGAAGTAGTAGACCATACAAACTAACAGAGCTGGGGCACTAAGCTCTGAAGAAAAAACCTCTGAAGCACAGGAAAATCTCCTATCCTCTATTGCATCACTCACAACAGAGTTCCCATATGCTTCTGAAAGCAACATCAGTACAATAATTCTGCATTGGGAAATCATGAACTGGGTTTCCATGGGTAAGCAGCTACATACAAACCTTAGAAAATTCTGTGCAATTCTTGTGCATTTTAAAGAGTTATGCATTTCCAGTGGCAATAGTTTGAGCAAGGGTGTTTTCTGTTCCAGCATGACTGTGCTCATATGCACAAAGCCTGGTCCATACAGACGTGATTTGACGAATTTGATGTGGAGAAACATTAATGCCCTGACCTCAACTCTATTGAACACCTTTGGGATGAATTAGAAGCCAGGTCACAAGTACTCTTTTGGAAGAATGGGCACAAATTCCCATAGACACACTCGAAAATCTTTTTTTTTTTTTTTTTTTTCTTTCTTTCACCTTATACAATTTCTTGTATTAGGAATTTGTTAATTTTCGCATACCCCTTGGGGTCAGAGCGCAGGGTCAGCCATTGTACAGCACCCTTAAGGGCCTTGCTCAAGGACCCAACAGAGTAGGATCTCTTCTGGCAGTGATGGGGATTCGAACTGGCAACCTTCAGGATCCCAGCGCAGATCCTTAGCCTCAGAGCCACCACTCCGCCCCTATCTTGTGGAAAGCCTTCCCAGAAGAGTATAGGCTTTTATATCCACAAAGAGGTAACCAACTTCATATTAATGCCCATGTTTTTGAATGGGATACCCAACAAGCTCATATAGGTTTGATAACCAGGTATTCACAAACTTTTGGCCATATGTTGTATTTGAAAAATATACATTTTAAATTAACAGTTAACTAAACTGTATAAAGCCACCTGTACCACTTACTATTTCTTTCCTGTAATAAATTTGCCTGAATGTTGATTGTACATTAGCTTAAAGATCAATGAGAAAAATACTTTGATATATATATATTGAAGTGACTAAAATACCTTTTGTCCATAGGCTTGGATGGCTGAAACCGAGCCATGTAAAGCTGGTTACAGGATATTTACAGACCATTCATTGTGCAAGATTCAGCTCTGTTTGGTTACCTGTACTTTCTATACCGTCTGTTAAGGCACAAAAAGAAACACACAAAGATGGTCCTGTTTGTCACAGTTCAGTGCCTCTTTGGACACAAGCTGAGTCCTGATACATCAGTGATGTATCCACAACATCTAAAGTACAGTGACAGTTGTGTTTTTTCCCTCACATATTTACAGTTTAATGGTAATGTAATTGTTTATAGTCTAGTGTAAGAGTTATATTTGTTAAACACTACATAAGTACTTTGTTATAGTTATACGTTTACACTTTTTAAATGTGAATTTATTTATTGGTTAAATTGTGTTTGTTCTGTAATGTCTTCTCTTGGCAGCTCTAAGAGGTAATAGCTACAAAATTTTCATAGTGCTTAGTGTAGTTTTTTATTTATACTTGAGTCAATGATGAAATGGCACATGGAATGTAAAAATTATATTTAACATATTTACTTGGTTTTAGGGGCACAAAAGTTGGAATTGGATATATCCTGTATGACCTTCAGTCTTTTGTCTACAGCAGAGGCTTTTACTTGTGTCCCCACTGCCCTTTACCATGGAAACGATACAGAAACACACTGGAACACCTTGGCAGGACTTGTGCTTAGTGTAGTGTTACGACAGTAAAGCTTTAAATGTATTTTGTTGTTAGAAGCACAAAGCATTTTTATATTCAAAACATACTAACTTTAAAATTTAACCTATACTTTTTTTAGTAATAGGTCTTCAGATATAGTCTCTTCCAGATTTTAAACTTTGTTTCTAAATGCTTAACTAGGTTATTGAGCACGATTTGCTTTTCTATTACTGAGGAGTACCATTAGAACAGATGCAGACCAAAATAAACAAGCTTAAATTAGATTGCCATATGTAATATTATACAGCAGTTTTATTTTAGTTTCAGTTTACTATTCTAGCATAAAGGGCATACAACTGTTTCCTTGGTCTCTGGTATTAATGTCACCAGTCTAATATGACTTCAGAATCTTTTTGTTAAGCTTCACATTGTGTTTAACAGTTAGCCTAGTAAGGTTTTGTTAAAAATGAATTATGAACCTAATCACTTGAACACATTGTCTAAAACAGTTGATTTCAATTATGTTTTTAGCATAATTTTATATTCCTCTGTAAATGCTGTTCAGTATATTTTGTTTATTCATAGCCATTAATCCTAAAAGCATTTATCATGTTGAAATTACAAAATGAAAAACCTGTTATTGTCTTAGTACAGATAATCTGGCAGATCTTGCACATCGTCTTCCTGTGTTAATAGTAATCAAGTAAAACATAGGAAACTTTACATAAATGCATGATGTATGTTGTTCATATTTCAGTTTTAAGTTACTGTTGGTGTGGGTTGTGTGTGTTTGTGTGTGTATATGTGTGTACGAATAATATAGCAAATACTGCCCACATAGCTCTAGCTGAAAAGATTAGAAATCTTGCATTATTTGAAAGTAGGTATAAAAGCATTTACGGGTAACTTTATGATATCATGATCTTCAGTGGGTTCACTATAGAAAATTGTACCAATTTGGCTGAGCAAGATTGTATATTTGAGTACATCCTGTTCTGTGAAGTTAATCTCTTTGTCCATTGTTGACAGGAATTGTGTAAAGTGTACAAGAAAGTGTATTTTGAAATTGAAAGTAATATATATATATATTGGTAATATGTGTTCAAAGTTAAATTAATATGGCTTTTTATTTTTCTTTTGAGATATAAAGAGTGCAAGTCCCAATGATATCAGTTTTGTAACCATCGACCTTTTGAGTTTTGCTAAGTGATGTCACATACAAAACAATTTAACTATAAAAGAAACAAGTTAAATTTGCTGGCCAAAGCTGTACACCTGAAATGCAGTTTTTCTGCAGGCTGTTTCTTGATATTAAAGTGTGAGATGTAAAATATTTGTTCTGCTTCTTAGCTACACAGCGTGCCAGGCCTTTATCAAACCTGTTCACTATACTGCAGAAAGGAAATTCTTTTTAGGCTTTAATTAGATCTTGGAACACTTTAAGATGAATTTAAAAATTTGAACATTTTCAATCTTAAAAAACAAGTCATATGAGAACTGTTAAATAAGGTAATGTAAACAAATAAGATTGATAATGCTGCCTTTGCATTTTCTAAATTTGTAATTTAAACATATGGGCACAGTTAGAAGCTGACTAGAAGAACATTTTTCATACATACCATAAACCAGCATTTTAACATGACAGATCATTAAATAGAAAAATATAGCCTGTTTCCCAGTAATGAGTGAAATAGTATCCAGCAGTTGTTTAAACCTCTACTTAATTCAGTTCTAAAGTACATATCACATAATTAAGTGAAAACGTACAGTGACCAAGCTCTGTATTTCAATCTGCAGTTCAAAAATGGTGTTTGTTATAATATTTTCTTTTTAAAGTAGCAACATTAATTTCTAGAATTTTTCATAGTTACCATGGAATCGTCATCAAAGAGTGATTCCTGAGCCCATCCTGGAACAGACTTGGATTTTTTTCCTTTAAGGATACAACTAAAATATTTTTGCAGAGAACACTGGAATCCACTTAATCATCTAGAATCCATGTTGTATCTGTGTGGCAACATAACATTTGAATTTTTAAACTGTCTGAGTTAGGTGCAGCCCTTACAGAAAGTTCAAGTGGGTGATTTGCTTGATTTTTACATTACATACCTCAATGTGTAATATAAAAAACAGAAGAATAACCAGTGCCATTTCATTTCTGAGCATCAGTCGTTCACACTATGTAGTTATCATTTAACTTTTTAAACTGCTGTCCCTAGGAGTAATGCCTGGACATTGGTATAAATGATTCAAAAAGCACTTTTATTGATTTTGAGATCTGCAGAAGCAGTATGCTGGTAACAAATGTAAAAGAAAAACCTTGATGAATGATCTTCTAAGGACTATCTCAAAGTTTAATAATGATTACTCAATAAGTCATGCTTTTGATTTTGCCAAGGTATGTGTATTTATTTTTTTTAGTGTTTGTCAAGTTAGCTTCCAACTTTCTTACAATAAAAAGTCCATATATACATGTATATTTTTGAATTTTATTTTATTGACTATAGTTTCATTAAAGTGAGCATAATAAATGGGTCAATAAAATAAACTGTATTATGTTTTAAATACTCAGTCTAGCTATATTCAGATATCCCTACCCAATGTGACTAAACAAAACAGTAATTATGGTAATGTTATTTATATTAACTGTTTTGTTAATATAGTGCATTTTTGAATAAAAGTGTACTAGAATATAGCGGGTTGGATAATGGATGGATGGCAGCGTTTTGGAATTTAAAAAATGTTGCTGTTTACCTCATATTGTGAATTTAATTGCCTCTAATTTTAAATGTAATAGAACGTAATTTTTCCATGGTGGTATAGTAGGCTAGTTAGGATTCTGCAGTCTCTTTTCATATATAATTAGTGTTGCAAAGAGGAGTTGTAGGTGATTTTTGCATGATGTGGGAACAAAGATCAGATGTTTGGCCATCACAAAACATTTTTCTTAAGTATCTTTTCCTGACTTGTTTAAAGTATCACTAAATGTTCATTACATTTTTAAAGCTATTTCAAAGCATTTTTACTTCCCACTCACACAACGTACTTTAACTTTTAAACCTACTTTAGCTTTTCTTTTTTCATCCATCCATCCATTATCCAACCCGCTATATCCTAACTACAGAGTCATGGGGGTCTGCTGGAGCCAATCCCAGCCAACATAGGGCACAAGGCAGGAAACAAACCCTGGGCAGGGCACCAGCCCACCGCAGTTTCTTTTTTCATTCTGTACAAAAGCATTTTTCTAACAAACCGTTCAACAATTTTTCAGTATGTTATTGTTTTGTAGCCTTTTTTTTTGGTCTGTTGTTCTTTTCTTTGTTCATAAGCCCATTTCACACATGCAGGTGTCCAAGGAGTTTACTAGTAAATTCTACAATGAACAAAGCCAGTGTAACATTTTCTAAGGAACCTAAGCCTATAATTTCCTAGTTCAAATCCTTGTATAATTCTTGTGAATTTCCTGGATCAGCACATTTGTGTACATAAAGCTGCAAAACTGCTGCATTATGCATAAGAAATGTCACAACAGGAACACGTAAGATGCGTTAACATTATTGTGCATGAACCAATCATATTGTTAAACACAACACAGTTTTGCACAATTTGATTCACACCTGCTGTTTTCTCCCATCAGAGGGGAGTGCCCAAATTGCAGTGAAACAGGGAATATGTACAAACTGAGCTTTGTGTAACTTTCATGAATACCAAAAATTGCAGTAGCACATTTCTTCAGATCCTGTCTGCTTTACATTTGGCTTTACTATTTTTCATTTTTCTCTTTATAATGTTGTTTATGTATGGAACGCAGCTTTGTTATTCATGAAAAAAGCACAGTTAAACAAGCAACACAGAATGGTTCAAAGACTTCTTATGTCAGACTTTTTAAATATAAAACTTTGAGACCCTTAGTCATCTAGTGTTCATTATGACTACTATATGTATTTGATTTCACTTTTAACATATTTTGAATCTGCACCCAGCATTTGTTTGAATACAACATTGAGTACAAATTTAGTTTTTTTTTAATTCAATTAGCCACGTATGAATTAAGTCATGGTTATACATTGAATATAATATTTATTCAGATTTTTTATAACTAGATATCATTCTTATACTTTGTATTTAATATAATATTAAATTATTTTAATTCTCAATGTATAATCATGATTTAATTCAAAATATATAACTTGTATGTATCTTTTTGTATGGAGTATAGTATTAAAAATTACAGTTGAATGTATAATCATGATTTGATCTATATTAAAAATAAATCACAGATGTATATACTTGTCTGAGGGAATCATAGTTTGGAAAATGTAGATTTGTTTGAATTACTGTGAATACATTTTACAGGATGTCTTTGCATGACTTCACTGTTATTCTTTGGTATAGAGTCATGCATTTCACCAGTATATGAAGGGCCCAACTTTGTACTTCATGGTTTCACAATGTAATTTTAATTCAGTAGTTGGGACCAAGATTTGTTGTGTGATGTAGCAGTATTATACTGTACCTTCACATTGAAGATGGGGGCTGCATTAAAAAGTAGTCACACACAGCCCTCAAACCTCAGGTTAATTGGGGAAATTTAGATTATGCTTTTAACATGCATACGGGCTGGAGTAGGTAACTTTGACTTTGCTTCTGTGTCAGAACAGGTGGCAGCAGTGTTCTAAAGTCAGCCCTGAATATTTAAGTTTTATCCTTTTAAATGCAGGCATGTTAATGTCGGATTAAGTATCCAGTATTGTGGGTGATGCTGTATATTATTTCTTGCACTGTATTTACTACTGGAGAGAAGGTATTCGGGCTGCAAAATTAAAATCTAAGTGCAAAGATCTGTGTAACACAGCTAAAATAACATTGTAGTTTGTGCATTAATTCTAAAAGAAGTTGTGCTTTGTCTGGAGCGTGTTATGATTTAATTAATATGAAGCTAATACTGTTACTGAAGCAATGAAAATTATTGACAGAGTTAAGTGTTACTGTCCCTGTATAGAATGTAATAAATTCTAACTTCTTATACTGCAACTTGCTTGAATAAATCCACATACAGTATTCCTGTATTTCTATCGCCTGAATCATTACTTGTTCAGTTTTGTAGGTTACAGAATTTTTAAAAAGTGTAACTTTATAGTGGGAAGTAATGAAATATGTTTTTTAAATTCATTATTTTTCTTGCAGCTTCTAGGATATAATGAAAAAGCAGTGAACCTTCAGATGTTCATTGGAACAGCAGATGATCGCTACCTAAGACCACATGCCTTCTACCAGGTGCATAGAATAACTGGGAAGACCGTTGCAACAGCCAGCCAGGAAACCATAATTGCTAGTACAAAGGTCCTCGAAATTCCTCTTCTCCCTGAAAACAACATGTCAGCCAGGTACTTGTCATAAGTACTTTAGGATTCCATTATTCATCCCTGAGCATGCAAGTCTTAAAGCCTTAAGAGTATAAAAATAGCACTGTTGCCCAAAGAATTTATGGCCCTTGGACTTTTCACTGAAAATTTTATAGAGTTTTAATTGAAACCAAGAGCAGAGCAAGGGAAAAAGGAAAATATGAGAACCCCAGATGAAGTGAGTCTAGAGAATAAACTCTTTTTCCATAAATTCAGACATGGTCTATAAATTTTGAATACTTTGTTATAACATCACATCTTTATTCCATGGAAGAATTAAGCATCCATTTTCAGTTAGATATATGATAATAATAGTCAGTTAATGTTAGCATGGCAGGAAATTATAACCTATTGGACTTCTTGTCGACATATTTATTAGCTTTTGTTTGTGTGTATGTATCTGAAGACCCTATTAATAATTTGCAGTTTTAATTATGAAGCTCATTATATTTTCAATATACTGTATTAAGTATGATTTATAAAGGAATTTTTCTCTTTTCCTTTTTTTCTGTAGCATTGACTGTGCCGGCATTTTGAAATTAAGAAATTCAGATATTGAACTTCGGAAAGGTGAAACAGACATAGGCAGGAAGAACACCCGTGTGAGAGTAGTGTTCCGTGTACATATCCCACAAGCTGGAGGAAAAGTGCTGTCCTTACAAGTGGCTTCTATTCCTATTGAATGTTGTAAGTTCTAAATTTCAGTAATATTCTCTTTTAAAATTACTGTGCTTTTTTTGTGTCTCTATTGCAATATTGATAGAGCAAACTCCTGCAAACATATATTTCTTAACTTCTTTGCTCCAACACACACCCTTTTTTTATAAAGTGATTTAATCTTTTCAGTGGATCAAGATGAGACATTTTATGTGTCCATGTTATCATTTACTTAAGAACTTATACTCTTTCTTGAAATAAATAACATCTTCTACAATTAACATTTTAAAAATGTATTACTCAATTACTATTATAATTTTAGTTTCAGTGCATTGCATATGTGCCCTCAACAATTTACCAGACTTTACAACACTCCAGTTCAAAAATTAATTAGACACAATCTGTATTGGGTCAGTTGATTATAGTTGTGGTTAATTCAAGTATATCTTTTAAGAAATGTTTGAAATCATCCAGAAATATTCATGATTTTAATGTCTTTTTTTTGTCAAGGTACTAATTGATTTAATATATAGCCAAGACATTACTAATGTTTCATTTGGCTGTTAGTTCTTGAAGTGACTTATTTCTAATGTATCCATTTTGATACAGCCATTACTCCAGTGTCCTAATGATAAACTGTTTTAGGTCACCCTTAATTAATAAGGTTTACATGCAAATTGGTCATTAGAGAAACCTGGGTTAGATGTGTTAACATAGCTTAAACATGTTATTCTATTCAGTAAAGCAAGTACATTGTCTTGCCTTGCTTTTCTAAAGTTTGACTCTGGGTTAAAAAATGGAAAAAATGAATCGGCTTTCTCTTGAAACACACCAGTTTGCTAAGAAACTGAAGAATTAATAAAGTTGTCTACTGCTGTCTTCAGAAAAGAGGGCAAACTGGATCTAACCAATATAGAAAAAGAAACAGGAAGTCTAGATGCACAACTCCACTAGATTAAAAGTACAGTTAAAAGTTTGAAACATTCCTTTGAAATTCTGGTCCATGTTGATATCATCACATTGCGTAATAAATTCATGGCAAAGGATGTGTTCATTTGTACTCGGATCAAGTGACTGGGAAGGCCACTGAAGAACACTGAACTCATTGCTTTGTGACATGGTGCATTATCATGCTGATAATAACCATTAGAGAGTATGGGTAAATTGTTGTTATGAATGGGAGGACATGGTTAGCAACACTACCTATATTGCAGCATTCAAGCAATGATTGACTAGTATTAACAGGCCTAAACTGTGAAAATAAAACATTCCCTACACCATTACACCGCTACCAGCCCTGGACTGTTGACACAAGTTATTTTGAGTGATTCATGATGTTGACACTGGATTTTGACCTGATAATCTGTGCACTTTAACAGGAATTGAAAAACATCAGGCCAGGCTACATTTTTTCATTGTTCAACTGTCCCTGTTCTGTTAAGGATTTGTCCACTGCCTTCAGTCCTTAGCTGACAGGAGTGGAATCTGACATGGTCGTCGTCTGTTGTAGCCCATCTGCCTCGAGTTTCAATGTGTTGTACATTCTGTTCTGTTGTACATTTCTACCCACCACTTTTGCACACAGTAGTTATCTGAGTTACTGTAGCCTTTCTGTTACCTCGGGCTGGTCTGACCATTCTCCCCTGCCCCCTCTGGATGATTTCTGTTTTTTCACACCATTCTGAGTAAACTCTAGAGACTGTTATTCATGAAAGTACCAGCAGTTACAAAAATACACAAGCCAGCCCGTCTTGCCACAGTCGAAATCACTCACATTTTTCCCTATTCAGCCATTTTACCACCTACTAGAAAAATGAGCCTGGACTTGGCCAGACTCCAAGACCAGTTTGTTTCTAATGAGTATGCACGCAGTTTGTGTGAGGAACTTGAAGATTTGGGTACAACTGCCGATCCTAATGGGATGTGGGAGACTTTCTGTGACAAGACCCTGAAGGTTGCTGAGGGTTGTGTTGGTGTTCCTGGTGTTCCCAGAAGGAGATGTTACATCTCGCAGGGCACCCTGGAAATCGAGAGGAGTCGCAGCGCAGCGCACAGCTCAATGGCAACACTGGTCTGTACCGAGAACTGAGAAGGACGGCTGCGAGGGCTCTGAGGGCAAATAAAGAGGCGTTTGTTAGAGGAATGTGTGAGCAAGTAACACAACATATATGGTCTAGCGACCCACGTCCTGCTTACAGAGGAATCGAAGCATTACGCATATCTGAATCTGTTCCTCCGAGAGTCACAGTCAGGGCAGCTGATGGAACAGTCCTTATGGATGATAATGCAGTTGTGACCCGCTGTGCTGGCTACTTTGAGCGGTTGTTCAAAGCTGATCCTCCGGCTAGGACGTTGGACATTTCTCGGTTCATGGTTCTTGAGGCTGATCCTCCAATTAGCTGTGAACCACCCAATCTCACTGAGATTGTACAGGTGGTGAACCAGCTGAGGGGGAGAAAGTCTGCAGGGATCTGTGGTATCCGGGGTGAACTTCTCCAGGCTGTTGGTAAGGCTGTCCTCCTGGCATTGCAAGCAATCTTTGCTTCCATTTGGGAGACTGGCATCATCCCAACTGACTGGGAAATGGGATTTGTGATCGCCTGGATTGCAGCAACTACAGGGGGACAACACTGCTCTCGGTGCCAGGTAAGGTCCTTGCTAGGTTCGTCCTCAATAGGATCCATGATCACTTGCTCACCTACCAGCGAGTCTAAGAAGTCTACCCATCGACTGCATCCTGGCACTGAGGGTTCTCATGAAGTGCAAACGCGAATATCGACAGAGTTTCTTTGGAGGCTTTGTCGATTTTCACAAAGTGTTCGACTCAGTTAATCGAGCTGTCCTGTGGGACTTCCTGAGGGTTCGCGGGATCCCCTCGAGGTTGGTGGATATCTTGGCCGGCCTGTACACTGGTCCTGTGAGTGCTGTGTAGAGTGGAGGCAGAACCTCTGCGTTTTTCCTAGTTGATTCTGAGGCTCATCAGGGGTGTGTTCTTGCTCCTACTTTGTTCAATGCTTGTATGGACTGGGTGTTGGGCAAGGTCGTGGGGTCCAGCGGCTGTGGGGCATCTATTGGTGAAGAAAGATTCACTGATCTTGACTTTGCCAACAACCTGTGATCTTCACAGAGACAATGGAGGCTCTGAATACCTGCATTGTGAGGGAGCGTCAGGCGCATTTCCCCGAGGGGGAGCCGGCTCATAAGATCCTCATTGTTGGGGACCCGAATGGCTGGACCAGGCCAAGGGGTCGCCCACGTAACACCTGGCTGTGGCAGATAGAGGGTCATTTCCGGAGGATGGGACTGGACCGCGTGTCTGCCTGGGGGGTTGCAAACCAGGATCCCGAGTTGTTACGTTGTGTAGTGGGTGCAGCAGTGCACTGTACCAGTGCATGCTCCCCAACTTGACTTGCTGTTTGGTGTGGACATTAAGTAAGCTACTGAACTGTTTCCACATGATATTATGCATTGTTCTGCTGCCACCTGACTGGCTGATTAGATAATTACATGGATAACCAGGTAGGTGTGGGGGTGTTCTTAAGAATTTGCCTATTGAGTGTATTTGGTTATTAGTGGATACTAAGAACCTAGCCTATGGAGGAGAACATTTATCTTAGCTATCAGGAGGTAAATGAGAGCTCCCTGAATGCAAAAACAAAATCAGAAATGTGTTTTCATTGATTGCAGGCATGTGCAAAACCTTGGGCTTCATCATCCTTTGCACCCTTAAAAAGGGGAACATTTATACAGTTGTGCTAACAGCACTTTTATTTTTGTGGTGAGTGTTATTTGCCTGAAGCATAGTCCTTGAAATTCCAGCTACAGCTGCACATAAATATCCTGAACCACTGCAACTTAAAGTTCAAGTTAGTAGAATGCTTCAGCATATTTCATTGGAGTCAAAACTGGTATTGTCTAAAAAATTGTATGCAAACCCATGTCACATAGTCTTGGGTTGTGCAGTATACTGGTACTGAATTTTTAAAGAGGTGCACTGCTCACATTTCAGTATTTTTGGTACCAAAAGTAAACATTAGTTTTTCAACCCTCATCTCCATCAACCACCTTTGACACTTGCAGTACTAATTAGGGGACCCTGCTTCTTGTTTCAGTGCAATCAAGACTTTACTGAGGACCTTCCCCACCTCACCCCCAAAGTTTCAACACAATTGAGAATTTACAGGGGGCACCCACGTCCCCATTCTTCAAGATTGAAACTTCTTAACAATGGACCTGTATATTTCCCTGGCTTTGATGCGATCAGGACTTAATGGGGGGGAAGCTTCAATTCACACTGGGTGCCCCAAGATGGAAGCAGTGCAGTAGCACTGGAAGGCTTGAGAATAAAGGTGGGGGGGCTGGGGTTGTAGCATTTGAATCACTGTTGTATCACTGCTGATGGTTGAAAGTTGGTATTTATATCAAAGTCAAAATTTTACTACTGATCCAGCACTAATACAGTCTGAACCACACAGGCAAGCTCTGTTAACTCACCTCACATTGTAAAACATCCAGTTAATAAAACATCAGCATATTCTTTAAATTATTTGTGTCACGAAAAACATTTAGGGCAATATAATCACTCAGATATGCTATAGCATAAACTGGAAGAGAATTCAAATCTGCATCGTTTGCAGTCATATTTATCAAAATTACCTCATACTACATTAATTTTTTAACAATTTCACTGTCACTTCAGAATTGAATTGGAGTCATCATAACGGCTTATCCCAGGAACCTTTTACGTATTAAGCCCCCAGAGCAGATTGTCTCTGTGATGACTGTCAATGATACTATGAAAAGAATAGTTCAAAAGTATGTAGCCTATGTACAGCAAAAAGCATTCCAAAAGCACCCAACAGATAGTTGGTTTGTTGGCTATAACAAGCATTACTGGGCTAGTAATAGATCAACCCAGAAAAACCCATCCAATATTTGTACCAAAAATTACAAACAAATTTAATCTCTCACTAACCGCCACATTTCCACTCCTTTACTCAGCACTACACTCCTTGGCTAAAGAGAAAAAACTCTTAACTTAATACAGTAATTGAGATTCACTTTTTCAAATTAATATTTACTTGTTTGACTAAATTGGAATGTGAGTTAAAATTCTGTATAGGATATTTGGCACAGAATTGTCACTATTAACTTGATTTTTGCACAATAGTTTATTAAGCTATTATGCAGATTGGACAATGGTTTTTAACTGATAAAAGTGACACATTAATTAACCACCAGAAATTTTTGTTTCTCTCTATAGACTCTACTTCTTCTAAGTTATTTATTTAGCTTTATTATTACCTTTTTCCTTTTGTACATTGATTTTCGTTAACAACTTGGGCTAATTTTCTGTTCTTTTGGAGACAAGACTCAGAGCACCTCATTTTATAGAAAAGATAGACTGGCAGTGACATGTTATAGCTATTAATACTACCCACAGAAGTAATTATGTGTAATGTATTGGACAAATTATAATCAATTGTGGCAATTTTTTTCCTGCACAAAAGCCTCAATGACAAAATCAGAAACATAGTATGTGTGCACTCCTGCTTCTCCTTTATCAGTTTAGTGCATGCATGTATATATAACAAAATTTACCATTGCATGAAGTATAGCTCATCTTTTAGGGAGTCCTTTCAGCAGGAGTGAAAATATTAAATAGGCAGCTTCTCCAGCTAAAGTGGAGACTTTGCATCTCTGTCTGCATTTAAAAAATGAAATTCCCTAGGAGAAGAAGTTTTGGCCCCAAACCAAAATTTCACTGACTAAGTCAACATTGAGGAGCAACGTTGTAAATCTGAGTCAAATCCCAAAAATGCCTCCTAGAGGTAATTTTCTAGTAAAGCACAGGTGTGATCAGTAAATAATGTTTCCCATGTGAGAACATTTTTAAACAAAACATAGCCTGTGGTCTTCCCTGTACAAATGGGAAATCTGTGCAAAAGGTGGTGGAAATACATTGAATGGTGTGGAATTGGAATTCAGCTCTGCCATTCAACCAAAAATATGGATAAACTGTTTTTGGATTTCATGTGCCAGTATGAGGTGTTGGTCTGAAAAATCATATAAAGTAAAGTAGTCTACACTAATTCGAAATATTAGACATTATTTAGTTTTGAATATTCATACTGTAAACATTTATTGAAATTACTTGAAATTCAGCTATGAATGTGACACCACTACTAGCAAGAGCTGCATTGGCATACTACATTAACTAAACTAAATAAGCCAAAGCACCAGAACAGCTGTTGAAACTAGTATTCAGAACTATTATGTATTTTTGCATTTCTAATCACATCAGTTGTGTTTTGAGATCAAAGGAAAGTTGAAGCAGAGAGCAAGCAATGACATGGATGGAGTAGTTTTCTGTTCTGTGCAAAATGATTTCAGTCCAAATGAGTAAGAAAGTTGTGTATACTCATTTGTAAAGAAAATTTTTCCAGCCTAGTCAAGCCCAAGTTCACAATGCTACTTTACTTTCAGGTCAGTGTTCCAAAAAAGACAACGAGTGAAGTTGGTATGCATCTATGGGTTTACACCATGAAAGCAGATTATGGTCTGATACCAGTATGTTTAATAGTTTTCCCTCATAAAAGAGATAACTTTTAAATTGAATTGTTTTCTATCACAGCTCAACGATCAGCTCAGGAGCTTCCACAAATCGAGAAATATAGCCTGAGTAGCTGTTCTGTTAATGGAGGAGAAGAGATGGTGATCACTGGCTCTAATTTTTTTCCAGAATCAAAAGTAGTTTTTCTGGAGAAAGGTCCAGGTAAGTCATTTAATTCTGTAGCATGAAATGCCTTATAAACGAATGAAATTACAAATATATTGAAAAGATTTGATTTTTTAACAATGAATGGTAAATACTGTAGTTTAGTTGAATTTTTTATTGTTTAATTTTAGAGCATAATGCTACTTAATTAACATATTGTAACTAAGCAAACTAAAGTTAGTCAAATATTTGTTCTAAGAGAAAACAAGTTTACATTTATGTTTAGCATTCAGAGAAATTCTTACTTGCATGCTGACATTCAAGCAGTTAGTGTTGCTAGTCAAATGCTGACCTTATTCAAATCTATAATAAAATTATTTACACAAATACTCTAATTAAATACCCTTGCTCTTCAGCTTTTCAGAAATTAGTACAATAAATTCATTTGAATAAATATTTATTTTTATTGATTTTCAAACTCATTTTGCAAAAACCCATTTGGATTTTTTTTTTTTTTGTCTACTATCATCAAAATTTTAGTAGAGTGTGAACAACAAATTACTATAGGTTGTTCTTTTGGTTTGTAACTTTAACCATATGGTACATAAATTGTTTTTACTACTGTATAAATTCAGTTCAGTAAGCCATCAACTTTGTTTGGTTGTTTAGTATTTCATGTAGATTTGGAGCTCATCACACTTCAAATATATAAGACGTAACTTTAAAAAACCTAAGTTGTATATTTGTGTGTGTGTGTGTATGTACTGCATATGTGTGTGTTTGTCTATACAGTATATGTATGTACGTATATGTAAATGTATTTAGTGTGTATAAATAAAATACCAATAAAACTACTATAAAGTACTAAATCATAAACATTCATATATCTCTCTAATATACACATTTATTTGAGCATATAAATATTATTTTTAATTTTTTGATTCTAACACTGGTTAGTAAGCTAATAAAGGAAGAGAAGGTAAGTTTGGTCTGTTGGAAGTGGGAAAGATTTTAAAAAGTCTGCATTTGACACAGATTTTTGAAGAAATGTTATGCACCCTGCTCACTTTGCTCGCCAACTTCGGTTTTTGTTTTTCCGGATACACACTTTTAACATTTTTTTTTTCTTTGAATTGTTGCTATTTTATTAGTTTCTCTTTTATTTCAGAACTTCTGTAAAAACAGTCCCAGTGTGCTTAATCTTTTTAATGAGGACAGCGAGACGTGTTTAATGACTTTGAACCATAATTTAGATAGGTTTCTCTGTTTGGAATTTCAGCACAGACAAAATGATCTACATCATCAGCAGTTAAAAATTTTTTTGCAAGGTAACTAATAAATGCATGTGAGGTAAACTCCATTTTTGAAATTCTCTTGACTTAAACTTCAAAGCCTCACAATATTTACATACTTCTGACATATCACCTGTGTCCATATATTCGATCTCTATTCGCCTTTTCGTTATTTCTTTGAGTAATAATTTCTTTCTTTGCGCTAATGCGATGTTTACTTTCTTTGTTTTGACACTGTCGTTTTTTCCTGCTTTCATATTCTGTATTTTGCTCTGCATGTGTTTCTATGAGTCTTTTGAATTCCAGTTTTCATTATCTGCATGTGTTTGGCCCCCTTGTTTTTTAACCTGTTTATGATGTTTTACTTTGTTTTCTACTCTGTCTTTTATTTCTGACCTTGCTTTATCCTGCGTTTGTTTCAGTGACACCTGGTCTGTGGTGATTACTTTCCCTTTTTTGAGTAGTAATTTCCATTTGTTTGCGCTACTGCGATCTTTACTTTTTTTTTTTAATACTTTCTAATTTTCCTATTTTCACATTCTTTAACTTTCTCCACATGTGTATTGCGCCAAACATTTTTTTTTTTTTTTTTTTTTGAGCCTTTCGAATTCCACTGCTTTCATAATCTCTCACCTGCTCTGCATGTGTATAGCACCAACGTCCGGATTGGATGTGCTTTTTTTTCAATTCCACTTGTTCCGGGCTGATACTTTCCTTATTTTCTGAATTTGCACCTAGATTATTCTTTTTCTTTTTTGTCTCTCGAACACTTTTGAGTCTCTTTTCTCCACACTGCTTTCTTCTTCTCTTCGTCGTCTAAGTTTCATTTGTAACGTATTGTCCTTATGCGCTTTATATGCGCTGAGAGCCCTGGATCTGTGTGTGCTCAAAGCCAAAACACGACTGAGTGTGTTGCTGGCTGCCCGTGCTCTTATTTGATATTGGTTGTAAGTAGGGCGTGTCTTGCAAGAATCTCATGTTCTACGTCATCGCGAGACGGTCCTGGGTCAATCTCTTGGCACAAAGTCTCATGTTTAAGGTCCCCGCGAGACACTGCGTGGCCAATCTCTTTAGTCTTGCGGGTCTTTTAAGTGTCTTCCTTGATCTTATAAGATCACGTCTTGTTGCCCTACTGTTTCTCTCCAGGATTTTTTTTTTATAATAGAGAGATAGTCGAAAATTTCAATGACCCATGCTAACTGTCCATTTTTTTCCTGTACATTAAATATAGGAAAACCTCATATTTTGTGCAGTATATTTCTACACGGGGGAAACCAGACTTTAAGTAGTACATTGTTGTGAGTAAATTTAAGTCTGGCCACTTAATGGAGAGTTTATACTCACCCATTGAACTTATGTCTCCCACTGTTTCGCCCCCCCCCACCCACTCCACAAATTAAAGACAAGAAATATCATCTCTTGCATCCATTTACCCAACTGAAACAGAGATATATAAACATTTGCTTTTGCAGTAAGTACTCACAACTTGGACTTTTTCATGTTCCGTTGAATAACATTGGACTGATCATCGGAAAAAAACGTAATATATCAAAATGAAAGCAAATCTCTGGAAGTTGAAATATAGTATATCATTATTAACTGATTGCCTAAGCATTCACTTTATTTATGACATCAACTACTTAGTTAAATGGCAATCACTTTGTGTAGTCAAGGTATTTAAAGTGATTATAATGTAAATACATCTATATCTGGTACTTTCAACTGCTGGTTATGCAGTTTCCTGTCAAAAATTAGGGCATGTAGACAAAGAAACACTTCAAATAATAACAGCCCTGTCCACTTTAGTAGATTTTGGTTAAAAACACAGACATTTATCCTAGTTTTCACCTTTTGTTTTCACTCACAAAAACAAGTACTTCTGAAAAGGAATAAAATAAAACATATTTTGAAATTTTGAGCATAGAAGAGTTCCTTTCCATGGTGCTTGTTTTGCTCTAAATTGTGTTTGATTTTTAGAAATCATAGTCAAATGACTGCTTACATTGCACAACAGAATCACCAGTCATATATGTGTTCAAACTGTGCAAACATATTTGGTCCAGTTGACAAGACATAAATTCTTCTGATCATGCAACAGCACAATCATTAGAGGCAAACAGGCATTGCAACCACTCTCATACTGCACATGAAATGACAGCTGATAAAGCTGTAGTGCATACCTGACCATGCCAAATGACAGACTAAAATTTTTCCAATTGATTATAGCATTTAAAATTGATGACCAATTTTTATTGTCAGTTAAGAACAGTCAATTTTTATAAACAGTTTTCACATTTGGTTTTTGATTTCTTCCTATACTGATATAGTATTACAGGTCAATATTTACATTTAAACATGTAGAAGATTGTGGAATCAGGTTTTCAATTTGTTGAATAAATTATTTTGATTTGTTTGTGTTTTGTGTAAGAGAAACATTAATACCTGACCAATATAATTCACCTTTTATTTAAGTAAAGTATATTTAAGACTTTAAAAATAATCCATCTATTTCCTTGAACATTTTAAACCAGGTCAGGTTAGCCAGGGAGCAGTGTCTTTCTTAGCTCTAGGGGCATTTTGCATATTATACTGTGTACTGTTTAAATACTATGAAAAGATTGCCAGCAAATGCTTTCTCCATATTTACAGCATGAGTACAGTGCAAATTTATCAGAGTATATGCAAGATGCTGTAGCAGAGAAAAGTTTATCTTTCACATTTTAGCCCACAAATATAAGGCAAATATATCATGATGATATAAAACAAATAAAATGTAATCATTTTTCTTGGTAATTAGAGTTTAGCTTTGCCATTTAAAAGCTTAAAGCTCAAGTCTTGGGCTAAACTCAAAATTTAAAAAAATATTTGGTCATGTCTGTTACGGGAGATGGACATCTGAAGCGGAGCTCTGTTAGCAGCGGTTTTATTTTTTCTCTTATTTCTTATTATCCCAAGGTATCCTGTATTTACCCAACCTGAGGAGTTTCTATTACAGTATATAAACTTGAGCAACAAGAAAGGGTGTCAGAAAGAAACGGAAAAGAAATCTAAAGCTACATCCAAGTCTAGACAGGCATTAAGCCCAAGTGCAAGGTACGGCCTTTCAGAGACTGACCTGGAATAGACAGGCGACTCCCCAGGACCCAGCTCTACTGCATCGTGTCCTGTCGAGAGTGAATGTGCAAGTGATGCAGGTCATTATAGCTTGCCACTTCACCTGTGGAGCACGAAAGCCGAAACGATCTGTCTGAACTGGAGGTAATGATCGCAACAATGGCCACAGCCATAAATGAGCTCAGGAAAGACATTCAGAAAAATATAAAGAAAGAAATAAATGGTTTACTCAAGACATGCGAGAAGACAAACGGGAAGCAACGACTGGAGCTGTTAGAGCTGCGGCAGGATAATAAAGACTTGCAAAAACATGTATGTAATCGCTTTGATGCATCCTTTAAAGGTATGCTGTGAAAAATTGAGGAACACAATCAGGAAAGTGCGTCTAAACTGAGAGCACTTGCCGATCAGCTGGAAGACATTAAGCAGACATTCACGACTCGAATTGAAACAGCCAAACATTTGGCATCTACCGCTGATGGAAAAGCAACAGCAGCGAATTCCAAATGCTAAAAACTCGGAGACAGACTTGTTGCTCTGGAAGATAGATGCAGAAGGAATAATATTAGAATCGAAGGTCTACCTGAGAATCGTGAAAGTCCAAACCCAGTGAAAGTCATAGCAGAACGTTCCTCAAAAATAATTGGAGAGGACTTTAAATTAGACACCGAGATAGCAGCAGCTTATGGGGATCAAATACCTCTAAACGTAGACTCTTGTTTTACGCTTCGAGAGATTATAATTTAAGCTTAATGTAATGTCAATTCTTAGACAGAAACAAGAGATTATATTTGAAAATAACCACATTCGTATTTTCCCTGATTTCTCACCCTCAACAGCTGCTAAACATGCCGTCTTTTATAACATTAAACAGTGGTTACGGAAAGCTGATATCAGATACAGCCTCTTGTATCCTGCCAAATTGAAAGTGGATATTCAAGATAAGCATTCCATCTTCATCACTATGGAGGAAGCAGAAAAAGAGTTAAGAAAGCTGATCCAGACACTTTTTTGAAATATGATCGTGAGTCGCATCTTGTCATGGCATGGCAAGAAGATATTACCTGCTGTCTGATCCTCTTGCAATGATACTGGTACCATAATTATACATCCTTTTCTCTTCTCGGCCACTTTCTGTTTGTTTTTAATTACAATTATACACGTGTATGTGTGGAAGAAATTAAATTAGTAACATTTTCTTTTTAACTATTCTAAAGGAGACTGTTTAACATCATACCCTTGGTTTATTGTTATTATAGTATTAGGGTTTACTATGCTTATCCAGGGCCACTTTTTAACACCATTCCCTGGGTTTACTATCTTAATATTTCAAGACTGTTGAAAATTATATTTTATGCTTATAGTATTTAGACTTTATCGGCAATAGATATCTCTACTTTTTAATTCTCCAATGCCACTGCTGGTGGGCTTGTTTTGTTTAGGACATGCTCTGTCTCTAGGTATGTCAGAGGACTAGGACTTTGTGAAGTGGAGTCCAGCCTCACATGGGGAGGCAAAATGGGGGGGTGGGGGGATAAGGGGGGGAGGGAGAGAGCAAGCTATATCTCTATGTAATGTAATAATAGGCTGCATGGTAATAACTCCTGGGAAAATTGGAAACTAAGGTCAAAGCTGTCTCACTTCCAGTTAAGACCACAAAATGACATCAACATTTCAGAATCAATGTCTCCATGATGGGACAGTTAACTTTGTGAGCTGGAATGTTAAAGGCCTGAATCACAAATTAAAGAGAAAGAATGTATTCTCTCACCTAACAGGTCTAAACGCTAAAATAGATTTTTTACAGGAGTCCCACTTATTAAGCAAGGATCAGTTCTGGCTGCAAAAAGTCTGGACTGGCCAAATGTTCCATTCCAGCTTTACAAAGAAAACTAGAGGTGTGGGAATTCTTATACAGAGAAAAGTCTCATTTGTGGTATCAGATGTAGTATCTGATCCTGAACGGAGATATGTGATTGTCATGGGCTATTTATTTAACTGTAAAGTGATTTTGATAAATGTTTATGCACCAAATGTGAATGATAGGGAATTCATGCAAAATGTATTTACAGTTAGGTCCATAAATATTTGAACAGAGACAACTTTTTTCTAATTTTGGTTCTGTACGTTACCACAATGAATTTTAAATGAAACAACTCAGATGCAGCTGAAGTGCAGACTTTCAACTTTAATTCAGTGGGTTGGACAAAAAGATTGCATAAAAATGTGAGGCAACTAAAGCATTTTTTAACACAATCCCTTCATTTCAGGGGCACAGAAATAATTGGACAATTGACTAAAAGGCTATTTCATGGGCAGGTGTGGGCAACTCCGTCGTTATGTCATTATCAATTAAGCAGATAAAAGGCCTAGAGTTGATTTGTGGTGTGGTGCTTGCATGTGGAAGATTTTGCTGTGAACAGACAACATGCGGTCAAAGGAGCTCTCCATGCAGGTGAAAGAAGCCATCCTTAAGCTGCGAAAACAGAAAAAACCCATCCGAGAAATTGCTACAATATTACGAGTGGCAAAATCTACAGTTTGTTACATCCTGAAAAAAAAAGCAAGCACTGGTGAACTCAGCAACGCAAAAAGACCTGGACGTCCACGGAAGACAACAGTGGTGGATGATCGCAGAATCCCTTCACAACAGCCAACCAAGTGAACAACACTCTCCTGGGGTTAGGCGTATCGATATCCAAGTAAACCATAAAGAGAAGACTGCATGAAAGTAAAAACAGAGGGTGCACTGCAAGGTGCAAGCCACTCATAAGCCTCAAGGATAGAAAGGCTAGATTGGACTTTGCTAAAGAACATCTAAAAAAGCCAACACAGTTCTGGAAAAAACATTCTTTAAACAGATGAAACCAAGATCAACCTCTACCAGAATGATGGCAAGAAAAAAGTATGGAGAAGGCGTGGAACAGCTCATTATCCAAAGCATACCACATCATCTGTAAAACACGGTGGAGGCAGTGTGATGGCTTGGGCGTGCATGGCTGCCAGTGGCACTGGGACACTAGTGTTTATTGATGATGTGACATAGGACAGAAGCAGCAGAATGAATTCTGAGGTGTTCAGAGACATACTGTCTGCTCAAATCCAGCTAAATGCAGTCAAATTGATTAGGCGGCGTTTCATGATACAAATGGACAATGACCCAAAACATAGCCAAAGCAACCCAGGAGTTTATTAAAGCAAAGAAGTGGAAAATTCTTGAATGGCCAAGTCAGTCACCTGATTTTAACCCAATTGAGCATGCATTTCACTTGTTGAAGACTAAACTTCGGACAGAAAGGCCCACAAACAAACAGCAACTGAAAGCTGCTGCAGTAAAGGCCTGGCAGAGCATTAAAAAGGAGGAAACCCAGCATCTGGTGATGTCCATGAGTTCAAGACTTCAGGCTGTCATTGCCAGCAGTGGGTTTTCAAACAAGTATTAGAAATGAACATTTTATTTCCAGTTATTTAATTTGTCCAATTATTTTTGAGCTCCTGAAATAAAGGGATTGTGTTAAAAAAATACTTTAGTTGCCTCACATTTTCATGCAATTTTTTTGTTCAAACCACTGAATTAAAGCTGAAAGTCTGCGCTTCAACTGCATCTGAGTTGTTTCATTTAAAACTTGTTGTGGTAATGTACAGAACCAAAATTAGAAAAAAGTTGTCCAAATATTTATGGACCTAACTGTACATCCATTCCCAATGTGAACACTCATAAAATTATAATGGCTGGGGATTTTAATTGTGCTTTAAATCCAGACTTAGATAGGTCTCCTGTCTCAGGGGTGATGATGTCTAACACTGCAAAGACAATTACATAGTTTGTAACTGACCACAACATATCAGATCCCTGAAGGTTTCTAAACCCAAACTCAAGAACATATTCCTTCTACTCACCAGTGCATCATTGCTACTTCAAGAATTGATTATTTCTTTATAGATACCAATTTCTTGCCTATGATTAAATCTTGCAAGTACGACACTATTGTTATTTCCGACCATGCCCCTCTGATCTTGGAGCTAAAATCATTATGCCCCACATACACATCTCGCAGATGGCGTCTTAACCCACTTTTATTAGCAGACGAGAACTATGCAGAAATTATATCAAAACAAATCAGTTTTTTTCTAGAGACAAATACATCCTCAGAGGTCTCTGCAGGAATACTCTGGGAAACCTTAAAGGCCTTCTTAAGAGGACAGATTATGTCATATCTTTACTACAGAAATAAATTAGAAACCAAGAAGATATCAGAGCTAATCAGCAAAATTACTAGAGGAGATCAAGAGCATGCCAGGTGTCCAAGTGAGGCTCTTCATAGGAAAAAAAAACAGGTTCTGCATTTAGAGCTCACCCTCTTAACAGCTAAAGAAACTGAACAACTCATTTTTAAATCAAGACATCATTACTATGAACGTGGAGAGAAAGCTAATAAGCTCTTAGCTCAACAAATCCAGAAGCAAGAAGTTCGCAATGCAATCCCAGCAATCACCAACACAAACAGAGACAAAATCATTGACCATAAAAATATAATGCACACATTTAGAGACTACTATAAATCCTTATATTCTACTGAGTTTAAAGAAGACAACACACAATCTAATGTATTTCTGGATGCATTACAGATACTACAAATAGATACTCTTAGTGCAGAGGAATTGGATAAACTTTTGGCCCTATCAAAATTACTAGATGCTCTAAAGTCACTTAAGAGTGGGAAAGCAGCAGGCCCTGATGGCTACCCTGTCGAATTTTATATGAAATTCTCCATTCAGCTAGCTCCCCTTTTATTAGCAACATTCACAGCAGCTAGAAACAATCAAATTCTACCTCAAACTTTTTGCCAAGCATTAATCACTAATCATTAGTCTTTCCTAAACAAAATAAGGACTTATTACAATGTGCATCATACAGACCAATTTCACTTCTGAATAATGATGTTAAGATACTCTCCAAAGTCCTAGCTAGAAGGATGGAGAAAGTGCTGCCTTCGGTAATATCACAAGATCAAACTGGATTTATTAAAGGTTGACACTTAGCTTCCAATATTCGACGCCTGTTTAATGTAATATATTCACCCACAAAGTCAAACACCCCAGAAATATTATTGTTAGATGCAGAAAAAGCATTTGATTTGATTGAATAGAACTACCTTTTCACTAAATTAGAGAAATTTGGGTTTGGCCTTAACATTTGTGCATGGATCAAACTACTGTATACCAATCCAGAAGCTTCAGTTTGTATTAACAACATTAATTCAGACTACTTTAAACTAGAATGTGGTACCAGACGAGGATGCCCCTTGTCACCACTACTTTTGCAATCACTATTGAGCCACTGACAGTTCGCTGTCGAAGTGCTTATGAGATAAAGGGGATTATCAGAGAAGGAATTGAAAAGAAAATTTCTCTATATGCAGATGATATGGTACTGTATATATCAGACCCACAAAACACTGTGCCTGCAGTCCTAACTGCACTTACAGAATTTTCAAAGATTTCTGGTCTCAGAATTAACTTGAATAAAAGTGTGCTCTTCCCAGTGAATCCTCAAGCACACACTGTTAGATTGGACACCATCCCTTTTATCATTGCAGATCAGTTTAAATACCTAGGGGTAAACATCACAAATAAACATAAAGCTCTTTATCAACAAAATTTTTCCGTCTGTATGGAAAAAATTAAGCAAGACTTGCATAGATGGTCAACCCTTCATCTCACTCTAGCTGGCAGAATTAACATTGTTATGATGAATATCCTTCTTAAGCTTCTCTTTTTATTTCAAAACATTCCAATATACATCAATAAATCATTTTTTAAGCAATTAGATACAACCATAACCTCATTTATTTGGAATTTAAAACATCAATGTATCCAAAGAGCGACCCTACAAAGACCTAAGGCGGAAGGTGGCGTGGCTCTACCTAACTTTCAGTTTTATTACTGGGCAGCAAACATACAAGCTATAAAAACCTGGACATGGACACAGATAGATGAACATATACAGGCTTGGTGCGCAATAGAAATAAAATCCTGCAGTACTTCATTATATTCCCTGCTTTGTGCCCCTATAAATGCAAGTTATCATCAGTATACTAACAACCCAATTGTACTTCACTCACTCAGAATATGAAACCAATGTAGGAAGCATTTTAAGATAGGGAAACTTGCACCTCTGTGGCACCTCTGCACGATAACCACCTTTTGCAACTCTCACAAACATAATGCAGTTTTTAACATCTGGAAAACATTTGGGATTAAATCACTTGGAGATCTGTACATAGACAACGTTTTTGCATCCTATGAACAATTACATTCCAAATTTAACTTTCCAGCAACACATTTCTTTCACTATCTTCAAATTAGAAACTTTGTTAAACAGAACCTGCCTGAGTTTCCTCATCTCCCGCCTTCCTCTATGATGGAAAAAATATTGCTCAGTTTCGAGGACTCCGACAACACCATTTTACAGTACCTTACTTTCAAAGATCCCAGAGGACAGTGGGAAAAGGATCTCTTACTCAACATATCAGAAAAGGAGTGGAAGGTAGCAATGCAGAGAATTCACTCTAGCTCCATATGTGCAAAGCATACAATTATTCAACTCAAAATTATATATTGAGCACATCTGTCTCGTTTAAAATTGTCCAAAATGTTTCCAGGGCAAGAACCAACCTGTGAACGCTGCAATCAAGTTCCAGCCTCACTGGGTCACATATTTTGGGTCTGCACCAAATTAACATCATTCTGGACCAAAATCTTTAAATGCCTTTCAGACAGCCTTGGTGTGACAATCCCTTCTAACCCGTTAGCAGCTGTGTTTGGGTGTACTTCCAGATGGGCTTAAAGTGGAGAAGGACAAACAAACTGCAATTGCCTGTACTACACTATTGGCACATAGACTTATGTTGCTCAACTGGCGGAATCCTGACTCTCCTCTTTTAAGTCAGTGGGTAACTGATGTTTTATACTATTTGAAATTGGAAAAAATTAAATTCTCAATTAGAGGATCTGTGCAGAACTTTTTCAAAACCTGGCAGGATCTAATCAATAGCATTTTAGATTAAGCTCTTAAAGCACTGAGGAAGCAGATTCTCTTCCCGTTTCTTTTTCTTCTCCATTTATCTTAATCCACTTATTAAACTTATCAATTTACTTATTTTTACAAGGTTTAAGTTTTACTCTTTTGGCCATGCTCTCTTTCTCAGGGGTGGGGGTTGTATTTGTTTTCAATCATATTTTTGTAAAATTGATCTATTTGTATGGAATGATTACAATAAAATTCCAAAAAAAATAAAAAATTTAAAAAGTATTTTTTTAAAGTCCTAAATTTATGTGCCAAAAATCTGAACTAGTGTGTAGTGGTATTGGAATTGGCTGTATTGAAATCGGTTTCAGAAACTGATCTTCGAAAGCTCAAAGATGAATAGTAGGGATTCACCCAAAACCTAATCAACTCTTAAGACTATCAAATGTAAGTTGTTCCCAAAATGTGATCAGACTCAGTCCATTTGTTCTTAATTTAATGTCCACAAAATGTTTACCACAGAAAATGCTCAAAACATGTCCTAGGGGTATCAAAATTAGTTTTTGATTTGAAACTTTTAAAATGATTTTTTTTTCTGCAAACAATCTTCTTCCATATATTAAATAAGCAGAAGGTAAAAAAAATGTTTAAATTTTAAAGATTTTTTTTTGTTAAAACAATTGTTACTTGCTTATAGTGTTTAGTCCCTGGAAGCATAATGCCATTTTTCTGCACGCACTGTAAGGACATTCTCCATGCATGCCACAAACAAGTTAGAAGTTGTTTTCAGGGAAAATGCCATGGAACATTATTCTGTTTTCCTTTGACTGTTATTGCAACCACATTGCTAAAAAAAGACTTCATTTTTATTACATTTTTCTGTCACAAGTGGAAATATTCCTGCCTCAACAGATGTTCTCCTATTAATCATAGACAAGTGATTGAAAGTACATTTACTCTGTCATCAGATTTGCTAAAGTTAAAGAATACAAATTCATTAGTCATCAATGCATTTGCAGTTTGATTTATTTTGATTTAACTAAGATCTTTAATTGAATGTTTAAAAAAGACAAATAGTTAAGGCAAATATGAGAAAGGCTAAGGTGATGTAGAAGGGATAGGAGAGCACAAAAGTTCTGAGTGCCCTATTGTGCAGGAAGTGTGGTAAATGTATTGGGAGGACTTGGTTCAGTGCACAGGCTGCTGGAAGTAATTTCATTAAAAATGTAAGATGTGAAAGGCAGTAGTGCAGGTAGAGATCAAAGCCTTTTTTATGTCAGATGCTGACATACTAAATGAAAATAAATATTGGCATATGGAAGTATTTTAGAGAAATTTGTGAAGCTCTTCAATTTACTGTAGGTAGATGTTTAAAAGTACTAGTCACTAAATTTAAGCAGGGTGTCAACTGACAAATTATTGGTCTTTTGTAACTAGACACTCACTTATGAAAAGTAGAATTCTGCCAGTTGCAATCTCTGGCCAATCGAATGGTGCACCTTTGAAAAAGAGTTTTGTTTTTGTTGCTCAATGTTTTTTTTGATGCTAATTTTTTGGTTATTGTGCAATATTTGCAAATGTTTCCCCCACACCACTTCCCTTGATCCATTGATGTTAATTCCTTATAGTTCATTAACAGTGAAATATAAAAACAGGATTAGTGCTCACACACTATGACGTATTAAGTACGCCTAAATAATAACAAACTGGTCCTTCATTTGCCCTTGGAATGAACTGAATGGACTAGCATGTAGATTCAAGAAAGTGTCAGAAGAGTGACAAATACTCTTACAAATACAAATGCTGACTGTGCCATGGTTGTTGCAAATTGATGGTAAATTTCAACTCTGAATAAGTTGCTCCATCTAATTTTTAATACATTTAAATTCATTTGGCATATGCTGGGGAGTCTTGTGCATACTTGTATTAAAAAAACACTTAATTTACAAGTTAGTACATTCTTACCATGCAAGGATACACCAACGAGCAACTTGTTCAGATATCTTGTTACTTACAAATGTTGCTCTACTGTTATAAAAGGATCCAACCTGTGCTACTAAAACACACTCGCACAATGTGAGGTGTCCCAACATCTTTTTCCATTATCATTAACAGGCAGGATGAAACCATTAATTTGAAGGCAGAGTCTTACCTGGGTCCTCCAATTAGCGCAATACATTAAGAACTGCAGATTATCTGTGAAGGTGATTTTCTTCTAGTCTTTTAGTGTCAAATGACTGCATACCTTAACCAAATGCAACTACATCTTTATGTTTTTTCTTCTGGCAACATTATAATTTATTTGAGTCATCAACTGGTATGCCACAGTCATGTCAAGGTATAGGTTATGCATTCTGATATTCTTCTTTTGGCACTCCTGTGTTTGTTAACTGACTGTTGCTTATCTATTACTATGTAAAAATGTGTTCACTTCTGACAGCACTTTCATCACTAGTCTGTTTCTGACCACAAGATCTTATTTATTTATCTCATTTAAGATGCTATATTTGATTGAAGTAGTCAGTTGTGTGGAAAGCAAACCTAGACCTAACAAAATAGATACTCAGCATAAAAATTTTACCAAAATAAACCTTTTACATTAATATCAAACATTTTGAGACTGTAGATTTAGTATTTGCTTGCTTTGAAACTAAAATATGTTGCTCAGCCTTTATGAAACATTTTATTTCTTTAAAAAAGCATAGCATAAACAGAAGAAAGAAAGCTGTTTAGTTGATTTTTATTTTCTTTCTGTGTTTGTAAAAAAAGAAATGCATAATAATAATAATAATAATTAATAATAATAATAATTCGGTGCTAGATAATTAATCACTCACCATGTTAAACAATCCCCTGTGTTAGGGCTTGGCAGTGGAAGCTAAGACTAATTAGCTAAATGCTACTTTGCCATGTTTTTGTGGACTGTATTTCACATCTTTTTCCATCAGTTTCTACAGGAAATAGATAGGGTAGAAGGTCTACTATAATTAATTTGTTAAAAAGTACTTAAAATATTACTTTTTAACCTGTACAGGTATATCCTGAGGTTTTTTCTTCTGGACCTCCTAATATTTTCTTCTGTGTACTTGTGATCATTTTCTTTAACTATCATCACACACATCACAATACTATCACATATATATTACCAATATGTGCGGTGATACATGAAGACAACATTTTATCCTAAATTTAAACCCACCCCCTTATTAAGGCATAACAGTGTCAAAAGACAACCATGATCTAAACTTGATATGTTTGTGAGTCGAACACCTGACCGTCTAGTGGCAGCTGTAAACAAAATGAACATGTAAACCTTATAATTTACTTACTTAGCCATACTGATCTCTTTTGCCAGCTTTGGCAAAATAGAGACTGAACTGTGGCTTTTAGGAGCAGGTATCTGTTATAGTACAGATTTTAATGAAGCAGAGACGTAGTGGTGAATTATGTACTTAAATCTTTTGGATTTTTTTTAACCCTTAATCTTTCAGTTGTGTTTTGCAGTAAAGTCTTGAAACAATTTAAGTAGCCATATGCCTATAAAACAAATATGACTGCATTCTGCAGTGAATTTTCATATTTTTGCTTAAGCTGTTTATTTCAGTTAGAATCTATAAAAATCCATTGATTGAACTGACTTCATTAGGTATCTCAGAGAAGTTAAAGATTACATTTTGTGTTGGTGCAGAGAATCAGTAATTCCTTAATTTGAATGATTTCCCAAGTGCTTGTATTTCTTACGAGCACCTTAGAAAGATACGTGAAATAGAGTGTACATGTTTCAAATGTGACAGAAGCACAAATTTGTTAATCTGTCATTATTGCATCAATACAGGTCTTAAATAACATCATTATGTACAGTGCACTCTACTAATATTGGCATCGTCCATAAATAAAAGCAAAATGGGCTGTAAAAATATCTTTATTGTTAATCCTTTTGAGCTTTAATTCAAGATAAAAAACAAAATCTAACCATTAAAGCTACATAGTTCTACATAATAAAGCACTATTTAGAGAGCACTTAAGTCAAAAACAAAATTCTAACCATTAAAGCAGCATAGTTTTACATGATAAAGCACTATTTGAAGAGCATTTAAGTCTATCCCAATTCAGTAGGAGTGGGATTAAATTCAACCCTGTAGTGTTCTAGAATTCTCTGTGTACATACAGTACACTACATTCTAATCTTTCAGTTGTCATGCTTGATATATGGCACTTTTATGATATTTTTTTTGATGTGTTATTACAAATTTAAAATAAATTTATAATTTGTTATAGTCTCTTATAATGAATTACAGGTCAAATTCTGTTACAACGAAGTGCCCGGGACCTAAAAAAATAAATTGTTATGAGATTCTGTATTTGTCACTATAATGCTTTCTTTAACTTGCATCCAGGTGTTTGCAATCATTTCAATAGCTTCTTTCATGTTAATTTTCATCTCCTCCTGTCCACAAGTTATGCTGATGAGAATTTTTCTCAGCATTTCCTTGTGATATACACTTTCGGGGTGCGAATGATGCCCAAATTCAATGGCTGAAGCACTTTTGTATAATTGGGTGGGAGGAATTCAACGCAAACATTATTAAATGTGTAAGCATTTTGTGGGCAGCACAGTTACCAATCAGAAGCAGAATCTTCCTTTTCTTCTTCATATTGTGAGGTTTCTGGACTCTTTTGGGACCCCCCAACCTCCTCAAAGGGGACAACATGCCGAAGTGAAGTGCGTCCTGAAGCGCAATTGCCACATCTGTGGAAGATGTTTGTCCATTGCTGCGGCAGGGCAACCACAGACTCACAGCACAGTGCTGCAGCAGAGTGCCACGGAAGCAAACCTGAAAAGATCGCAGTCGAGCCATAGGTCCCTATCTTGCACTCCAAAATACGACACTGAGTCCTAGTACTTTAGCAAAACCAGCTTTATTCTGCTTGAAACAGGAACAGCATGATTATTTATTGTAGAGGGATCTACCACTCTCCTATACACCGACACAGAAATAAGGCAGGGTCATGACCAGATTAGTGGCCAAGTAATACTATTCCCTGCATTTATAATGTTCCTTGCATCACCCATTGACATCTTTTCAGAGTTGCTTCAGTAGCAAGCCGCTACAGTGCTGTGAGCCAGCTGTTGCCCCGGTAACGGATAAACAGTCTTCTACAGACATGGTGATCACGCTTTGGGATGCTTTTTGGCGTGTTGTCACAACAATGACTTTGCTTTTTCTTGAATGAGTGGAACCACATAAAAACTGCTTTTTCAACATCTTCAAATGCAGCAGTTTGCATATGTTTGTGCTAAGGCCCCATCGATGGTGAAATTCCGAGTTCACTGGCAACTTCTTTTATCTTTTTGCCAGAATTGAGAGCAGCAAAAATTTCAAGTTGTCGTTTTTCCGTGTCTGCCATTTCTGTTGGAGGGTAACAATGACTTCAATTCCATTGGATGTTTTTCAAATGTTAACGAGCAATAAACAAAAGGTATCACTGAAAACCACAGAAAACAAACACAGCAAAAAACAGTACAAGGAAAGTTCAAAGAAAGAAAAAAATGTATAATGTTTCTATTCGAGGATCATTGTGCACAACTGAGTTGTGATGACAGAACTAACTGCTCTGTGGATGATTCATTCAGGCATGTCAAGGTCTTTTGGGCACTTCGTTGCAATGAAAGTATCTGCTGAATGTATTTTGTAGTAACAAGATTTCTATAGACTGTCATATGGGGAAACTGCCGGGACCATAAAAATACTTCGTTGTAATGAAAATTTCATTGCAACGATATTCATTGTAACGGAATTTGACCTGTATTATAATGATCTTTTACTTAAATATCTCGTTAATATTTACCACTCGTGTTAATTTTTGCTGTTCTTGTTTTGTTAGTCACCAGACAATTTTTTCATGCATGAATACTAAATAATAATATGACCTATAAATCTGGTTGGGGTTTGAAGGAGCCAATAAAAATCTGAAAAGTTGAAAACAGCCATTTGAACAATTTATCAGCAAAAATTGTACATTTGTATTTTCATAAACATTTTAGATTTGTACGGGCTTTGTTTGTAATCATTAAATTTTTAATACCATGTCATGGCTAGCATGTTTTGTGCTTTTTTCATCTTTGTGCTTTTAGTGAATTTTAATTGTTCTAACCACAGTTGAATGGTTCCCATACATGATCTCAGTGTGTACATTTTGTTTTTTGGTTCACAGTAGATGTTCAATTGTTGCACAACATCTTTGTGCTTATGACACAACACCTGCCAGACATTCCCTCCTGTGACCTTGGGGAAATAATGAGTTAGTGAATTTTGAACTGGTGAATTGTTACCAAACATAAATCACATATTTTTATTTTTACTTTGTCAGAGCACATGCACACCACTGTGATGAGATTGAATCTGTTACTTGTTTCAGATATGTAGATCTACTGATTTTCACTTTATTTTCTGCAGTTGTGACATTAAAATATAAAGAACTATGTTGTATGGCTATAAGAAAGAATTAAGCCATATTTATGATTGGTTTTGCACTGTGGTGAACAGTGTTGTTGAAAAATGGATGGTGCAAAAAAAAAGTTGTAAAGAAAATTAAATACTTGGCATTAGTAAATGTAAGATTTAATGTTTTAAAGTTCATTTTGCTTATAATGTTTCTGTATAAATATAACTTTTTAAATTTTGGCTTCATTTTAAAATATCAATGTTTTCTCTGTAGTTTGAGACATGGTTCCAGAATGTATTTACTTCTGTTATTTTATGTCATGGATATCCCATAAAGTAAACGGACATCGGATCTGAAGTAGCTGTTGAGCCAGTTTACAGAAAGCTTTAGCAGCTGCACAAATTAAAATTGTGCCCCGCATTTAATGTTTATTCCTTGAACCACCTTTAAAGATAGTTGACAGTAAACACTTGAACAGATGTTACATTGTTACCTAAATGTAATGCCAAATGTGTCAGCAGCCAGAGAAGTAAAATCAATTCTTATTTGTATTTCACAAACTCTTATTTTCTTAAAAAAAAAAAAAAGTTATTTCCTACATAGATTTAATCATATTACATTTTTGTAGCATTGATTAAAGTAGCCCATCATAACCTCATTGTTATGTTTGTGCAATTATTTTGGTTAGAATAAGAAGATATATTAGTAGTAACCTGTTGCTTTTAGTAAATGTTTAGCTCAGAGCATCTGTGTGTGTGTGTTTATTTTTTCATTTAATACTTAAAGATCCACAAATATAATCCTTAGAGAGCTGTATTAAGTGTAAAACAATAAACATAAGGATGATTATAACAGTTCATCCTGAGGTGAAAGTTTATTGTCTTGTTATTGTAGACCTTTTTGTTTTTTTAATTATCTGGCAACTAGTATGGTTAAAGCATGGTTTTCCAGTTTACTTGCTAACCCATATACAGTACAGGCCAAAAGTTTGGACACACCTCCTCATTCAATGTGTTTTCTTTATTTTCATGACTGAAGGCATCAAAACTATGAATGAACACATGTGGAGTTATGTACTTAACAAAAAAAGGTGAAATAACTGAAAACATGTTTTATATTCTAGTTTCTTCAAAATAGCCACCCTTTGCTCTGATTACTGCTTTGCACACTCTTGGCATTCTCTGGATGAGCTTCAACAGGTAGTCACCTGAAATGGTTTTCACTTCACAGGTGTGCCTTATCAGGGTTATTTAGTGGAATTTCTTGCTTTATCAATGGGGTTGGGACCAGCAGTTGTGTTGTGCAGAAGTCAGGTTAGTTGGACGATCATTTATTTTTCAACAGGACAATGACCCCAAACACACCTCCAGGCTGTGTAAGGGCTATTTGACCAAGAAGGAGAGTGATGGAGTGCTGTAAATGGTCATGGAAATAAAGAAAACACATTGAATGAGGAGGTGTGTCCAAACTTTTGGCCTGTACTGTACCTGTCTAAGATGGGCTGAAATATAAGTTTTCAGGGTTGACCTCAGCATTAATGTTTGCAGTGCACCATCTATTGGAATGTATTTTGTAATACTTTAAAAATGTTTATAATATTGTAATAATTTTGTATTTGTCATTCCAACAAGTGGCACATCACAAACATTAGTGGTAATAAAATGCATTGCCACAGATGTTTGTGATGTGCCATCTGTTGTAATGACAAATTCAACACATTTTAACATTGTAAGTGTGATGCACAATTTGTTAGATTGACACAGAGATAGCAACTGGATAGACACGCACACCCACAGATGCTTTTTTTTTTAACTAGGTTGAATTTATCTAGATGTTAATAAATATTTTTTTATTAATTTCTTAGGTCTATTTTTTTGGCCAAGTGTGTAACTTTGGATCTTAAAATCTGTGTCCAGGAAAATAAATTGCTTTTTAAGATTTCTTTGTTGCTGCCTTTTTCTTGCTTTCAATGGTTATGATATTAATCTTTTTTTTAGATGGAAGACCACAATGGGAAGTAGATGCAAAAATAATGCGTGAGAAATGTCAAGGGGTAAGTACTATGGAAAAGAAAAAAAAATGTAATTTTATGATAACATCAGCAATCCCATATCTGAAGTTCTGTTTACATTATTTAAGTCACAAGATGAAATGTGTAATGTGGGTGTAACTGTGTAGTAAATGTTTTCACCTGGTGTTTACCTACATTTTTATGATTTGACAAGATTTTCTTTTATATTTAGTAAGGTGTTGTTTGGTTTTCCTGAATTTTTAGTCACTTGCTGGAATAATGAAACCATAAATGACAACTTGGAAACTCAATAACTAAAGACTTACTTTATCTAAAAAAGCTTTTATCAATTTAAAATATTGTTATTAAGCAGGCATCTGGTTTTCTATAAATGTGAACTAACACTATTTTCATCTTTTCAGTCTAACATAGTTGTTGAAGTTCCTCCATACCGAAGTAAAACAATCACATCTGCAGTCCAGGTGCAGTTTTTTGTTTGTAACGGAAAGAGGAAAAGAAGTCAGTCTCAACGATTTACGTATTTGTCAGGTAAACTCTAAATATGTATTTCTGTTTTAGTCAAATATGCATCAGTCCAGTGATTACACAAGGAATAATTTTAAAATTGGGCATCATGTTGTGGGTGCTGGTATTGAATTAGTTTAAATTTTGATCAAGTGTAGATGAGATAAAATGTTGTGTACAAAGTCTGCTGAATAAAATATTTATTTCTTTTTTCTATATTTGTTATATATTTAATTCTATTGTATGGCTGTAGTTTCGTACAAGAGCAGTAATTAAATGTAAACTGATAACAATCACTGATACTGTATTTATTAACATTTTTTTTTATTAGAAATTTTGTCCTTATTGTTTCAGAGCTAGGTTTTAAGATACATGTACATCAGTTAATATTTAATAGTGTGATAAAATAAAAACACTATATAACTATTATAGTTGCACAATTGTTGTAAATTAGTTTCCTTTGACACAAACCACTTTTTTCAAACTCCAGCAAGTTAAATCTGTCCTAAATTTAAACTGAAAGAAATATTTCACGAAAGTGTGTAATCTGAACCAAAACCTAAACACCCACCTTCAGTGCTTGTTGTGCACCCACTAGATGTTGCCTGTTTCCTGTTTTCCTTTTAACAGCCAGAATATGAACCAATGAATGACACGCACAGGTGGCTGCAGGAAGTGGCTGTTCATAGTTTTAAGCAGCAGTCACTGATTATCAGTTAACCGCGGCCTCATCGCTTAGAGAGAGTGACAAAGGCAGGGGCCCTAAACTGTCAGCACAGTGTTTGTTATTAACAATATGCTGCACGTGGGCGGTCAGCAAGTGTAGGAATGGTGCGAATTGCGTAGGCAGGAGGTGGCAATATGATCAATTTGAAATGAAATGTAGCTTCTATGAACTATTTTTCACAAACTGCTCCTTTTTGCTGTATTATTTTTTAAAGATGAAAAGTCTTTAGAATATGTACACTTTTATTAAAATTTTCAATTCTTATGTAAAAAGCTTTAGGAATACATATGTTACAGAATATTTCTAATAACTGCATTCTATATCTGACAAGATATTTACTCCTAAGTTGTCCACAT
The DNA here is from genome assembly GCA_026402145.1 of Polypterus bichir lapradei. Classification (NCBI taxonomy): domain Eukaryota; kingdom Metazoa; phylum Chordata; class Cladistia; order Polypteriformes; family Polypteridae; genus Polypterus; species Polypterus bichir. The sequence continues at coordinate 89,061,709 of JANRMT010062806.1, forward strand.
AGCTGTTATAGAAAACAAAAAGTTTGCCTTTCAAAGTTGTTTCCTAGTAAGTTTATTCTGTAGCTGTTAAAGCGTATTTTGTGGCAGAAAAAGCACATGCATTTTCTTTGAAGTACCACTTATATTATGTTAAATCGTGAGCATTTTCACTTTTGGTATTTGTGGTAATGTTTCCTGATTTTCCAAATATGACAAAAATACCTTTTGAACAGCATTTACTGTTCTTTGTAACTAAGTGACTTGGTTCTTCATTTATGTTTACTTAAGTTCCCCAACACAACTATGCACTCCTCAACTTAAATAGACATATATGTTATTATGGTTTGACATCAACATAATGTCCCAGAGGTTAAGTAAAGTTTGTAAGATGAAAAACTGGGGTTTGAAGTAATCATCAAATAATTTTTCCGAAAAGGAAAAAAGAAAGCTCTTGACAGGTTCATTTCAAATATTGTTGCATGTCCAAGATTATGTCAAGTCAGGATGTAAAGACCTCCCAAGGACATAATTTCATCTACACTTTAGTGTCTTTTAATATTTATTTACTCTGTTCTCTTTTTTTGTGGAAAATTAACAGCTTGTGCCTGCCTATGCCCTTACTGTTCATTTCAAATCAAAACAATAATGGTTATTAGAAATTACAAATTACACATAAAAATACTTGTTATAAAAATCTTTATACATCTTTATACATCAGTTTAATTGACTGTGACCAAATATAGCCCACAGTTTGTTTAATCCACATGAAAGTGAATTTTGACTAAAAATGTTCAGTCTTGACTACTTTAAATACAGTGCAATCCACAACCTCTACTATTCTGTGTTTCCTTACTACCAAGTAAAAAGTTACAATTCAATTCCAATAGCCCAAGTACAAACAAAAAAAATTACAGGGAAAATTATGCTGTTAAATGTATTTTCAGAAATCTGCAACAGTCAGAGCAAGCTACTAAAGCTTTGAAATGTATATTCAAGGTCTGACAATTAAGTTAGCAAACTTGCCACTGTGTGCTTACATTGGCAGCACTATACAAACAGCTTGGTAAGGTTTCATAACCTTGGTATATCAGTTTCTCACAGCTGTGTTCGTGTCAACTTGTGGCGGTGTCTTACTGAGTGGCGTTCATTATTGTTGTTGCTTGTACTTGTGTGCCGTCGTGAAAATGATGGAGCTTGCATTAGAGCAACAAACAAACATTACATTTTTTGTTAAACTTGGGAAGAGTGGAAGTGAAATCAGGGACATGTTAGTCCAAGTTTATGAGGATATTGCCATGAAGAAAATGGCAGTGTAAAAATGGATTAAACATTTTTTGAATGGAGAGAAAGCGTCACTGATGAAGAGAGGTCAGGTCGGCCAGTAACGAGCAAAACTGATGAAAACATTACAAAAATGTGTTGAATTATGTATCAAAATTGTCTGCTGACTGTGAGGAGCATTGAAGATCAAGTAAACCGATAGAGAAACAGGAAAATCTTAACTGAAAATCTTGGCATGAGAAAGATGTGTGCAAAAATGGTCCTGAAGGAGATCACTGATGAACAAAAGCAATGGAGAGTCTAATTTTGCCAAGACCTTTTGGAGAGGCAAGACAATGTTTTGGACTGTGTTATCACTGCTGATGAAACATGGGTGTACCAATACGAACCTGAAACAAAACGTCAAAGTGCACAATGGAAGTCAGCCAGTTCTCCACAACCAAAAAAGTTTACTTAGTTCAAATCAACAGTCAAAACAAAGTTACTGACCTTTTTTGATATCAGTGGGATTATTCATTATGAGTTTGTAGTAACTGGACAAACAGTTAACCAAGTTTACTATTTGGAAGTGCTGAAAAGGCTGCGTGAAAAAGTTAGAGAAAAACAACCTGAACTTTTCGCCAACAACTCTTGGCTCTTGCATCATGACAATACACCAGCTCACACGGCACTGTTTGTGAGTGAGTTTGTAGCCAGTAAACAAGTAACTGTATTGGAACACCCTCCCTACTCATCTGATTTGGCCCCCAATGACTTTTTTCTTTTCCCGAAGATAAAGGAAATACTGAAAGGAAGACATTTTGATGACTTTCAGGACATCAAGCGTAATACAACGACAGCTCTGATGGTCATTCCAGAAAAAGTTACAAAATTGCTTTGAAAGTTGGACTAGGCGCTGGTGTCGGTGCATAGCTTCCCAAGGGGAGGACTTCGAAGTGACCGTACTGCTATTCGGCGGTGAGGTATGTAGGACTTTTTCCAGGATGGGTTTGCAGACTTAATTGTCAGACCTTTATATATACAGTGGAACCTCAGTTCACGACCATAATTCATTCCAAAACTCTGGTTGTAAACCAATTTGGTCATGAACCGAAGTATTTGCCCCCATAGGATTGTTATGTTCCAGACCATACAAACTGTATGTAAATATATATTTTTTTAAAGATTTTTAAGCACAAATATAGTTAATTATACCGTAGAATGCACAGCATAATAGTAAACTAAATGTAAAAACGCTGAATAACACTGAGAAAACCTTGCACAACAGAGAAAACGAACACTGCAAGAGTTTGCGCTGTAGCGCTACGAACCGCTCGCTAAAAACACTTTTTTTAATGAGTTTTAAGTACAGGAAAAAAAATGAACATTTGAAAAATCCATAATTTAATAAACCACCAAGAAAAGTAACAATGCAACAATGCACGCTACAAACCATTCGCTGTAAACAGAAGTGAAGTGGAGGTTAAAATCCAATAGAAAAAAGTCTTCATTAAATACAACGAGGTTAAAACAATGCTCAGATCTGTCTCTTTAAAAAACAAGCCTTATGCATCCAGCTCTCTCTCGCGCGCGCGCGCTTGCGCGTATGTATGTGTGTGTGTCTCTCTCGCGTGCGTGTCTGCGTGTGTGTCTGTGTGTGTCACTCTCTCGCATGTGTGTGTCTCTCTCTCGCTGCACAGGGAATGCACAGGGAGAGACTGAACACTTTTGGAAATTATCGGCGTGCACAAACCGAAAGGGAAACTGGCTTGTTCGTATACCGAGTCTGTGGTCATGAACAGATGCAAAAGTATGGCAAACTTTTTGGTCGTAAACCGATCTGTACGTGTTCCGAGACGATCGTGAACCGAGGTTCCACTGTAGTTGTGTGTAATCAAGGCATATTTGGATATTGTGTGTTGTTCACATCTCACCTTTCTGATCTCAGTACTTTCCAATAATGAATCAAAGAGATGAACCAAATGAAAACATAAAGACCCTGAATGATGGACTTAAAATGCTTTCAGTAATACACCGTAATAATTGGGTTGTAAGCCACAAAGTATTTTTTTTTTTTTTTTTTTTTTTTTTAAGCTTTTTTCCTTGATTATCTTAACTATGCCATATTTTTAGTTCATGCTTTTATCAAAAATGGCTTTAAAATTTATCAGTGTTATCATTGTTGACATATCCCATAATCAGATTTCTAATGCTCTTAATTCTATATAGCATTAGATACACATTTCTTGACCAATTAAAATATTTTACAAATACTGAAATATATTTTAGAGGTATAAATGGTAGTTTCTGCCTCTACTTGCTTCTTTGCACTTAAAACATTGTCTTAAACTGTAAAGAATAAGCTAGGTATTTTTCAAATCAAAGTTATGTCTTCACAGTTATGGTATCTGTTAATTTGCCATACAAAATGGCTTTCTAAATGGCTTTATAAAGTATATTTTATATAATTTTTAAATAGTCAACCTGCTCTTGCCTTTTCAATAGAAGTGAAGGATTAGAACGTCCCATTATTAAGAAAAACATTAAAACTTAAGTGTTAGATTATTGATCCACCTGTTGGGATTACATACTTGTCACACACGTACACATGGGAGGCAGTCAAGGGGCTTAACTAACGGTAAAGAGTTGACTCAGAGGGTTACAAGTATACTAATATCTATTCTCTGACCTCCACAGTTCACAGGAAGAAAGACCGCCTAAAACCCAACGGAGTTCCACTTCTGCCTCTGGACCACGCCCTCCAACTGCCCTCGCTTCCGCCTAGTTCCCCTTGGACACTCCATTTCCTGCCCCCTGCATTTAAAGCCAACCACTTGCCTCCCACAGTCTGTCGCAGTCTACTCTCTCGCCTGATTCTTATTAAGAAAAGCCTATTGTTAATATACAGGGAGAAACCCCAAATATTTTTTTTTGGGTTCTTTGTGGTTTTTCCACAATTCATATTGCAAAATAACATTCATGTCATTTTAACAGGGAAAAAAAGCAAAAAATATTGTTGTGATATTTAGGCTTTTTAAAAGGAAACTACCGGTGCACTTTACTCTGCCTATCGTGTCCCTCAACAGTGATCTTTCAGGGCTAGGGGTGTAGATTTACAATGGAAAGTCATCAGCAAGCGCCCTATATTGACATTATTGAGTGTTGATTCCCAAAGTGAATTTCTGTCTCTGTTTTGTAGACAGCTAGACTATAATAACTGAAAAGTCACACTTTTTCAAATAATTTTCATTCTTTCAATATACGGAAATATTTCATTATTTTGCAAAGTTATTGCCTGCTGCTGCTGGACTGATAATGAACACATGTGCTTCAGTCAGAAAGGATATTGTAATGACTCAGCGGGTGGAATTGGCCAGTTTATGCTAATTACTGGTGAGATGGCTCATAAAAAGGACATTTTGATTTTTTCAGAGGGTACTTACACCACTGTCAACCAGATATTCGATGGCAACATACTCTCCCAGCTGTTTCGTCCTGTTCCATGCTTATGCAAGCCATCCAGGGTAGAAACAAGCCTGTTAGTCATTCTTTCTCCAGGGTACACATCCAAGACTCATCAGCAGCCACATATCAGAGTCTTTGGAATCTAGCATCCAGGAGGCACATCTAAAATGCTCTCTAAGTGCAGGGTCTGCATGTTGCTCCACTCCACTGCTTGCCGATATCCTTTCCTGCGTTTAAGTTTCTCCATGTAGCACAGACCTGTCATTTCTGCCTTATAACGTCAGGGTCTGCATTTAACATTTTCTCACTGTGTATTTTCTCAAGGATTGATTGGTATGAGTCAATGTCAGTGATTTTTCCCTCTCAGCCTAATTTTGCTTTGTTCTTTTATTACCATATTCGCAGAAAGAGCAATTCATTGTACATTCAAAAATTAAATATCTGTGGTGCTTCACTCTGCTCTATTGCACACTCTGCTTTTTTCATTTTCTGAGTATTTTTTTTTATCGTGCATGCATTCAACACAGCACAGAAAATGCAGCGTGCAAGTTTCATGGCTCTTTCAAAAATTTAAGGCATTTATTATAAATACAATTTGGTGTTATCATTTCACTTCAGATTTATTGTTACTTGTACGAAGTACAGTGAAACTCTTATGTACTCTTTTCAATATGTTGCCACACAGTGTGAATCTCTTTCTATAGACTATGTAAAACAGCACAGAATGCTATGGGTGAAAAGCAAAAGTGTCATTTAGAGGCAAAAAATGTAGGAGTTTAACAAGCATCTGTCTGTTACAAGCATTGGCAGAACACAACTGCTGAAGAAAAAGAATTGCAGAAATAAAAATAAGATTATAAGCAGAATATAGCTAAGTGCTGGGGGCTTATTGGGGGTTTTCATAACTCTACCCATGACGGCTGTGACTAGACAACCAAAAAGGAAATATATTCTTAACTCAAGAAAAACAGTTCTAAAAAAACTGATAAAATAATTGTTTCTAACTTCCTTTTTTTATCAGAAGTACGCCTTATAAACACAAAAGGCAAGTTTTTGTAACTCAAAACTTTTGCTGCTTCAAGGTGGCTATATTTGGCAAGTTTTAAGCCTTTTTCATTCACTTATGGACCCTGGTATCCTCCAGCCTCATTGTAAGCTGCAAGAATAGACAAGGTTTTCTTAAAATATATTTATAAAAAATGGTTCACTTTACAGCTCAATTTCATATGGTAAATTAATATACAGTGCATCCGGAAAGTATTCACAGCGCATCACTTTTTCCACATTTTGTTCCACATGTTACAGCCTTATTCCAAAATGGATTAAATTCATTTTTTTCCTCAGAATTCTACACACAACACCCCATAATGACAACATGAAAAAAGTTTACTTGAGGATTTTGCAAATTTATTAAAAATAAAAAAATTGAGAATGCACATGTACATAAGTATTCACAGCCTTTGCCATGAAGCTCAAAATTGAGCTCAGGTGCATACTGTTTCCCCTGATCATCCTTGAGATGTTTCTGCAGCTTAATTGGAGTCCACCTGTGGTAAATTCAGTTGATTGGGCATGATTTGGAAAGGCACACACCTGTCTATATAAGGTCCCATAGTTGACAGTTCATGTCAGAGCACAAACCAAGCATGAAGTCAAAGGAATTGTCGGTAGACCTCTGAGACAGGATTGTCTCGAGGCACAAATCTGGGGAAGGTTACAGAAAAATTTCTGCTGCTTTGAAGGTCCCAATGAGCACAGTGGCCTCCATGATCCCTAAGTGGAAGAAGTTCGAAACCACCAGGACTCTTCCTAGAGCTGACTGCCCATCTAAACTGAGCGATCGGGGGAGAAGGGCCTTACTCTGTCAGAGTTCCAGAGGTCCTCTGTGGAGAGAGAAGAACCTTCCAGAAGGACAACCATCTCTGCAGCAATCCACCAATCAGGCCTGTATGGTAGAGTGGCCAGACGGAAGCCACTCCTTAGTAAAAGGCACATGGCAGCCCACCTGGAGTTTGCCAAAAGGCACCTGAAGGACTCTCAGACCATGAGAAACAAAATTCTTTGGTCTGATGAGACGAAGATTGAACTCTTTGGTGTGAATGCCAGGCGTCACGTTTGGAGGAAACCAGGCACCGTTCATCACCAGGCCAATACCATTCCTAGAGTGAAGCATGGTGGTGTTTTTCAGCGGCAGGAACCTGGAGACTAGTCAGGATAAAGGGAAAGATGACTGCAGCAATGTACAGAGACATCCTGGATGAAAACCTGCTCCAGAGCGCTCTTGACCTCAGACTGGGGCGACGGTTCATCTTTCAGCAGGACAATGACCCTAAGCGCACAGCCAAGATATCAAAAGAGTGGCTTCAGGACAACTCTGTGAATTTCCTTGAGTGGCCCAGTCAGAGCCCAGACTTGAATCCGATTGAACATCTCTGGAGAGATCTTAAAATGGCTGTGCACCGACGCTTCCCATCCAACCTGATGGAGCTTGAGAGGTGCTGCAAAGAAGAATGGGCAAAACTGGCCAAGGATAGGTGTGCCAAGCTCGTGGCATCATATTCAAAAAGACTTGAGGCTATAATTGCTGCCAAAGGGGCATCGACCAAGTATTGAGCAAAGGCTGTGAATACTTATGTACATGTGATTTCTCAGTTTTTTTATTTTTAATAAATTTGCAAAAACCTCAAGTAAACTTTTTTCACGTTGTCATTATGGGGTGTTGTGTGTAGAATTCTGAGGAAAAAAATGAATTTAATCCATTTTGGAATAAGGCTATAACATAACAAAATGTGGAAAAAGTTATGTGCTGTGAATACGTTCCGGATGCACTGTATACAATGATTGTGAAGAAATAACTTTGACTGAAGAATACCTAACCTTTCCTTTAATCAGTATTTTTACCTGTAGAAACTGAAAATTCCCCCCTTCCCCCAGTGACTCCATTTGTATGGTTGGCTATCTTGTATAATTTTTATAGAAACAGATCAAGGCATATTTATGTTTGCACAAATATCAAAGTTTGTTTTTTTATATGTACATTAACAGTTATAATATTCTTTCCAGTTTTAATTAAACAGGAACACCAAGAAGATCCCGATTTGCCTACAACACAGCCTATGTCTGTGCCCATGCCAGGAATCCATGCAGTAAGAGCACAACTAGCTTCTTCTGATCCTAGTCATCTTCATGAGAGCCTTCTGTCTGTGTCACCAAGGAACCTTGTTTCTTCACTACAGCACCCACAGCCTGCATATGCATCCATAGTCGCATCAGCAATACAGCATATGCCTAACGTCCAAGCTCTTAATATTGGTAATGCTTCAGACTGTCAAATGGTTAATCCATCAATAGTGCATCAGAATTTCCATAATTCACCACCTCCACCTGTGAGGCCTTCCTATCAGACTATGCAGCAAAGCATGATGTACAATGGACAGTCTGGTCTTCCCATGAACTCTGCCTCCTCCCAGGGATATGAAAGGGTGCAGTTCCAGTCTGATGCTGTAGTATCCCATCCTTTAAATCATGGATGCCAGCCTATTGTTTATCACTCCTCAAGTCCAGGTTCCACGTCTACGCCACCGCCTCCTGTACTTCAAATGGCTGCATCATCTCATTCAGGGCAATCCACACCTAACTTGCCACCACTTGGGTATCACTGTCCAAATGCACCTACAGCTTCTTCACCAACAGCTGCTCTTCCTTTGGCACATCCCTCACAACATATACAGTCAATGCCCTATCATTCTGCAAATCCGGGAGCTGCCTCATCTCCCTCCCCAACTGCTCCACTCGGTATGGTGCATTCTCCACACTCTGGGCCGTCCTCCCCCCAGATGCATTCAATGCCATACCAATCCCCCACCTCGGGGCCAGCTTCCTCTCCTTCTCCAACGTCTGCTACTTCTATGATTCATCTGGCACATAGTGGGCAGCAGTCTCCTCAGGCGCACAGTCCAGTAATGACCAGTCTTTCTGGAGCCACATCAATTATCCAGCAACATGTACATGATTCTACACCATACTCTACAGAAAAAGGCAGTCTGGACATTAAACAAGAACCTGAAGAAGGTGAACTAACCTTCCAGTCCATCGGTCTACAGGACATCACACTTGATGATGGTAAGTCTTCATTTGGGGTCTTGTGTGTGTGCACGCATGCAAAATTGTGCTAATTAGCTGCTTTTATTAAATTCTCCTTTTGACAACACTGCTCCCATTTAGTTTGTGACTTTTCTGAAGTTGTACAATGTGTGTATTCTGTTCTGTGCAGAATGAAATTTTATTTTCCTTGTTCTTGTTTTGTGTTCATTTAAACACAATTTCTTTTTATGACTGCTGACCAATTAATATAATTACGTGTTTTATGTGATAGATTTAACATGTGATTTATGACTTTCAAATGTCATGGCAGGGACTTAAAATAATCCATACCCATTCCATTATATTCTTAATACAGCGATAATGCAAACAGTTGAAAAAAAAAAAGTCAAACAAACAACCAGAAAACCAGTTAATAAATTAAACCAAAAATGTAATTTATGAAAAGAAAAGTAAAAGTTTGTTGATAGCTTTTGAAGTACCCACACCATTTATGTATAGGAGAGTAGAACATCTACTTTTTCTACAGCCAGACGTTGGAAGTGTTGAGCTTAGTTTGTTTTACCTCAAAGCATTGCCACACATTCTTAAGACAGTTTGACTTGTTCTGTTGTATAACAAGAAGAAGCTGAAAAGTTGTTGTTTTTGTGCTACAGAGCCCATATCTCTTCAATATTGATTCAATACTACGTTTACTTTATACTTCATCAGTGATGGATACATTTTTTTTTTTTTTTTATCTTGTCTAATAATATGAATGTTGTACTTTGGTTATGCACTCTAAATGGAGAAAAGAATAATGTGGGGAGGAAAGTCATTACTCTTTTGTTTCTGATAGAAGAAAATTAGATCTCTTTAATTCTTGGGACTATATATTAGATTTGTATGTATCTTGCCTGAAGAAGGGGCCGGAGTTTCCTCGTAAGCTTGCATATTGTTATCTTTTTAGTTAGCCAATAAAAGGTGTCATGTTGCTTGACTTCTCACTACATCCATAATGGCTAACACTGTACAACAACCTTAGATTTGTTGTACATTTTTAACTTTTGGAAACAATAAGAAAATTGTTCCCCATTTCAAGTCAACATAGTTTAGCTATGCATCACTCTAGAGAGCATATCATAATGTTAAATTACTTTAAGTTTGATCAGTTTTTGAATATTCTTTTCTTTTCTGCTGTACCGTTCATTGTTTCCTAAAAGAGTGAAACAAATCATAATTAATTAAGAACAATTACAGATTCACTGATCACAAAGCTGTTCATCTCCATTTAATTTTAGTTTAGCATGTCTGTGATTTGTGGTTCAGCAAGCAAAACAGTGCAGCAGTGTACTGTCTATGTGAGGTTTCATGACGCTTGAAAGATCTTTCTGATGAAGATTATCTTGTATTGCCACAAAGAAAGTTTAAGATCAAGTTCAGAGTGTTTTGCAGAATATTTTATATTTTTACTAAAATTACATTATACAATTTAGCTTTTTAATTTACTACAAGATTAGTTTGGTCATATTGACTTTGCATCATCATTACTAAGAAATTCATCTTTGAAACAATTAAATTGTCTTGAATCTTAAGCTGGAAAGCTTCAAGTACAGATATGGGCTGTGGATGTTGTAGAGATTATACTACCAGGTGTTGTAATAGGCTGGATTGTTAATGCTCAATCGTCAAACAAATTTCTACCAAAGGTTTTGTTTTTTAATGAAGTCAAATAGTCACTGAGGTAAAACAAAAAAGAAAGAAATATGATATTCACTTCTTCAGTTTATACAGAAGTCAATCATTTTCTGACCCACTTAGTCCTGAACAGGGTCACAGGGGATGCCACAGCCTATCCCAACTAGCACTGGGTAAAGTGAGCAACAAATCTTGGACAGGGTGTCAGTCTATCACATTGTGAACACACACACACACACACACACCATACACTATGGCAAATTTAGCATCGCCAATCCACCTAACCTGCAAGTCTTTGGACCGTGGGAGGAGACCACACAGACATGGCGAGAACATGTAAACTTCACACAGGGGAGGACCCTGGCCTGCTTTTTGCGAGGCAGCAGTGCTACTACTGTGCCATCCTACTGCCCATACACAGAATCCGCAAATTCATTTTAAAAAAATTGTTAAAAGGGTTATTAAGACATGTTCTCTTTTCAGTAATGTTTTAAGCAAGTTAGGTAGTGCTGTTTAAGGTGCAACATTGATTGTGAAGAACTTTCTCATTCTAAGAGTGTCCACACTCACTATGCCTTCTTCATTTTGTTATTCTCTCTGTGTTTTAAGTGCACTAATATGATGATGGTGGGATGTCATGGCATGATGTTAGTTTCTCTGGATTTCATGTGACAGCTTAGTGTAAATCCACAAGGCTGTCAAGTATTAATAAAAAAGACTTGTTTTTTTCCATTGTATTTAAGTCGTAAAGCTCCACTAAAAACTTACTATGTCTCTGACAAGATATCATATTCAATATAAACTGTAACACTCAAGTCTAACACTATACGCAAAGCAAGAGGTACAAGGCTAAATTCTCTGCATCAAGGAAGTGATGTATTATTTAAAGTAATTCAAAGCAGACTTGCAAAATAAAGCCTTTCCTCAGTCAGGCTCCTCAATCAGCATAACTGTAGTTTAAACATAGATACGTAGCTTGATTTATCCACAGTTGTATTTAGTTGTTTTACATGTTAAGTGTCCAAGCAACATTAAAAACAGTCTAGTCCTGCTGTAACCTCCTTTATTAAACCCCACAAAATGAAGAAATTCTAAAAATGAAGTACACACAATAAAATGTGTACACTTTGGAAGTTGATTAAATGTGTTGGTCTCAATTTATTGTTACCATGATACTTAACATGTTTCACACAACTGCTGTAAAGCATACTTGTAATATTATGTGACTAATGCTAATAATAACACTGTAGTTCACTGTTGTTTACGCAAACATAAAATTTATTTTATATGTATACATATACATACCTACATAGAGAGAGAGAGAGAGAGAGAAATTTCGTTTAATGAGGAAATGAAACCTTATTTCCTAGATAACTAACTTTGAAAAATGTTCTAGTTTGGTCCATGACTTTGCACTGTAGTGTATGTAGAGTAGACTCAGTATATTGCACTGTTGGTGTGCTGTCCTAGCACTCATATTTTATTAGATATGCTTAGTTAATTTGAGTACTTCCAAATCTCTGTACCCTGCAATCTTTAATTCTGAAGTGTTTCCAGTCAGTATCATTGAATCATGTATCATTACCAGGAACAACCTGCTTATATTTTTCATTAGAGAGCTTCTATTATAATCAATTAAATGGGAAGGATTCTAGCCATTGAGAAAGAGCAGACTTTTTTCTGTTCTACTGAGTACATTAGCATTTTCCTTTACCTTTACTTTCAACTAGATGCACTGGCCCCAGGTATAGATTTATGGTCACAGAAGTCTTTTCTTTATGCAGAGCTACTGTATATATATTTCATATTCTCTGAATGCATAAACCAACACTTTCCAAAGGCAAAGTGGAGAAGCCCACACTTGAAGCTATGTGTCTCATTTTGCCTATCACTCCTAGTGGAGCTGTTGGAGTTTTCTGTATAAAAAAAGCAGTGTAAAAATCATCGGTGATTTGTCAGACCTGTCACATATAGTCAATCATCCATGTTGTTTCTTGCAAATACAATGCGCTGCCAGAGGCTAGAATGCATAATGTCACTGGCAGGTTCACTTTAATATAAAGTAGGCCACTGTGAGGCTTTACACAAGTGGATTATATTGCATGTTATAATGTAATTGTCATGAGAGATGGATCATTATTTATTATTTTTTATGAAGTAAATATAAAAAAAATCAAAATAATCAAATTATGTTGAGCAATTAGTAAGAAAGAATAAAGTTAAGAACATAAACATTAAAGAAGTACACCAGATGTTTTGTTGGATTAAAATAGCTTTCTAACAAAACCACAGCTTGGCAAAGGGTTGATAACCAGCAAGGTCAATACTGATCCAGTAGAACAGTTGAGCAGTTGCAATCCTGTGCCACTTGAATATGCTTTTTGAAGAGGCCTGTTTAAGATCTTAACTGGTCTCGTGGATCTCTACAGTGTATTAAAGGTTCTTATTAATTAAGTAGATGGTGTTTGTATTTTAGTTTGATGTCTAACCTCTCATGTGATACCTTATCATATGTATTCTGAAAGTTCTGTGCAAGTGCGTTAAGTATAAATCGCCCATCCACACATGTAAATAAATAAATGAATACAATGCTTAAATGTAGGGATGAAGATCATTGACTAATTCATATAGAAGTTTTATTGGTATTATAAAGTAAAATGACCTCAAAATATTTTGGTCTTTTAATATGAGTGTCTAGATCAGAAGTATGTATGAAAGCTTAATTTACATTAGCATTTTGATGTTTTTTTTTTTTCTAGTTTTGTGTTCTTAGTGCAGAAACATAAATGTAGACCCATATTTGAGTGCGTTTGAAAGTAATACATATTGTTAATATGAAACATTTGAAGTTAGTGCCAAAGGTTATTTTTTCCTGCTGTAAAAGATAGCCTGGACACAGACAGACACGACACCAGATGTCCACAATACACACGGATTATTTCTCTTTCCTGTACACACAGTACACAAACCAGTACCATAAACTCGGTTCTTATCTTTTCTTCTCTGTATTGCCATCTCTACTCCACTCCTCGCAAGCTCCATCTTCTTCCACCCAACTCCGGCTACTTGAATGAAGTGAGGCAGCCCCTTTTATAATGCACCCAAATGTGCTCCTGATGCTCCCTGATGATCTCCCTGCAGCACTTCCTGCATAACCTAACATTCTGTTAGCCTTCATAATGGCTTCTGAACATTGTCTGTAGGTTGTTACCGACAAGTCCACCACAGCTGTTAAATCCATCTCATAAGGTGTACTTTGAATTTTCACTTCTCCAATTATGTATTCAAATCTAAAATTTTTATTTCCTATGTGTAATAGCTTACATTTACTTACATTAAATCTGCCACAAATTTACCCAAAGCTGTGTGCTGTCCAAGTCCTTCTGTAATAATTTCATTGACTCTAGATTATCTGACAATCTCCCTAGCTTGGTATCATCTGCAAACTTAACCAGCTTGTTATATATATATATATATATATATATATATATATATAAATTCTACACCCTTAACTCCTACTGTTTTTAGTGTGATGACTAGCCACTCATTTGGTAAGTTATCTTTTATTTATATATATATATATATATATATACAGTGGTGTGAAAAACTATTTGCCCCCTTCCTGATTTCTTATTCTTTTGCATGTTTGTCACACAAAATGTTTCTGATCATCAAACACATTTAACCATTAGTCAAATATAACACAAGTAAACACAAAATGCAGTTTTTAAATGATGGTTTGTATTATTTAGGGAGAAAAAAAAATCCAAACCTACATGGCCCTGTGTGAAAAAGTAATTGCCCCCTGAACCTAATAACTGGTTGGGCCACCCTTAGCAGCAATAACTGCAATCAAGCGTTTGCGATAACTTGCAATGAGTCTTTTACAGTGCTCTGGAGGAATTTTGGCCCACTCATCTTTGCAGAATTGTTGTAATTCAGCTTTATTTGAGGGTTTTCTAGCATGAACCGCCTTTTTAAGGTCATGCCATAGCATCTCAATTGGATTCAGGTCAGGACTTTGACTAGGCCACTCCAAAGTCTTCATTTTGTTTTTCTTCAGCCATTCAGAGGTGGATTTGCTGGTGTGTTTTGGGTCATTGTCCTGTTACAGCACCCAAGATCGCTTCAGCTTGAGTTGACGAACAGATGGCCGGACATTCTCCTTCAGGATTTTTTGGTAGACAGTAGAATTCATGGTTCCATCTATCACAGCAAGCCTTCCAGGTCCTGAAGCAGCAAAACAACCCCAGACCATCACACTACCACCACCATATTTTACTGTTGGTATGATGTTCTTTTTCTGAAATGCTGTGTTCCTTTTACGCCAGATGTAACGGGACATTTGCCTTCCAAAAAGTTCAACTTTTGTCTCATCAGTCCACAAGGTATTTTCCCAAAAGTCTTGGCAATCATTGAGATGTTTCTTAGCAAAATTGAGACAAGCCCTAATGTTCTTTTTGCTTAACAGTGGTTTGCGTCTTGGAAATCTGCCATGCAGGCCGTTTTTGCCCAGTCTCTTTCTTATGGTGGAGTCGTGAACACTGACCCTAATTGAGGCAAGTGAGGCCTGCAGTTCTTTAGACGTTGTCCTGGGGTCTTTTGTGACCTCTCGGATGAGTCGTCTCTGCGCTCTTGGGGTGATTTTGGTCGGCCGGCCACTCCTCGGAGGGTTCACCACTGTTCCATGTTTTTGCCATTTGTGGATAATGGCTCTCACTGTGGTTCGCTGGAGTCCCAAAGCTTTAGAAATGGCTTTATAACCTTTACCAGACTGATAGATCTCAATTACTTCTGTTCTCATTTGTTCCTGAATTTCTTTGGATCTTGGCATGATGTCTAGCTTTTAAGGTGCTTTTGGTCTACTTCTCTGTGTCAGGCAGCTCCTATTTAAGTGATTTCTTGATTGAAACAGGTGTGGCAGTAATCAGGCCTGGGGGTGGCTACGGAAATTGAACTCAGGTGTGATACACCACAGTTAGGTTATTTTTTAACAAGGGGGCAATTACTTTTTCACACAGGGCCATGTAGGTTTGGATTTTTTTTCTCCCTAAATAATAAAAACCATCATTTAAAAACTGCATTTTATGTTTACTTGTGTTATATTTGACTAATGGTTACATGTGTTTGATGATCAGAAACATTTTGTGTGACAAACATGCAAAAGAATAAGAAATCAGGAAGGGGGCAAATAGTTTTTCACACCACTGTATATATATATATGCACCACTCTAATTGTATCTTTTTGTTGTTTCCTCATAGAATTCCAGCATGTTAGTAAACACAGCATCACTCTTCTGAACCTATGCTGACTGTTCAGTAAAACCCCTGTTCTTGCCATGTGTTTCTCAATCTTATCCTTAATAATTCCTTCCATTAATTTATTTGTGATACATGCTAAGCTTACTGGCCTATAGTTACCTAGATCTGCCCGATCACCCATTATATATAACAGAATATTATTTGCCATCTTCCAGTCCTTCAGAATTTCCCCAGTGCACAGTGAGTTCCTAAAAATATGTGTCAAGGGTTTTTGTGTGTGTATTCACTAATCTCCTTAAGCACCCCAGGGTACATAATATCTGGTACTGGTGATTTGTTTGATTTCATCCCATTTCATCTGAGCAGTACATCTGCCTCTACAATTTCAGAATCCCTCAATACCTCCTTACTAGTCTCTGTTACCACTGGGAGGTTATTTATTTCTTCATATGTGAATGCTTCAGAAAAAAATTCAGTTTTGAGCATTTTCTATTTCACTGTCTATATACTGTATTTTAATTCCCCTTTACTATTCCGAATACACTTGCCTTCTCTTTAACTATTCTTTTACTGCTGAAATACTGAAAGGGTCTCTTTGCAACCCACTGTGAAGTTGGTTTGTTATTCTTTTAATTTCCTACTGATTCCAGATTTTGGAATGTACCTGTCCTGCATTATTTGTAAAACAGTTTTAAACATGTTCTACTGCTCCTCAACTAAATCTACACTTAAAGGCTTATTCCAGTTTATTCCTTTTAGACTTTGCTGCATCTGTTCAAAATTTGCCCTACCAAAGTTAAACTTAATAGTTTCAGTCTTTACACCTGTGCTCTTCCAGAACACTGAAATCAGTATTATATTATAGTCACTTCATCCTATTGGTTAATTAATCTCTCCACCCTAAATTCAATCCTGGTTATTACATAATACTAAATCTAGACAGCCCAGCCCACCCGCTTTGGTGCGCCATCATTGTGTTAAAAAACAGGGACTATTTACGTCTACAATCAGTTAATATTCAGGTAGTTTAAAGTCTCCCATGACTATAATATCCCCTGTAATCTTACCCTTTTAATATTATTTTAAAAATGTGCGTTGAAATTACTGTTTACATGGGGGTGTGTGGTCTGTTGCACACCCTTAAAATAAAGCCTCTATTCCAAATGCTTTCCAGGTGAATCCAGAAATGCCTGACCTCACTGAGATACGGCTTATCCTCCAACTGAAGAAAATTTGTGTTTAAATTATCTTCATTAGTCACTAATCGTCTATTGTAGAAAGTGATAAAAATAAGTAATTGGGGAATATGTCAAACTAAAGCATATTATCAACATGAATAGACAGGAACTTAAAATCATGAGCCTTTCATTTGAGATATTTGCTACATTTTTAACCACATCACATATGTAAAAGTAAGTAATCAGAATATCACTAAAGTGTCACAACTAATTAACCACAAAAAAAAACAAACTGATAAATCCTAAAGTCTCCATGTGTGCAGTTAAGCATATCTATTTCCTTAGGCAGTAATGAGGAAGACTTGCCCGATATATTTAGAAGTACTGCTGAGAAACACACTCTTCTCAGATTGGAACCTAGGTAATGTCAGGGATTATACATTAATCAGACACTATAAATAGTAAAGGTAACATTCTGACACTGCTGGAAGCCTAATTATTTTTCAAAAGTCAGCTCAGTATTTGCTGGTCAAGAAATATGATCTGTAAAATTAGAGCATTAAATGAGACTGAAAAACATGTTTTCAGTGCTTTGATTATTTATTTTAATTCAGAGAAGAAAACCCTGTGTTAGTGTTTTTAGACCGATATGACATTTCATATCTTCCTATTGCAAAGTCCATGTTTTTACATTTCTCAAATCTCTTGGAAAACAAAATGGAACTTGTTTTAATGTCAATAAATTAATAAATCCTCACCACATTTTTAATGTATAAAAAAATCAGGCATTACAGCAAAAGTCAACATTGTTGAAAAACATAAATCTTAGCCTTCCTAATCCTGTATAGGTGTACATTTTTTGGTTCTTGATTCAAATGGAAAATAAACTATATCTTCATGTCATGAACAAACCATGAAATTGCCAAGAAATATGACAACAGCAGACAGCAGTGCACTAGATTAAGCATTAAGAACATTTATAGTTACAAAAGTATTGGAAAACAAATCCTAGATACTGTAACTTCCAAACCACTGAATGTTGTTTGTCTTCTGTTGTTATGCTGCTTCCACCATCCCCAGCCAAATTAGAGTCATGGAAGTGAGTGTGTTTGACCTTGTGACTGGCTGAGAAGAGCAGGATTTTAGTTGAGTGGATAGCAGACTTTACACTTTGAAATGGAGAAGGCGTTCTTTTGATTTGCAACCGTAAAAGTATTTATCTGTATGCAGTAATCCGTGATCTCCTGCTTCATACCCTAGGTATTCGGCATTTGGAAACTCCAGAATTTGGAGCTTTCTTTTGATGATTTAATTCTCCAGGCTTTTAAATATACTTAGCAAAATATAAAATTCAGGAATATTTGTATAATTAGTGAATCTGTAACTGTAAAACTTGTTTAATATTCTACATTCAGTATTTCACATATGAGGTAAATTGGCCAATTAGGGTCAAATACAAAAATAAAGTCACTTTAACATTTAGGTTGTAAAAAGTTTTGGTTGTCTTGATGTTTTATTTTCCATTAGTAAATAAATGCATTTTATTCTCGGGGCTTGATTGATATGAATGCAAGGTGAGAAACATCCCTGGAAAGGACAATTAAACATATTACGTACTGCAAGTAATTTGCATAATTTGCATTTTTACACTTTGTCCTATTGTTCTTTCTCTTTTTACACAACATTCATTTAAGTTATTAAATAGTGATTGACCTTTCTGTTAACTTGGAATTTTAAGGAGGTTGATTTATATTGGCAGAATTATTTTTTGGCTGTAATTTACAATCCAGTATGATGCAGTGAACACTCAGAGGACGACTGTGTGAATATTTTTGTATAAGGAACTTCTTTGATATAAATGCTGGTCAAATGGAAGTAATGTGATTTGATTCAGACACAGAGTATGAATTACCTTCTTCCTAGTTTAATATGATTAACTAGCAGATGACCTTCAAAAGGTGACGATTTTGGCTGGTATTGCCCTCTTCTGAGAATCTTTTTAATTTATGGAACATACGGCATTTTTGTTAATCTAAAGCTACATGACTAATTTTGTGACTTAGCAATACAGAAGTCTATAATGTGTATAACTGTACTAAATGACTATTTTGTTTAAACAAATGTTCATTTACTGTGTTTCCTGTGAGGTTTCATTTACCTGTCTTTAATCTTTCTAATCCTTCTTTTCTTTGTGTCCTTATTGCGTACAAAGACTAAAATCCTATGCTTAAGACGTTGTGTACGTACAGCACACTAGACCTACTTACTAAATGTGCATTGAACAGGAGTTAATTTCTTATGTCACTTGTTCTGTTAGACAGGAAGCAGATTATTGCTGTAGCTATAGCCATAGACTGCCAATCCCGGCCTAGAGTTAACCTTGTTAAATATAAAGTAGATTTACTTTCTGGTGCCCCTTTTTGTGTGAGGATAAAAACATGTTTAAGTTTGTGCTGAAGTAATATTTTAGGTTACAAATATACAGTGCATTCAGAAAATATTTGTGCCCCTTCATTTTTTCCACATTTTGCAGAATTAGTTTTGTACTTAAGTCATTAGATTTTTTCCCAACATCAACCAACACTCAATACCATAAAGTGACAAAGCAAAAAAAGTATTTTAGATATTTCTGCAACTTTACTGAAAAATAAAAATCTAAAAAATTTTTCAGTACTAATTTGAGGCATATTTTTCAGTGATTACTGCCTGGAGTCTTCTTGGCTGACTTGGCAAGCTTTGCACACCTTGAATTGGGGATTTTCTTCCAATCTTTTTTGAAGATTTCAAGCACTTTCAGGTTGGATGAAGACTATCAGTGGACAGCTGTTTTCAGCTCTCTCCAAAGATTTTTGATTGGGTTGAACTGCAGGATCTGGACCACTTAGGTCATCCATCTGAAGCTAAGCATGTTCGGGCCTGGCCCGTACTTGGATGGTAGACCATTTAGGAAAAGCTTGGGTTGCTACTGGAAAAGATGTTGATGAGACCAGGAGGGGGCACTTACCCTGTGGTCTGTGTGTGGATCTCATTGCCCCAGTGCAGTGCAGGAACAATAAATATGGCGCTGTCCTTCAGATGAGACGTAACACCAAGGTCCTGACTCTGTGGTCATTAAAGATCCCTGGGAAGCTTTCGAAAAGCCCTCCTTGGCCTAGTCATTGTGGCCCCCTAATCATCCCCTGTCTCTAATTGACTCTCTCTCTTTCTCTTTCTCTCTCTCTCTCTCCACTTCACCTCCTAATAAGTAATGTGTAGTGAGCATGCTGGCACAATAATGATCGTTGTCATATTATCCAGTTGGGTGGTACACATTGGTGGTGGTTGAAGTGGTTCCCCTCTGTCTAAGAACTTTGAGTAGCAAGAAAAATGCTATATAAATGTAAAGAATTACAGAGCTTTCCCTCAGCCTTTGTGCGTAGGGTTACTGTCATGTTAGAATCTGAATCTTTGGCCCAGTCTGAGGTCCAGAGCACTCTGGAGCAGGTTTTAATTAAAGGTGCCGCTGCACTTTGCTCCATTAATCTTTTCCTTAACTCTGCCTATTCTCCCAGTTCTTGCCACTGAAAACAACCCCATGGCATGATGCTGTCACCACCAAGCTTTACCATTGGAATGGTATTGCACAGATGATGAGCTGTGCTTGGTTTCCTTCAGACATTATACTAATCGTAGCTTCATCAGGCCAGAGAATCTTGTTTCACACAGTACAAGTGTCCTTTAAGTGTTTTTTGCAAACTCCAAGCACACTTCCATGTCTTTTAATGAGGAAAGTTTTCTCTCTGGCCACTCTTCCATTTCCACATAGATTCTCTGGAGCTCAGTCAGAGTGACTGTCAAGTTCTGGGTCACATCTCTTACCATGGCCTTTCACGGCCAGAAAGAAAGAAAGGTTTGCCCTTCCCTGTTGCTGCTGGGAATTGTCATGCAGGCTAAAAGATGGAACACATTTTGTAACACAAACTAGCAATGCAGTGGTATTATTAGGAAAGTATTAGAAAACACAACTAATTGGATAAATTACATATCAATAGATGACCTACTTGGTTCTACATTTGTGAGCAAATACCTAAGTTGACATCATAAGCTAGCACCAAGAATTCTGTTTCTAAGGATTTGTCTAATAAAATTAGTCATTATGTACATGTATGTGTCTTCTTAAGATAGTGACTCTTAACTATGCGGTTTGTTTTACAATTAAGAAGATGAAAAGAAAATGAGTAAATATCATGGATCCCCAAGATCAGGTTGAAAAGCACACAAAACCCTATATATGCAGGATTCTAGTTAATTGTTGAGTTAGGAATGATTCTTTATCTTATAACAAAGGTTCTGACATTGTTTAGCCTTGCCTATAGTAGCACTCTGCTTGAACTGTCAAAGTCTTGTCATTATCATCTCTGTTACTAAAATATCACTATCTGGTCAGCAGTGGAGAGCTGCGGTAAGCTCAGATGTAAATAATGCCACAGTGCAGTCATTGATCATGTGCATTTTTTTAAATCAGTATTTTAAATGAAGTCTGTTACATATTAGAAATGTAGGTTGGTCTTCATATACAGTATGATTAATTGTCCTGTTTAAGGTCATTGGTGGGGAATAAGTCAGAAACGACAGTGTATACTGTTGGTTCAGCATCTTGTACCTCTGTGCTACACTGACATATGAGGTCACATCTGAAGTACATTTGAAATGCTGATAATGTTGTAATAAAGTTATCTGTCTAAACAGTTATGATAAAGTGATACATTATGACAAAAGTGCAAGTTTTAAAAAGTGTTTTACAAACAAAAAGCTGACCTGGTATATTCAAGCTCAGTTAAATGTAGTTTTATTATTTTATTTACATCCAGAAAATGTTTTTCTGATTGCTTTACTTTGGCATCTTTTATCATTAAGAATACACTCAAGTCAACTTTATTTTTAATAGAGGATGTAATAATAAATTAAATGTATTGGAATAATATGATGTGGTGAGACTTTCACTAGTATGCAGCACAAATTGATTTTTCCTAATAAGAAAGACAGAATTGAAACACGTGGTATTTATGTCAACTGAAAAAAAAAAAAAATTTTAATGTACAGTAAGAGAAGGTGCTAAGTTTAGGTAAATGTTATTATTGTCATATTCATCCATAGATTCCACTAGGGTAAGTTTGTTTGTAAAGGGTGTGTAGGCAGCCTATGTATAGATCTACAAAGGGTGTATTTCTGTCACATGGAATACTAGAACCAGCACATGATAAAGCCATCCAAACAAAGTGAGCGCATTATTTTATGTTTAATTATTTATGCTAAAAACACAAACTGTAGCTTTGGCATTCAAAACACTAATCATGCCGTGTTCTCCAGAGAATGACTGGCTGTTGAAGCAGTTACATAAAAATTCATATTGTATTAGGCCTTGTATTTAATTAATTACCTTACAATTGGATGCTGTTTACACTGTCAGTGTAAGAAAAGCCTCCTATCTGCCATATGCCTATCTTTGTTTATGCTCCTGCTGAGAAACGCAGCTGGTGCACAACGCAAAGAACGATCTAGGTTAATTATAGGCACAGCCTGCTGCTATGGTGAAAGTCGACACTGTTCCACTTGCAGCCTCTACGCAGTCACAGACAAGGCTAAATATACCACACCAGCTAATCTGGTGCAGTTACTGGGGCTCCCGACATGACCGCAGCTGTTACAACACTGCATGTAGACGACATACATGCCAGCTCTTATCAGGGGAAGCATACGCTGTTCACTGCCCTTCATATCCCTTGAGGCTTACCGGTAAACTCGCATCTAGAGAGAGAGAGCGTGTCAGTCTCTTTGAACTACACAGAGGTTATATCTGACTTTAGAGCGCATTGTTACAGGGCCCGTTGTACGCTGTATATGTTAGGGAAAGTTAACGGTTTGATTGCGCACTTAATTTTCTAAAGTAGTCCCTCCCTGTATATAGCTAGTTTGGGGTTCACCACAAACCTATTTAAAGGCAAACAAGAAACTCCCACTGTGAGCTGCTACCCAGTCAATTTAGTTCCCTTATTTTGATCATCATTTAGATTTAAACATTGACTTTTTAGATTTTATTTAAGGATTTGGGCAGGAGCCAGGGGAGCATGACAGTTTACTATTAATGTGTCATGTTGTTTAGGTACCTGGAAGGAAATAAAGCAGTGATACTTCCTGTGTGAAGATGCGTTTTTGTGAGGCTCCCTGCTGTTTCCATTAATAACTGGTATCTGAACTGCAGGGAGAGCTACAGGGCAAAAAAAAAAAATAAGAAGAGATGGATTATTAAGATAAGCTTAACAAGTGACCCTTATCTGAAGCAAGTTTAGGAATTATGTACATTAATAGTTACAGTTGGGGCGCAGTCAGTTAAGTGTCTTTTCCAGAGATGCACAGTGAGTCGGATTTAAGTCTAGTGCCTTACCACATAGCCTGTGGTTCTTAAGTATCTCACCTAGTGTTTGTCTACATTGTTTTTTTCTGTTTAGTTCTAATTTGGAAAGTATTTGCTCAGCCCATTTATCAAACTACAGTTTACATAACGGCGTCAAGAAACTTAAGTTCAAATCCATGCCTGGTCACTGTATGTGTAGATTTTGCATGTTCTCTCGGTTGGTGTGTACTACAGGGTCAGTTCCAGCCCTGCACTCAGTGCTGCTAAAGTTGGAGCCAGGGCCCATGGCATGATTATGGCATTTTCTTACTAGATTCTGATCGTCTCGATGAGAAAATAATAGAATAGAAAAGAAAAGCAACTGTTTCTACTCACATGCTTTAAGATTTCTGAATACATAGTCAGAATAACAAATCATGTATGTGTTTTTATATGTTGATATTACTGGTACAATTCTCAGAAAACATGCAAGTAACAGTTTCGTTGTACTATTGTACATTGTTTCTGTCATGTGAACTTTGTGCAATGTACTGTATGCATGATAACAAACCTGAACCAAACAAATTATAATAGCAAACTGCATACATAAAAAATACAGTCAATGACCGTACATGTCTGGCAAAAATTAAAAAAAAAAAGAATGGTACTTTTGAGTACAGTTCAAGCTGAAGGGATACTTGCTTAGATAACAGCCTTCTGAATGGAGAAACCGCAAAAATACATTTACTGTTTGGAGTAAAGTTGAGCATGTTAGCAAATCGCAGAAGCATTCTGCTGCCTTTTATATAAGACATGAGCTTCACGTTTTCCCAGAGCAGGGTAACACCAGGCACATTGTTTTCAAATCATTGATTAAACTCAAGTCAGTGAGTAAGCTAGTTAGATTTGAATTATGCATCTTTCCTGTGCATCTTGAGATCTTTTTTTAATTGTGGTCAATATAGAAATTACAAATTTAAGTTTAGTTAATTTTTATTAGAATGTAACATTTGCGTATGTTACGTTGGGTTAATATTTTTTTTCTTAACTTAGTTTTTAAGATTTCCATCATCATCATGTTTATCATTCTGTTTTTCCTTGCGTTCTTGTTATTTAATACATTATTTACCAATGAGCACAAAGTAGTTGCTCATTGAAAATGAAACAGTTAAAGCCTTTCCGCATTCACTATCCTCTGTCTAGGTGTTTGCTCTACTTATTACTAGGATACAATAAAGAGAATAAACTACACAAAAAGGGTTAATTAATAGGAAAACAACAAAATGGAGTTAAATATTTAAAGCTATAGCGAAAATGCAAATATTTCTAATTATTTTCTAGATTTAAAAATCACACTGGCTGCCC
This sequence comes from Polypterus bichir lapradei, assembly GCA_026402145.1. Taxonomy (NCBI): domain Eukaryota; kingdom Metazoa; phylum Chordata; class Cladistia; order Polypteriformes; family Polypteridae; genus Polypterus; species Polypterus bichir. The sequence continues at coordinate 89,086,369 of JANRMT010062806.1, forward strand.
ATTTCTGAATGCAAAATAAGAGAAGAGAAAACTGAAAAGGGAATTAAATGAAATCAGTTACGAGGTGAAATGACTCACTGATTGAAAAAAAAAAACCTGTAACCACATGAGGGGTCCCAGGACAGAGTTTGAGTATCAGTGCCTTAAATATTACATATACCCTAGATATCAAGTTTGTTTCTTTTTTAACTCAGTTCAGTTTGAATAGATATTTTTGGCCAGTTAGATTGACAGAGCCTGCCTTTATGAATAATGTCATACAGTAACAACTCCAAGCCTACCAGCACTTCCCCAATTTCAAATGTGCTCATACAGAAAGCCTGGGCTTGTGCCATTCCTCACAATGTATCTGTGGGGCTTTGATGACCTCTATTGGTATACATAGGCACTGAAGTAAAATAAGACCAAAGACATCAGTGGTGTAGTGGTTTATACCCACAGCTCCCCTCATGATGTTACTTCAGGTATAATAAAGACTGTATCCAATGCAACAGAGACTGGTACAATGTCAGTTGACACATCATTAAATGAGATCAAATTGTTTAGGTCTTGGATCATTACCAAAATAACTGAAGAGCGAAAAAAATACATGTATGTACTATTCATCGACTGTGATCTTTTACATATACTAATTAACAACGGGATTAGCAAATTGCAAAAATGGCTGAATGGGCAGAAAGAATAAAGTAAACGACTCAGTTAGATTTTACCTTATTGTCAATAGAATTGCAGACCTTTGCTAATACGTCAGGTGGAGTGGTGGCTCTGAGGTTAGGGTTTTGCACTGGCAATCGGAAGGTTGCCGGTTCGAATCCCGTAAATGCCAAAAGGGACTCTGCTCTGTTGGGCCCTTGAGCAAGGCCCTTAACCTGCAATTGCTGAGCGCTTTGAGTAGTGAGAAAAGCACTATATAAATGCAAAGAATTATTATTATTAATATACTACATACATTCACAAACAAATCTCATCATGAAATTTGAAAGGCAAGAGTTCTTTCAGGACTCATCATGCAGTCACAAATTCCCCGAGTGTGCTGAGCTGGCCTCATCTTTTGGGTATCAGTGCAGTTAGCACTTTGCTCTGTACCTATACGGACTGATCATGTTAAAGAGATTTAAATTCTCCGGTTTAGATGCGTAGCATCATTTTATTTTTTGTATGGATTGCTGCCATAGCTATGAAATACAGTATTAAATAATTATGAAATGATACAATTCAGATTTGTTTTGCATCTTTAAGTTTATTTGTAGTAGTGAGAGCTTTTGATTTGTTCTCTTGCTGTGTATAATCTTCTGTATGAAGTCTACCAACAGCTGCTGTTTTTCATATTTCCATGTGTTACTGATATGTACGTGTTTGTTGTAATAAATAGTGAATCTGTTTTTTCATCTTAAAAAGAATAAAATATAATGATTTCCAGGTTTTCTGGCTGGCCGTATTAATAAATATTATACTGCTGACGGATCAATACACTGTGAAAGACAAATAAAAAAAATGTGAGGCAGGCATTTCCCATGTCAACTGTAATTAGGACACCACAACAAGCGACCTTTACTTGATTATCTGTGTGGTCAATTGACTGGTGCTTAACATGCTTACATAAAATACAAGAGAGCTGATAACCCTGCCTTTTGCCTTTCATTTGCTCCTCCAGTTTTTTTTTTGCAGTGCTAGGTATTTACTGTGTATATCGTACCCCTTAAAAAGAGAGGAAAGCAAAATAACCTCACCTTCACGATAAAGGCTGCATTCAGCCCGACGGTTAAACTTGAGGGTGAGGAAGGGTTTTTTTGTGTCCTTGAGACAGGCAGAGTGAATGGTATTTTTCTTCCGTGGTGCACCGGAGTATTGTTGATTTTTCCAGTGTTTATCTGATTAAACAAAAAAAAATCTTTGAAACGCACAAATTTATCTCCGATTATGAAATTTGTTTTAAATAGTAATCTGCAATTAGTGAAGTCTTCATGAGTTGAGTCTTGGTGCAGGCTATGTGTTACACTAATGTGTATTAGGTTGAAGTTTAATTCTGTATGTCTGTTTATCATGTATTACCTTACATATCTATCTGTTCCTTTCATTTTTATAGTAATTATGCTGTAAATCTAGGTATCGCACAGTACTGTGTTTAAGTATTTGGCCTTTCCTAATACCCAGTTTTTTGCATATTTTACTCATTTTTACTCAATAAATAACCTTAGAGCTTTAAACTGATTTCAGTATTAAAGAAAGAAAACCTATTTGACTACAATGCAGTTTTTAAATAGTTTGTGTAAGTTACCCATGTGTAAAAGTAGTTGTCCCCATAGTTCCAGTACTTGGTTGCAGCATTAATTGTGACTAAAGGCCTCCTATAAGTTTATATCAGTCTTTGACATTATTGAGGAATTTTAGTCCACTTGCTTCAGGTCCTGCCAAGAATCCTCCATTTAACCAGGCCACTCCAAAATTTTAATTTGGTTTCCTCTGAGTCACTTAGTTGTGCACTTGCTTTTGTGTTTTGGGTCATTGTCAATTTCTCCTTAATAATATTCTGGGAAAATACAGAGTCCATGCTTCCTTCAGTAATGGTAAGTCTTTCAGGTTTTGAGAGAGAAAAACATCCCCCAACTATCACAGTAATATCTCCATGTTTTATTGTGAGTGTGACCTTCTTACTGTTAAATTCTGTATCAAATCTATAGAAGACAGAACAGGACCTGTGTTGTCCAGAGAGTTTCACATTTGACTCATCTGTCCATGGAGCATTTCTCTTAAATGCTTGTGTGTCATCCAGGTATTCCTTTGCAAATGAAAGACAAGGACTGATGTTACTCTTCATTAATCTCATCTTTACTCGGTGTCTGTCTTATCATGGAGTCATCAGCACTGACCTTAGCTGAGGCTTGAGAAGCGTGCAGTTTAGATGTTCTTCTGGGATCCCCTATGACTTTTTGAACGAGTCGTCACTGTGTCCTTGGGGTAATTCCAAGAGGGCTTTATTTCCCTGGAAAATTGACCATACTTCCAGATGTCCTCTTTTTGGAGATAATGACTCTGACTCTGACTGTGATGTAGTGGAGTCCAAGAGGCTTTTTGTCTGCTATCCAGTGCTTGAAAAAACAATGGCCACTTTGAATGGATCAGGAGTAGGAATTAGAAAAGTTACATTCAAGTTTGTTTTTTGTTTTTTTTAGTAGTCTTAAAAGTCCTCATCACTGACACAGACAATAAAACAATTAATATATACAAATAATAAAAAGATGCAATGAAAATTCTGCAGGTACATTTTGACTTACTGTATCTACATATAAACCATCAAATATCCAATTTTCATAAAAAAGCACGAAAAATCCATGAGAAAATGAGAATGGCATCAAATAAAAATAATATAAGTGAGATGCCATTGCTGCCTTTGACATCTTCAGTGTGTTGCTGTCTTCTAATAGTTGCTAAGCTAAATGCTTTGGATAAAATTTATTTCTTGTAAAAACCTGTTCCTTTTCTCTTCCTTTTTTTTTAGTGAATGAGATCATAGGGCGGGACATGTCCCAGTCTCCTGAGGCCCATGGGACAGCCACACATATGGCTGCAGTTTCCAGGTCCACCTGAGATCAAACACCACCATCTCCGGCTCCTTACACTACTGTGCTTCCAAATCTGTGGCCTTTCTGGACTGGAGCGTCGTCTGGATACTTTGAGCAAAATTGTGGTTTGACTAAAGAGATATGCCTTGGATTTCTAGCTCTCATTCGGATGAGTGTACATGAAGTACTAAGTCTTGTTTTCTTTCCAGCACTGTTAGGTGTACATGTCGGAGTGTTTGTGTGTGTGTGTGTGTGTGAGGAGCCTGACTTGCGAGGGCAGGGAAGCTCTTTTAACTTTTAACCTGCATTATTGTAGCCAGCTTTATAGCTTAGAACTACTGAAGTAACTGCTTTAGCCTGGCCGTCACTCGATGCTCCTTTGTAGTATGAAAAGCAAACAAATTTCACTGAAATACAGGATCTTTGAGTTTTCGTTTCCAAGAAAACTGCAAAAGGTAATACTTCAGCTGTAACGACAAAGCGGAAGTCTATGACGCCTAATGTACCGCATAGCAATCTTCAGAAATATCATGTCTGTAAGCCACAGGTTCCAATATGAACGCAACCATTCCACTAGGAACTATTAATGAATCGCAACATTCCACACATTTGTTTCTTTAATGTTTTATAGAAAAATATCTGTAATTCAGGTAGCAGTACAGATAGATGCCTTACACATTTGCTGTAGCTTATAAAGTTGTCAAGTAGCTTTGAATAAGAAATCCTTTTCTAATAGTTTGTATTAGATAATCAGATTTTTATGTCACACTTCACAAGGGCATGATGCTGAATGAAGTGTGCTACACGTGTACACACATCCGGAGTCGCTTTGCTGTAGCCAGTTGCAGCTCAAATCCCAAATTGGAGGACAAAGTAAGTATCTGTTTATGTAGGAGCACCTTAAAGACAAGTTATGTAAAAGTGTTCATAAATGTAGCAGTTTTAAATTTCTGAGTAAATTGTACACACTTAAAAATCCTCTGCACAGTCCTAGTGAGTAGGAGTGCGTTTGTGCCTTTTTTATCAACATAGCTAATGCTTTTAATATTTATTTAAAATGTGGAATGCACACAGTTAAAATAGAAACAAATTAAAATTGATGATGTTGTTCTGTGAACAGCATTATAAAATGCATAGTGAGCAAAAGCCAAGCACAACAGAGCAGAATTTATAATGGGA
>JANRMT010062806.1:89091210-89122551 GCA_026402145.1 Polypterus bichir lapradei
TAGCACAATAGAAGTGTGTCATTTTCATGCTGTGTCATTTGTTGACATTTATGAGTAAGCAAATAGTAAAATATTTTATTGCCAAAATATTTGCGTAGAAATAAGGATTTAGATGCGTAAAACATGGGGTAGATGTCATTCTCAAAAGACCAAATTGTAAAGAGAGTCTCCTGTGGTCCCCATGCACAGTGCATCGATCACAGACGGCAGGTCTATGCACATTTCAGCTGGTTTGATGCCTTAAGTGTCTGACTTTGTAGATTTCATTTGCAGTGATGGCCACACCATCGCAGCCGCCTGTACAATCAAAACAAGTGTTTGTGTGTGTGTTTGACCGAATGTGTGTACATAAGTGGAAAAAGACAACCTGCTATGCACTAAAACCTTTCTGATGCCTTTCGAAAACCTTGATGCCTGTAGATTTTAGAAGCTGTAGAGTTGCTTGAATATTAAAAGTACTGAAACCTTAATAGTTGTATATAAAGAGAAGCACTTACCGTTGCTTCTGCATAATCTGCCTTGTAAAGAATGCAATACAAGGGTCTTAAGATTTTTTTAAAATTTTTTTTTTATGCTGTTCTTGTTTTTTTGGCTGTAGTTAAGGACTGTTCGATTTTTGTTTTGATGTTAAAGCACACAAGACCTTGGGCTATGCAACTAAATCTCCACTCTTTGGAGCAGTTTGTAATTATCTAACGCCAGGCAGATGGAAGGATGACTTTGTGTTTCTGCGCAGACAATATGTGCTGACACAAGGAAAGCTCAGTTGGCACGCAGGATGTGCTCTGACTTGGTGGTTGGAATGTGGCCTGTTCTGAGGAAGCTTTCATTGCAATAGTCCATTTTAGAAATGGGGAGCTGCGTCTGACCAAGTGCGTGCATGCGTGTGCATTGCGTGTTAGTCCGTGATAGACTGGCACCCCCTCGTGAGCCTGTCAACAGGCGTGGTGCTTTTGCATTCTTCAAACCGATTTAGAATTTACAATGCATAAAGTAGAAAAGCCTTAACACTTGCAACTTTTTATAACTTCTAGTTTTAAGCTTAGTTTGTAATTAAGATCCACATACAGAAGCAAAAGGAGAAAAAAAACAGAGAGATACTGAGTAACTTTACATTGTGGTGAAAGCTCTCTAACATAATGGCAAACATTTTCCCTATTCATTGTGTCAATGGAGCTGCCATTATTTTTTAACCAAAGAGTAAAAAGAAATGTTTTATGATCGTTTTACTTCCTGGTGTGAATACAATTCTTCAAAGCTCTATTTTTGATACTCCAAAGAGGAATATCATTCCTCGGGGTTAGGGGGGTGTGGGGTTGGGCAGTAATGGGTGATAAGTCAATGTTTTTTTTTAAAAAAAGAAAAAAAAATTAATAATAAAAGGGAAGATGTAGGCAAAGAGAACTGTTTAGCTGATGTTTACAGAGCCTTGTATTGTAATTTCTTGTACATTTTGTATTTTAACATTTTGTAATTTTTAAGATTGCAGTGCTATTTGGAAACATTCAAAGGGAATACCTTGCAATGTAGGCTCTTTAGTCATAGTGTATAAATAAAAATGAAAATGCAACAAAAATGTCGTCTTAGTGGGGATGTTAAAAATTCTCTGCTTCTTCACTCATCCTTTTACCCTTCAACTGACTGCCCTTCATCTTATGAATCCAGTTTTTGGGCCAGTCTAGGTGGTCCTGGAGTAAAATCTGAGTACCCATAGCAGTCCCACCTACACAAAGGAAGAGCAGCCATTGGAAGGGCCTGAAGTCTAACCCTGGAGCTGCGCCTAATTGATAAGGTATTTTGAGAAGTACGTGAATAGTCCAGTACGCTTTTATAATGGCTCAGGGTCCACTGTGGAAAGCAGCAGCAGCAGTTGGGTTTTCTGTTGTAATCTTACATGGCATGAGAAGCACTTTGACTTGCTAACTGTGCCATACATTTGTAACATTAGTAAGACTGTTTTAGGTCATTTAAACGGCAGCTGCATTCAGTACTCCTTGGCACTACACCTTATTCTGGTGCTACAATACTTATTTCCTTATCACACGGTGTCCTCTGGTGGCTCAACAGTCTCATTACAGCTACAACAGCTTCTTTACTTTTAGAGCTGGGCCTGCCCAATTTCCTAGTCATGGTTTTTGAATTTGTGTCAAGTGACAATGAATTTTAAACAAGTGAATTGGTGTAAGCTCTCCTAATTTTGGGTGTGCATAAGAAATGTAATAATTTGCTTCATAAGGTAGAAGAACATAATAAAGAAAGAATTGTTGTGTCATATGTTGAAAATATTAATATTCTCCATTGTAATAGAATTTTGTCATTTTTCACCCTCTGGTTTGGGTCTGTAAAGAGCTAAAGTCTCAGTAAAGGATCAAAAATAACATCATTTCCTAATCACTGACCTCTAAAACAATAATATCCCACATGATTATGCCTGAAATTTGTCATTTTTTAACTTTCTGGGAGTGGCTGTTAGAAGGTTAGGACCATCGATAAAGAATCACATATCAAAAATAGTTTTGTAAAAAAGGGGGTGAATGGCTGGGGTCAGTTGATGTGGCAGGCACAACTTGCCAGTCCTTGTGATCGTTTTTGCTGAAGTGGTACCCCATGTTGTGGGAATTGGCACCATGCTACACTCTGGGCACTTGAGGTTCATGGACCAAATGTATCGTTGGTGAGAGGATGAAGAGACAGGTGCTACTAAAATAGTGCAACAATGAAACAGAAATAAAATAGAGCCTCATAGACTGTGACACTCGCACAGAAAAAATATAGTCCTCTCTCTTCCACCTGCTCCAAATAAAAATCGGGAAAGGAGGAAAAAAGAACTCCTGTACACAAAACAATATTTACAAAATCAAATGATCTTCTTCCTTCAAAAGAAATTGGGTCAAGTGAAAAGAAAAATGTTGTATCAAAAAAAATATTTACACAAAATTATTTACAAAAATAAATCCTTCTTCTTTTAAAAAAAAAAATAATAAAGGATGAAGAAAAATTGTTGACAAGATTATATCCAAAATAAAAGCACTCTCATGAGTTGTAATCCCAGGTAACTCTTGGACTGATACACAAGCTCTCGGTGACGCCTCCTCCGCTCGCTTGTATGGTTCATTCTGAAGGCTCGATGCTGATCTCTCCACCCGGTCAAAAGACGGCCACCAGCATTCATGGAGGTCATGGCACCCAATCCCTGCTGATGCACACGCATTCCTCCTATTAGTAGGCGTGCAGCGACTCTGCCCACACTGCACTTCCCCACCTTCCAGGGCATCCCATCTTCTTCAGTTCCATTTTGTGTGTGCCCGCCCTAATGCAGCTCATCTGCCTCACTGTTGCACCCTCTCCAGTAGACGATCTCATTACTTTTCAGACTTTTTTCTCTGAGGCTTTTCTAAATTCCTACAGCTTCCTATTTTTACACTTACCTTTACACCGTTCTTATTGCCTCTTTCTATCGTAGCCACATGATGCCCATCTGTGCGCTCAGCCCATTCACGTAGTGCTCCATGAATCAAAACGTGTGCGCCACAAACATGCGTAATGTGAGTTGTTGTCAGTCCGCTTCAAACGCGGATTTGTTGCACCTCATGTTTCTCTCCAGTTAAGTATCCCCTTTTCCAAGTGATTTATTTTTTTTTAAATTAATGTTATAAACAGCTACACTTTGTGACAAGTTTTTTCTTAATGTAACACCCTTCGCCACAACACCTATTGGCTTTCTCTTTATCATAATGCACAGAATATGGTTGAGAAATGGCCTAAAATGAAGGTTGGTTGGGTCAAGAGGGCCTCACATCAGGGGGAAAATCCAAAAACGTTGATGTCTTTCTTAACTAGATATCAAGACGAGTCGAACGGTGTGTTACATGTGGGGGCTTTCTCGTAGCGGTGAGTCGAGAGGTGCCAGAGAATAGAAATTGAAGTAATTTCGGATTCGTATTCATACTTCACTTCCAGTTTATATCGGTCACTTAACAACGCTGGTCAACACGGTAGCCATGTTCAGAGTGCAGTCAACGCATTTACCAAAACTCCCCATCCTCACTGCAGAACTTGCTCAGCCAGTAAAAGCAGCAGCAGTGAATAATTCAATCAAAACAGGAGCCATTTTACTGTGAATTTCTATTCCTGTATGAATGTGGTACTTTTTCATGAGAGGCGCCATGTAGTCCTTTCAGGTTCTTTTGCTATTTGTGGACAAGGCCTGTTGACCTTTGTATTTTTCGCACTTGCAGCTTTACTCAGCCCGGGGGACCTCGGCACTCCTCCTGGGCTCTGCCTTACACTCCTTCACCTTTCCTACAGCTTGGCCTCATCCCAGTTTTCCACTGCTATGAGGGCTGCACTTGTGTCCCTATCAGACTGGCATTAGGTAAGAAAGCTACCCCTAACATTTTGGTGACTGCTAATGTCCGTGAACACGAGGTTCTTTCAGTGAGGCAATAAAAAAAATTACTTTGGCTAACCTATATATTTATTAGCAGATAAGCTAGGCTTCTTCAAACACTAGAAGTTAAATAAATGAAAACCTACAGCCTGAGCAGTTTTGACCAGATTTCCACAGAAGCTTAGTGTGCGGTGCTTCACCGTCAGCAGTTCCAGAGTTGGCAGTTTTTGTTTTTTTTTTTTTTCTTCTTCTTAACCCAGCTAATACGTCCGCAGTCTTTTCTTCTTAAACCTGTTGAGATGTTTGTGTATGTAAGGGAAGCTGTTGGCAAGTGGCAAGCCTGGCAGTTATGTCAACTGGAGTGCTCTCAAGCCCCTTTTCATTCTTGATGCGGTACTTTTGTTGGAAAAGCACTGGTAAACCGTATGATGCAGTAAGTCAGGGAGAGTTGCAACGTGCTAAAATCAGAAAACTGATAAGTAACAAGTCCATTGGTGAGTTATCAGTGAGGTGTCCTTTATCGTGGCCATATAGCGAAATACAATAGCATGCCAGACTAAAAGCAGCCCCAAACCATAACATTTCCAACATTAATCTGGTTCTTATGGTCAAATGCTGCCATTGGATGTGTCTTCTGGTACCGTGGCCAAATAAGTGACATCTTTGCCTCATCTATCTCATTGAGCACATTGTTGCAGAAGTGGCAAGAGCAACCTGTAGGACCTAAATCATAAAATTCTGGGGTTCTTGGGGACTTTCAGCATCTCAGACTGAACAGCCTGGGGTGGCCTGGCCTGGTTTGCAGTTATTTGAAATCTTCTCTGCTTGTGAATGGTAGACTTCCAATTACAATACAATTTATTTTTGTACAGCCCAAAATCACACAAGAAGTGCCACAATGGGCTTTAACAAACCCTGCCTCTTGCCAGCCCCCCAGCCTTGACTCTCTAAGAAGACAAGGAAGAAACCTTGGGAAAGGCAATTCAAAGAGAGACCCCTTACCAGGTAGATTGGGCGTTCAGTGGGTGTCAAAAAGAAGGGGGTCAATATAATACATAGAACAGAACAAATCCTCAATACAGTATTAAAAATGTACAAGTATGGGGGAGAATTTAACAGTAGATGATATCACATAATAGGATTTGGATTTGTTCAGATTCTTGGAGACCTCAGCCATCAAGCTGCCTCCCCCATTTGGCCATTCTACTGCTGAGACAGTGCTGGGCCAGCCAATCCAATGAAAGGACCCCCTCTACCCCACAATTCCTGTGATCCTCCATCATAGATGACTTTACCTTAGGCAGGCAAAACAACTTGGCAGGTGGGCTGTGGCACCAAGAAGTGGTAAAGAAGTGCCTTTACACCGTTGGGCCCTTAACGTGCAGTTACTCAATCCTGGGTATGGCATGAATCTGCATCCAGTCCTACAAGCAGGTCCTCCAACTTACAGGGAAAACTTGGGGGTTGGTGGCAGGACTGGCACACCAGCCACCATTATAAAAAAAAAAAAAAAAAAAACAACTCACACTGTTCTGAAGTGTCACCTGCTGTACTCGGGTCCCAATCCAGTTGGGCACAGCCCTGCACTAGCAGGGCATGCTCCCCACCCCTCTCATCACACCATGCTCACGGTTCACTTACACCTTAGCTGTTCTGCACAGATTGGCCATGAATGCTGAGGGTCCTTCACATGACAGTTCTGTGCATATGAAACAGAAGAATGAGAGCGCTGGGGTTAGTGCTGCCATCTCAGGGTGACAGATTTGTGGACAGGTCACCATCTACATCAAGGCTGCAGTCCAGCATGTAGTCAGTAAACCCGCTGCCCTCGCCTTTAGTTAAGTATTTCCTGATGTAAACTGCCCAGCATTGACATTCCTGTGATGGATGGTGTCCTGTGCTGCCAGACCCCCACCTGGTGTGGCAGCATAGTGCCATATTTACAGACTACATAATCAAGGTGGACACACAACACTGCACTGCACTGATGTCTCAGGCACATATTGGGTGGTAGATGTTTAGTTTTTTCTTCTAAATTAGTACATGAGTAGAGAACAGTACATTTTAAATTAAATGTTACTGAGACATTATGTTTCATTAAAAAATATTTTAAAATACACAACTTTTCAGATAAATTTTTTTGTAGGACTCTAGCCCAGTACATGATATATGAAAGACGACAAACAAACGTGTCCTAAAGCTGAGAGACCTCATAAGTTGATTGAGCCAAACTGATGAATTAAAATAGAAACGGTTGGAGAAGAAACCATACCGGGCAAAGAACAACCAAACTGAAAGGAATCTGTGATGGGCAAGTTTAACTATCCGTTTAAGATTGGAACAAGGCACAAGGTGGTCATCCTGTATCTGCAGGCAGGAGATGCTGCCCAAGCTCTTCTGAAGAACAACAATAAAACAGACAAGGCTGCGGACCATAAATGCACACAAGTGCAACAGGTGAAAGACACGTTAAACTAAGGTTTCTTCAAAATCAAAAGAAGTCCAGCACTGTTATCAGCTCTGAACTCAGAGAAACCACTGAAACCAAAGTACACCCCTCTACGGTTCACAGAAGTCTTGTCAGACATGGGCTTCATGGAAGAGTTGCTGTCAAAAAGCCAAAAATGGAAACAAAACCAAGAAATTCAACTGCACACAAAACCACCATCAATTCGAGAGTCCTTGTGGGAAAGAAGAAAACAAAAACAAAAAAAGGATATTAGCAGACCACCCCATGGAGCAGAACAGTGAAGCATAGAGAGGCTCCAGTAGATTTAGGGCTACATTTCTGCTGCTTGAGTTGGAATCTTTAGAACTACGAAGTTCAAGCAGATTTTCTTAAATCATCTGGGAGTCCCAAGTCACAACTAATGAGTTCTGCTGTAGGATGCTGATCCCAAACACTTGGCCAAGGTCATAAAGAATCAAGTTCAGGAAAGAGAAAAACTAGAAGTTCTGCAGCAGGTGGGCAGCCCTGATCTCCACATTATTGAGACGATCTGGGATTAGCTGGAGAGACAGCAAAGGACTGGAAACAAACCACCAGGGGCCTCATGTATAAACGGTGCCTACGCACAAAAATGTTGCATAAGCCCGTTCCCACATTCAAATCATGATGTATAAAACCTAAACTTGGAATAAAGCCACTACCATTTCCATGGTAGCTCATACTCTGGCGTACGCAAGTTCAGTGATCGGTTTTGCAGATTGACGGCACCCAGCGTCAAAGCAGTGCTACTGTTCCTGTGTGGTTACCCTTTCTTTTTTAGATCCACATCCCTGACGCGGCTTTATAAATACACTGAAATTAACCGCATATTGTTTATTAGTTTAATGCATCTGATTGTAATTAACCTGTAACAATATAATGTTCCACAGAATGGTCAAACTATTCCAAATACCATAACTGCTTTAGCGTTGTTACTCTCACTGCACCTTCTTCTTTCAGCTGCTCCCATTAGGGGTTGCCACAGCGGATCATCTTTTTCCATATTACTCTCACTGCACCACTCTGAGTATTTATATCACTGTATCAGAGTGGGGAATCACAAATCTACAGCAGCTGATCGGAAAGAGAATTATCGGTATACGGCATCAAGCACACGTTGCCTCAGCCATGCTGTCCATTGAACCGCTCTTATACGGCAAACGCTTCAGAGCCTTTCCTGTGCGGACCGCGTGGTTCAGGAACAGTTTCATCCCAAGAACTATAAACGCACTCAATCAGTCCATCAAGTGCTCCTTGTAGAACCGTTTGTACTTATAAGTGCAATTCTCACTGTAAACTTGCACTACAGTTATAATATTGCACAACCTGAGCCACTTTATAAAGTGCGTATTTACATATAATGACAATATAATTTTTAAGATGAAATGCAGCAAAATATGTTTATTACATTATACAGATAAAATGTTAACATTTAAATAATCTATAACATTAATAATTAAACGTGTGAGGTCACAGTTTCGCAGCGCTATCAAGGAGCTTGCGCTCTGTTCACGGATTGTTCCTGCCTCGCGCTGTATTCTTGCTGGGACTGGCATGACACTGGATAGAATAATTAAACACGTACTACAAAGATATTTCAAAGTTCCTTAAAAGTTTTGAAGAATCTGCGTTGTAAGCTTACAGATGGCTTAACGTCTATTACAGAGCTGATTGTGTGGCGATTGGGTATTTGGAGAAAGAAAAGTAACAACAGGAACTGGAGGTTAGTACATTTGAAAGAGACACTACTGCTGCAATAAATTACTTCATCGAAGGTCACGCATGGTGCAGCAAGCATCTTGCGTGAGACATGAACAATCACTGTGCCACCATGTTCCCATGTTTAATAACATGCTTTAACTCCTATCATCATGAAAATATCATGTATACATCTCAGTATTTTAATTATTCAGAGAACTGTAATATTACAAATGTAATGGATTCTGTGTCCTGTCGGAGGAAGAGAAAGCCCGTTTAAGAAGCACGTAGTGATTCACACACAGAGTACATGCAAGATCAAGTACAAAACAAAGCATTTAACATGCTACTTTAGTTACGATGGGATTTGAGAAATTAGTAAATTAAACGATTTAAAGATTAAGTTTATGATGTTCTACTTTAATGACAAAATAAACTACGTGATTAAAGTTGGCATTTCAAGTTTTTTTCCTGCACTGTGAGCCTTTTTTTTCTCTGTACCCTAATAAGCTTTCATATGACACTCAGACAGTGGGCTACAACGCGCCTTTTCACGGTGACTTTGATATGTGACAACTTCTTTATTATTTCGGGCACTGTGCAACTTTGTGAACGTGAGCTTTCAAGTTTCTTCGACACGCTATGTCACTCGATCAGCTTCCTTTTGTTGTTTATACCACTGTTTAAACCAACAAATAGTACGTTTTTCTTTGCCTCCACTTGGTATTCGCTGAAATTCTTCTCTCTCTCTCCCCCCGCGTGCTTTTTCCATTGCCTCTTCACAGAATGCTGAGCTTAAGGGCTATTTATATTGATTTGCATATTCAAAGAGGCATAATTCTGGGAGGAGTTTGGGGTGGGAGAGCACATGCGTGCACATGCGTTACTTTTCATGCTGAGCAGGATTTATGTAGCAGAACAACGTGGAAGTTGCCATTCACACAGATTTATGCATCTGGATTTTTTTGTGCATAAGCACATTTCCACTTTTGTCCGTATACCATGTTATAATGTGGATTCTACGCATGAGGTTATGCATGCTGGTAAACTGCAGCCCCCTCTCCAAGACAATGCTCTTTGACATTCCCCCCCACGTGAAGATCTCACCTTTTAGGATAGAACTCTGTTTTGGCATTGGGTAAGGCAAACCATTCCACATTCCATATTGGTGAAATAATCCATCACCAGCAACAAGGCCTTCTCATTCTTGCTCCGAGGCAGTGGTCGCAAGTAGTCAATTCCTAAAATCTCTCCCATTGCTGTGAATTGCAAGAGGCCTGCAGGTAAAGCAGGTGTGTTTTTATAGTGCTGACACACCAGGCATTGTCTCCAAGATCTTCTGGAGAGTTTGTTCCACTAACGTGTCCCGGGCTGTCATGGTAATATTTCAGGAAGTCCGGAGTCAAGGCTTCTGTGACAACTAGCTGGTCTTGGATACCCCCAAAACTTGGATGGGACACACTGATACAATAAGCCCTGGACCTCCCAAAAGCTAATGTACCCTACCCTTTCCTTTCCTCTCCACCAGACCCTTTATTGCCACCCTAGACCCAGCGCTGGCCTGCTGAGCTCAGGTTTTGTCCTGCAGGTCAAGAGGCAAACCAGCCCACAGACTTGAGACAACACTGACAGCTGCTGTCTGGCTCTGTTCAGGAACCCAGGATAATTCAGCTGGAGCCACTTTACCACAACCCTTCTGCTAGAACACCTTAAAATGGAATTGTTGGAGTCAAAGAAAAGACCTGGTTAGTTGAGGTGAAGGCTTTGGGCAACTAAAAGCCCATTTCAAAGCACAGTGGTCTGTGTACACAGTGAACCCCCTCCAGGCAGTGGCGCCATTTCTCCACTGTACTTGAGCTGTAGGCTATAATCTCTTCTTTGCCATCTCATAGCTGCATTAATACAAGCCCGAGTTCACGATCACGGGGGGGTGAGCGGAGGGGCAGGCTGTGCCAAGACAGGCGGATGCTCCAGTTCCTTCTTTACCTCTCAAATACATCTTGACAACCATAGCCAGGTTACCTCCTTCCTTATGAGCCAGGTTGGGAATACATTTGTGATACCACTCCACCATACCCAAAAAGCAGGATCTTTGCAAATCTTTGTAGGATCTGTGCAAACTTGTATAAAGACAGAGATGCCAATTTAGAAACGGGAATCGGAGACCAATGTTGTTATTCAGATTTAACAAATCACTCAGCAGTACATACATACACAAAAAAAAGTACAAAATCTTGTACTTATTTCTGGATTTGCTTACATCCCTGTCAAATGTTGTAAAAGACAAATTCTACATAGAAGCTAATTTTTTTTGCGTTTATCCTGCCCACCTTCTACAATCTAAAATTTAAAAAAATAAATTCAAGTTTTAAAATGTTCCCATTATGGCTCTACATCACTTCCTCCATATCTTGCAATTTCATTCACTGGCATCACTTCACGGATTTGCTGGATGAGCCTCGAGGACAGATTACAGACCATTATTTCCTTATTTTTCAGCCTCCACCTCAAATCCTAAACTCTTCAGGGATGAGCAACATAAGTCACTTTCAGGATTTGGTCCTTCCCATCGACTTTATCCGCAGCTCATAAAGGTCTACGCCACCATGAGTGCAGCCCTGCCTGACTGGCTCTCCTTCACTGCATTTCTTCCCTGCCTCAGCCCCTTTTTTCATGCTTTTATGGTGCTGCTAGTTGGACCTTCTCACTAACTCTAACTGGGACATTCAAGCACTTGTGCCTCATCCAGTCTTATTCAACACTTCCAAATGATCAAGGAGCAGGCTTCCTCAGTTACTCCACACTAATCCTCCATATTCAGTTGCTGCTCAAGGCTCATCATAAAGGCGGTCATGTATCACGACTTTCACTGACAGACTCAATTTACACAATCCTAAAGAGTCAGGAGCAGTCACAGTACAGTCTTGTGATCACATCTCCAGTAGTCAGACATGTCCAGTGACCCGTCCTGACAAAAATCAAACGTGTTGTGTCGTAAGGGTGGGCACTGTCTGCAAGAAAGCTAACAACTGATGAGTGCCTATCCAGAAGAACAATGCCTACGACACGGGTGTTTTGGACCCCTCATGCCGAAGAGAGTCTTGGCCGCCTAATATCTCATGTTTTACATCTAAACACAGAATTGGTGGGAGGTGGTGGAGAAAGGAAAAAAAAAAAAAAGCAGAGATTTCAGGCTAAACTTGCCCTACCTGGTAAGAATTTGCACAGCTCCAGTGGGGCCAGGCAGCACACCACTGGCAGTCAGAAAAAGGACACACTTGCGGCACTTTGGAAATGTCCACTCATCTAATGTGTCATATTCTGCCATTTCTCATCAAAATACTCTGACATCCTGAGGTGACAAGAACAGCTGCTGCAGATGTCACATTTGACATCCTCTCCAAGTCGTGTGATGGGAGAGCAGCTTAAGGAGAAAGCAAGTTTGTTTTTCATTTCTACTCAACATAACCCAAAGATGCAAAGCAATACGCCCACAAATACAAAAATGTACCAAAACCTAAGAGTAGTAAATGTATACATTATGTTGAAGACCAAGGATTTCTTTAACCGAGCATGACTTGGGCTCAGAATTCTATGTAGAGTAATTACAGTTAAGCTGAAATCAGAATCAGGGGGAAATTTAACTGCTTTCAATTTTTTTCATCTTTAATAAACTCAAAACGGTAATCTGCTGCCATCTAGTGGATGAAATAACATCCTGCAAAAAAAAAAAAATTTCTGTATCTTTTGCCACTCTGAGGGTAATCAATATTTGTTAGTGGGGTGGAGCCTTCAACCAAAACAATGGCTTGAACACCAGAAGTGATAACGCCAGCTTTGGAACAAACTGAAACTAAACCATTAGAATGATGACAAGGTGGATTAGGGTTAGGGTTACCAATAGATGGTGACATCTACATGGCACTCTAGGACCAAAACTGCCAGTATCTATTTGGCAAAAAGGGAAAATGAATGCGATCAAGAAGAATGACAAGATAGATGCAAGCCCCCTTAGCACTGTTCACCATGCAGCAACTGTCAATGTTCATGTCAGGGGAAATATGCAAGTCAAAGCCTTGTTCTGCAGTAGCCTACTTGAACAGAAGGAGCACCTCAATTGTGACATTCTGCCCCATCATATGCAACTAACTGTTCTGACTCCAACACAGGGTAGAGTGCTGGCGAGGGTCTCAAAACCTCTCCCACTAAAATCATGCACTAAATCTATCAGTACAGCAGGGGGGCACTGCACATACCTTTCCCACTGTATTTAATGACAATGTTTTGGTTATTTCTGTTACACAATCACATTTTTGTTGTTGAAGTAAATTCAATGTTTGACTCATTTTTCTGGGGTTAAACAACACTAAGGAGGCTACTTCAAGATAAAATGGCAGTCTGATCAGTTAGTTACCAAACTTAACAAAATACTCACAGCATGATAGCCAGTGCAATTACCAGCTTATTAAACTACAAAAAATGGTTTTGACAACTATGAAGTGGACCACCAGTCTTTTAGAAGTGATTACTCTTTGCTGGTTTAAAGGGGGGGGGGGCAACATTTATGTAGGAAAATAAAGACTTTGGCCATGTGTGGGAATACGAGCATTAATGCGACTCCTGGCTTCTGCTACTTCATAGCTAGTGGATGAACCCCAGTGCACGAGTGACACAATACTACTATGATCTTACAACAGTTAAAACGACTTAACTACAGGATCTAAACATTTGCGTACTTAGTGCGAACAGCCAAACTATCCATTCCTGTGTAGCGCTTAAATGCTCTATACATCTGGATTTTATTTGAAGGGGCAATACTCTATGTGAATAATGGGTCTGTTATGGTAAACTCAACAGCCTTGTCCTGTTAAATATAGGCACTGGAGGGTCTTTTACATGGCACTGAGCCTTTGTTGAACCAGACTTACCCAGCATGAATGAAGCTGAAGCTACAGAATGAAAAAAGGACAGAGCTAATTGCCAGATAGAGTAAAGGTGTATATTACAATAATAAAAAAAAAAAAAAAAAAAAACCAAACACATCAAAACGCTTGTACAGCAAGATTCCCCACATGTAGCATGAAGATGGGTTGTACTGACTGTAGTGCAAACTTTTCTCTGCTGCTCCAAACTACAGACACAGCACTGCAAACTGACTGGACACAAGTGACACTCAGTGGACACTCCTCAGTCCACCTTTAACTTCATTTACAACATTTACCATATTTTTCACTTTTGGGTATCAGCTCTGGCCAAAAGTCCACAAAACGTATTTGTAATATTGTGGAATTATAAACCTGGTGTGTGCAACACTGGATGTGTTTAATTATATAAAAAAATAAATATATAAAAAAAATAAATGAACCAGCAAGTGTGGGTAAACTCTCCAGCCAAACCATTTTCAGCCAGTGCCCGCTGGCTGGCATAAGCAGACATGGTCATTTTATATAAACAAGTTCAGTCAAAAGTTCAACTTGAAATGAATTACATTTTGAGCAGTTCTCAGTTTTTTGCCGTTAGGCACTCAAATGTTAGGCTTCGAGTGGAGGTTGAAATCTGTTTTGTTAGGTTTGGTCTCTTTGTTCCTGCTTTCATACTTGACTGTACACAATGTTATTTTATTCAAATAAAATGAATCTTCAGCTTTGGCTAATTGAGTCTACAGTATACCTTGAAGTGGCACCAGATCCTAGCAAGTAGCATCCCATAGTGCACACAAGCCAATTTACTGTCATTCAGGGCTCAACGTCCCACTCTTAACATTGTGACACTGCCAAGAAGCAGTACCTCAGCAATGCTCAGAAAAGTATTTTAGTCTTGGAAAATACAAAAAAAAAATATGACTCACATTATATTAGGTTTTTGTTTATTATTTTAAAGATACATACAAATCTCTCAAATCAAACAAGTTTCAAACTTGTTAAAATAATAAAAAAAACAAACAAAAACAAAAACCTCAAGCTCTATTCTGTTGAGGTTCTCATACATTTTCTGCTGCTCTGGACACTCATTTAAGGCATAAAATAATGAGCGAGTCAAGGTGTCCACGTAGCAGATTGCTTTCAGACAACTACAGTTAAAGTCAATCATATGCATATACAATACACAGTATGGTTTGTCCACATACAGAAAAAAAAAAAAAATCTACATAACATGCACTATAAGGCATAGTAACTGAAAGCTGGCCTCAGCTCCACTGGAATCAAATTCTCAAGTGTTAAATGTTTTGAAGGCACACAAGGGTACAGCACTGTTTAAGGAAACAAAATCTCAGATGTCCAGGTTTTTGTAGATTCTTATGAATGTATACAAGTCCATCTATTTGGGTTCAAGAAGAAAACACTTCCAGGTCTCCATTTTTAATAGACTTATTGTATCCTCTGAGGTGTGTTTCACTGTAAAAACAAATGGAATGGCAACCAGGAGAAACATTAATGGAAGGCAGACTGTTGGCTCCTGTAGCACTGTAAAGTAACTAACTTCACAGAACTTTAGACCCCCCACAAGCTAGTAATGGGACATCCAGGATGAAACAGATGGAACAAAAAAAAAAAAAAAAAAAAACACTTTCGTTCTTTCCAAAGATTTGAGGGCCAGAAATACAGGTACAAAATAGCTTTTCATATTTATAAATCCAAGGTTTTAAAAAAAAAAAAAAAGTCCAATTATGCTAGTTCATAAACAGTTCTGAGTGCAGGCATTAAGGAGACTGTTTCTTCAAACAACTTGTAGAACCTCAGATGCTGGGATGAGCGCAAAAAAAAAAAAAAAAAAAGTTGGGGCTATCGAGCAGCAGTACACTGAAGTGCTTAGCCTTTTAGGTCCTTTCACCCACACGCTGACCAGCTAGGTAGGTGATTTGCCATTTGAGGTATACCCATCAGGTCTCTTTTGAGCAATCAAACTTAAGCATTCAGGGCAGGTTTAAAACAAAAACAGGCACTTTAACAGGAACAATTTAATTAAAAAAAGTCTTCCAGAGGTATATGTGCTCCTTTCCATCTGCCAAGCCAAAAAAAATTACACCACAAAAAGATCAATGTATCTGCCTGCAATAGTGCGACCAGACCGCTCAGCCACAGCTTGCTTTGCCATTTCAAGACTTGGAAAGGTAACCAAAGCTTCGCCACTGCGCTGACCACTGAAATTGTATAACACAAGTATAGAATCCGGATGCAGCTGGAATAAAAGGAAACAAAACATTCAAAATTTCCACCATTCTACCAAATCATTCCTAAAAGACAAAAAAAAAAAAAAAAAAAAAAAAAAAAACCTCCCACTCCAATCAAATCACTTTTATTGAAGGCGAGTGAGCAATTTTTCAAGCTGACATGATAAACATCTCTGTATTACTCATCTTCTAAAATTCCTTAAGTTGCACCAAACCATGCTAGAAAAGACAGCTTTGATAAAGGTTTCATTTCCAGCTTTCTTAATGAGCTCAAAAAGGTTGACAAGTAAATAATAAAAAAAGAAATTACATATTAGGAAATAATTGCATCGTGGGCTTATAGCAGATAAGAATGAATGAAGAGCAAGTGCTCCAAGGCTTGAGACAATTCATTCACTTGTAAATTAGTGTACAAAAAAACAATTAAGGAAAAAGTTGCATTCACTTGTATTGGACTTCTACATATTTTCCAGCTTTGCTTCCAAGTCCACTGCCTTAAAGGAGAAAAGCAATCTAGATGAAAACAGCACCCTCACCAGTTTCATTTAAATTAAATTAAACAATTTACTGAGAAGTGTGATGTTCAGATTTTAAATTTCTATTTAAGATTAAGCACACATTTATCCAAAGTAGCTTAGACATTACATGGAAGATTCTGAAAAAAGCTCTAAGAAATGTTCTTACAATAAATGAAAGAACAAACCTCAAACGGAAAGCAGCAGTTCTCACAAACAATTTTAATGAAATCCCAACACGATTTCTACATTGCCCTGCTGAATTACATACCCTCACAGTATTTGCCAATTCAATTGAAAATCCTTCATTGCCACTTGCATAACCAACACTGTAGCAACCACAGCCCCAACACCACCACTCTACATAGTGCTATGTTACAGAGTCTCCAAACATCTACCAAGTGAAATTGTGGAATTCTGGCACAACCATTCCCCATCTGTTACATCTTAACTCCAACTTCTGCACAAGGCTTAATGAAAGCTCAAGAGAAAAGCAACACCAGTAAAGCACATCTTGGAGAGTTATATCCAAAGGCTTGATTTACAATTTGTAATTTTGTTTAATTGCAAACACTCCAACAACTACTACCACCACCAAACAAGAAAAATGGGCATCAGAGATGTAGGGTTGTCAGGAGCCCGGTCTTCTAGTCCCAAAACCATTTTACAAACATTTTTTCTAATTGGCTTGTCTGGCAGTTATGGCAGTAAGCATTAGCTTGAAACAAACTTACAAATCATCCGAATATGTTTATGCAATTGTATGTTCACTTTACTAAATTTATAAAATTGCTGCAGCAATTTTATAACATGATATAAGGGCATGCACTATAGAAGTTAAATCTCTACCACATCTTATTCAATGCTCTCTGTACAGTATGTTTGTTGCCTTACTAAATGACCTTTAACAATTTCATTCTGCTACACTAAACTTACCTTTTGCTTGCTTTCACAGTGGTTTTCTAATTACAACATACATAAGAGTTTTGAGTTCAAGATTGAACACAACTACCGATTGTAAAGTGAGATTATTGGGAGGAGGGGTTGGGTCAAAATAAGTGACCATTGATCTTGTTTGGTTAAGCTTTACCAATCTTATGTAGCGGATTTTAAATACCACTGTACAGTAATAACTTCTTCACTTGCATAGCTGCATGACATAAGCAAAGTTTTCCAGTCCCAGTCGTACTGTAGCCTGACGATTGTAATTGATAAACAAAGCAAACACCAAGGCAAAGTACACCTTGATGAAAGGTAGGACACCAAACATTAACACTGGGTTTGCTAAATTTTATTAGAACACAGCAAGCATTTTGTGTGCAAAATGGAAATTATGTTTTTATCTTGGTTTATTATTTAAGGTGTTCTGCCAATTTACGTTTGATGCTGAAATACCTGTAGCATTCAACACCGAGTCAGGTGTCCTGGTGTCAATTTCACATGTCATTAATACTAAGATAAAATTAAGCAAGGAAACTGTGAAAGTAATAGGAAAGTTGCAAAAGAGTCAAGAGCCTAAAACTAAGCCAAACAAGTTCTAAAGTTTCTTTAGATGTAAATCTCACTGCAGTGCTCCATTCTAAACACAAAATAAAGAACTAAAGAAACAAGATTAGAGGTAAAATGATTCACTAATTATAAAACTGGCTGGAGCAAAAACTTGCAGGAATGGGACTGGAAACCATCAAATCATAAGTAAAGAACTTAATGTTTTCCATTCAAAAATGCTAGATATTCTATTCCTGAATGGGAATACCATACTTCTAGAAGAGAATCTCCCATCTCTTGGTGGAACCCGAGGACTTGCAGCATACAAAGAACTCTGTTAAAAACTAACAAGTCATGAATAAAAGATGGACAGCAAATACAACAACTAAAAAGGAGTTTAAAGTGGCCATTTCTGCGGTTTTAGCAAGAGGGACACCAAAACTTTAAGGTACTAACAGATCAAAAATTGACTGGCACTGGCAGTAGCCAAAATGAAGACCCATGTCCAACTGCAAAACGGTTCAGTCACAATTAAATGACTAATGAATCATAAGCAGGATACAACCATGTCTGAAGGAAGCAGTGCCAGAATAATTTGGTAGGTCCGAGAACAGCTGTGCTTAAAAACTTGATATTGTGGGAGTTTCCTGGTTAAAACCGCTACTTGCTCTGTGTAGAGACAAAACCAAGAACACTAAAAACTGAGGTGGCACTTTGCATATTAAAAATGGATGTAAGACAAAATGTACGAACTAACAAGATCACTTGCCTTTGCTTTCCTTAGCAAGCCTACTTTGGAATACTCAAATAAAGCTTCAAATACAGAATTAAATCGGAGATAAGGAACTATTCTGCAGGCTCTTTAAAGAGATACATAAAAGGCCCTAGGAGCCCTCAAATCTTGCCCAAATATTTCAAGCCCTCAAAATATTGTGCGTCTTATGGAATTTTTTTTTTTTTTTTTAATAAAACAAAAAGTAGTGCTGCCTTGCATTCATAGAAAGGATATTAATATGTAAACAAATCTGGAGAGTATGCAGTCTGGAGACTTCAAAGTTGCACCAGAGCCATTTGCAGTTGAAGTGCTTTGACAAAGCCTGGATCACTGCAACAATTCTTAACCAAGAGTGAAATAGTTAGTACTTGTAAAATCATAATCAAGTGATTTCATTTGCTTTAAACTCAAGATAAGAAAATAACCTTTATATAATGTAGCTCCTTTAGAAGTGGATCGCACTTCTAATCAGCATCTACAAGAAAGTGGCTTACAAGACACTACGTGGGCTTTGTCACAAGCCCAGATAGTTTACCAGCTACTGATGAATCTGTTGAAGTTTCATTTTTATTGCAATTTATAGTGCCAATCAAATCAAAATTAACAGAAAGAATGAAACATATCAATGTACAAAAATCAAACAAAATCTTAATGTGCTGACACTCATAACCTTGAATTCTTAGACACATTTAAGACTTTGCCTCCAAGAGTTTACAGAACATTAATTGCCTAAATGACTAGAATATATATTTCTCCCACATTATAAAAGCAGCAATTGCAGAATTCTAGCATAATTTCTAATGTGTACAAATGAAAAGGCAGCAACAATCTTGCTTCTATAAACTGCAAAGGCTACACAATATAATGTATTACCCCAGGAGAAGGTTGCTAGATTAATGTTCGAGTATTACTTCCTTTAAATTCACAAGGACAAATTTTAGAACTCAGTTTGAATGTTATATGAAAACACTGGCAGCTCCTCCCTTAAACTAACACAGGAAGTTACAATAGCAATCAAAGTTAGTTTATAATACAATTTTGATTCTTTGCATTTGTTAGCTTGTTATAGAACTATATAGAAGTAAAACTTAAAACATTAGAAGCTTGCACTGCAAAAGAGATAGACACCATCCAAATAAGCCCAAAAATCCCCACCACCTATTCAATACTGATTGTTGCTCATGTTATCCTGGCGATTAAAAACCTTTATTTTTGCTCCTGTACTAGCAGCATATGGCCAGTTTAGCTTAATAAAAATATGTAAAGAACAAAAAAAAAAAAAATTGGTTGAGTAATTAGATATTGCTACTGAAAGTATATAGTAAATACATTTGTACTCTAAGACTGTAATCAGTGTAGAGATCTGGCCAGCTTATGATACACATGTACTGTAAAACAGAAATTTTACAGTGGGGGTATGGGGGGGAAAAAAAAAAAAAAAAATTACCAGGTGCAAAAAAAAAAAAGGTTGATCATCGCCAAAGAAAGAAGTGTTAATCGTAATACCTATTACAACCTAGGTGAAGGCGGATGATTCGCAAAGAGGAGGATTAGAGCAGGCGAGGGGGGGAAAAAAAAAAAAAAGAGAGAGGATTCTGGAATGACCACACCAACCCAAAGTACGGCTCGGTTGGAAGTCACGCCTCATGCTGCATCTTACCTTTTCGATTTACCAAAGGCAGGGAATTACAAACAGAGCCACTCTTTGGGGGGCTGTAACAAGCTCCTTGCTTGATCACTCACTGGAATGAGGCTGCTGTACTCATCAGGTGCAAACTACAGTACAAGTCAAACCATACCAAATAGTCAACACAAGGCAGAGAAGACAATACTCACAGTACAGAAAGGCAAAATCACTCATCATGGAGAGGCAACACAGATCACAGGAAGGCATAGTCAAAATGTCAGCTCAAGGCATGAAACTCAATGCAACAATTAACAGGACGCACCACCACCAAAGTGTACACTAGCATGTTTTCACTAACATGAAGGATTCACCCTCAAACAAAAATTAGTCTGTTCTCTCTTAAAATTTAATTCCACCAGAAATCAAAGAAGTTTTCCCTTATGTTACTCTTAAAACGAAATGTAGCTAATTGATTTTCCCCAATATATAAATGAAAACCCATTACTTGCTCTAATCCTCCATCATTCCATTTATTTCTTTTCTTAGATACAATTATGGCAGTGTGTTTTGTTGCTGTCACTTGCCCTTTGTGACATACTGTATAAACACTTTAAAAAGAGGTGAAACAAACAGTCCCACCACAAACAGTAAAGAATTAAACTTATCCAGTTCCACCACTGCCACTAAATGAGATGATACTGTACCACATACAGCAATCGTGACCATAAAAAGCCACCTTGACTATTAAACTACCAGTGAGGTGGGCTTTCAAGCACACCGTTATCAGACATGCAATATAAGGAAAAGCAAAATGGTGTAACAAAGTAAAATCAAGGAGGCTAAATATACAAAATTTCAGCTGTACAGCTTACTCTATTCTATATCTAGCCATTTTTTTTTTTTTTTTTTTTAACAAAACAGTAAAACCATCACTTTTCCACACTGCATTTGAAAATTCAACATAATCCACCACTGAGCCATGCAAGCACACCTTGGAAAAATGTATAAAGCATGGCTGTGATCAGGGTGTACAACATTATCCCAAAAATAAACTTTTTTGTTTTTGTTAAAGTCAGCTAACATTCTTGGCTGAAAAAGTATACATGTGCCTGCAAGACTGATGTGAGGCAAGTCTGGTAACGGTTTTGGCAAAGTGAATGGTGCACAAGCCATAATACCCAGCTCCCGTTTCAAAAATGCCCAGAAAGGGGGGTGGGGTGGGGTACAGAGACAAACAAGACAGAAACAATTGAACAAGTGCTCATTAGACTGGTATCACCATTCGCTTCACTGCTTGTCAAAAGTCATACCAAATGAGAGAAGGTCTTATCACTTTAGGACATGAAGAATGCCTTTCAAAAGTTAGCAAAAGGAAAGAAAATACAAGTTAGGCACATAAACATGGAAAAGTGAAGGCTACACAATTTCAAAACACTGTGGTGGAGACAGGTAAGCTCATATGTTTGTTTCCCCTTCTACCCTACCACAGATGCTATGCGGCATCTGCAGCTGAGCTTGGCTGGGTAGAAGTTTAATTTATTGAATTTAAGTCTTGAATATTCACTACCAAAGAGACTCATGTGAAACTAAATTTTCACCCAGGTTTTCAATATTACAATTATAAATTGCTTCAATTAGAAAAAGAGCTAAATATGTTTATCATCCTACAATAGGGTACAGCTTCCTCTTTTACTATGAGGATCGCATCCAATAGTACTGTCTACGTACCCAAATTCCAGGAAAAAAAAAACCTGCCTAATTTCTAGAAATTAAAGGTGCAAGAGGGCTAACTATGATAAAGAGAAAGGTGTTAGGAAACAGAACATTTTTTTTTTTAGAATGTCAGATTAAAAAAAAAAGGGGGGGGACAATTTTAAGGAAGTAGACTTTATTGATCTCCTATGTAAAAGTCTCTCTTAAATAGAGTCTATCAATACTTAACCACTTTGTTACCATAACCATGCACACACTCATATGAAACTTTTGAAGCAAGGAAGAACTTACCTGGTAACCCTGAAAGAAATTGAGAATTTCTTTGACACCTGTGTTATAGGGAAGTCCTTGCATGCGAACCAATGCCCCTGGCTGTGGTAACATCTGGCTTTGTGAAGCCTGGGCTGCAACAGCAGCTGCCACAGAGCCTGGAGCAGCAGCAAAGTAACTCACAGTGGTTGGCGATACAGGGGGGCTGCAAGCAAAAATAGGCATACATTAGTCCCATGTGACATGCAAAATTCCTCCTTCAGAGGACATCCTCAGCAAATTATGCTATTTGAACATGGACAGGTCACTAATAACTTCTGATAATTATAATTTAGAGGAAATAATTTGAACTAACAAGACACAGCTAGATAATTCAGGTCCAGATGCTACACAATAAGGTCCTTACAGCATTTTGGAAAACATATGACCAATTCAACAACAGTTAAAGCCACTAAGTAGTGAGGTAACTGTAAAATTATGAAGGTTGCAGTTTCGGGTCCAGAAATTCAAATTCAAGACATCAAAAGCAAAAAGTTAGTTATTTTTTGTCATTCCTCCACCTTAAATGTATTGGTTAGTTTACAGATTGCAAAAATTGGCAATTAAGATGTGAAATTAGTAACAAATCCGAAACTTAAAACATCTTATTCTTTTCAAGTAGCATTTAAAAAAAAAAAAAAAAAAAAAATTACTGCGGCACTCTAGGCCTGGAGTTCACCACCCCTGTTCTAGGAGCAACAACATTTACGCTTTTGACAGGTTGGGGTTTGGGGGGTTACATCAGTACCATGTTTAAAGTCACTGAGCTCTACAATACAACCAGTTCTACTGCTAATGTTTGTCAATGGAGACTGCATAGCTACTGTATGTGCTTGATTTAAAACGCACCTGTTCACAATAAATATGGATGAAATACCTGAACTATCTTGAAGATGTGTCCGCTTACCTTTGGCCATAATGGTGAACAAAGCAAATTCAAGAAACTCATCTTCTACTGATCTTAAGGAATGAAGGGAAAGGGATCTTTCCAAGGATTTGTACAAACTTTAAAAAATACAGCAAGAAGTCTTAGATCTAAAATAAATGTTCTGGGCCCAAACTTATTTTACTTGCCAATATTTCATATACAAAAAATATCAGAGCAGGGTCATTAAATTTGTCAGTTGTGACTGACGACATTTTCTTTCAAAGCATACTGCACTTACTATGCAAAATGTGTTTGATTCAGCTGTATTATGTTAAATAATTTGTTTCCAAACAAAAGGAAAAAAAAAAAAAAAGACTTAAAAACCTGACAGTCTCACATGTCTTAGATTCCAGCCATTTAACAAATACATTTCATTGTCAACTGTGCTTTTAAGAATAGGCTGTACACTGCTCACAAGGACTCATACACAAAAAAGTAGTTTGAAAAAAGCATCAGAAATTGCAATTCACCTTGGGTAATAGGTAGTATAATTCATATAGAGTTGAGCATGTGCTTGTGCAGGGTAGTAGGCAACTGTCTGAGGCAAAGTTGCAGTCGTCGGCTGGGGAGTACGAGGTGAAGCAAGAATGGCTTGGGGTTGGTACAATGCTGCATCAGCTGGGATCACAGTAGGAGCAGCTTGGAAGGCAGCATAACCAGGTGGAGAAAGGCCTAGTACAGAAGGAAAACAATGTTGTTATCTATACGATCAAAGCAAATGTAGCAGAAAAAGTACTATTTGCAATTTCAAAGTATGAAAGAACTTTTTAGATATTTAAAATAAACACTTTTACCTAATACGATTTCTAAAAAGCAAATCATTACGCTTTGTATTTCCCAGCACAGAAAATGCTATAATACAATTTAAAGGCATTCACTGATCACCAAGCTGAAAACCAGCATTGAGAAACGGCTCTTTTAGGTTATTCAAGATGGAGTCAATAATGTAAAAGATACTAAAAAAAAAAAAAAGTTTAGCCAATTTTACAGTAAATGTTATAATCTAGTTAAATTTAGATGACCACTCAATCTCAATTGTCAGGCTATAATTAAAATCAGACTAAAATGTTAGTGTATAGATAGAGCACGTGCACCACTGAGTACCAAATAAAAACACCAGGCAGATATCTCTACCTGTATTTAAGCACCACTGATATTAAAAATTAAATTAACATTAAATTAAAAGTACTGCACAGTCAAAAGACCACCTCTAGCAGTGAATTCCTTTAAAAAGTATTAAACTAATCCCAGAGAGAAATTTATAGGGCAGTTTAAGGAAACAACAATAAGCAGACCATCATATTAATTGAATTCTTTGAATGATTTAGTTACCACCCCCCTATATTATCAGTCTTTAATCAACTGCATACCAGAGCTCCAGCACCTACCACAAACGGCATAGGCAGCGAAGAAGCAAATGTTGGGACTCACATGGTAACTTACACGGAGGTGGGGATAAGCCACTACGATTTAATGTGCCACCCATTAAAACAAAACTCATCTCCTCTCCAGAACACTGAAACACCTCAACATAGCGATCACGCATCATCTTCTTGTGACACTTCTGGGCAACAAGAAAAGCTCGTTCAGCAGACTTCATCTGGATAAAAGCATCTCCTGATGGTCGGCCCTAAGGGGTACGTCGGAGAAAAAGTTCACATTATTATAAACAAAAAGCTCCTATGGGCCAAAGTTTTTCTTTAGAATTAAGGCATTTATAACAAGAACAAGCAGATTAAGCTTAGTGACAAGTTAAATAATGAAGTAAAACCATACTTCTACTAAACAAATGTACACAAGTGTTTCAGTAAGAAAAATGTGTAATGTTTCAAAAAAATAAAAATAGAAAATTTATAATACGAGTACTACTTCTAAACACTGAAACTAACACAGGGAGTTCCCTTGGGGCATAATGACTAAATGAGATGAAATACTACTTTCCAAGCTCATGAAATATACTTGAGCAAATCTAATACATGGTTTTAGTGATCCTGCAAAGCCACATGGAAAATGTGCAGTAGTGATATGCAAATGGAAATGAGGATACAACTTGTTTGTAAACTAATTGTAACATACAATTTAAATAAAAAAAACTCAGTGAAATTTTAATACGAAAAAATTATGCATTTTCAATCCACAACAAAAAAAAAAAAAAAAAATGCTGAAAGTTGTATAAAAAAAACTTGCAACTTGCAGGGGAAAAAAAAAAATTGTAACAAAACATGGGCATGCCAATTTTACTTATTAATCAGTACCTACAAGATAAACCGAATAATTTATTTCCATTGGATATACGGTTATCTGATAAGGAATCTTGCCATGTCACCTTTTAGGGTGGTGCAAGGATCTGGTTTAAACTGGACTCTAAAATATCTCGTTGAAAGAGTTGTTGTAAATTTTATCCCCACTTGTGGGCAGAAAGGACTAAAAACTGAACATATAGTACATGTGGCACAGCCATTACAAGGGATACTTAAACAAGGAATACATAGTTATTCATACACACACACAGCAAGCACTCTTAAAAATGGTCACTGGGCAAAAAATGTAATTGTGTGATAAAGCTGAAGAGTATTACAATCACCACACTTGGAAAGCATAGCCAACCTGCTGGTTGAGGACCATGTGAACACCATGAGGCTTGATATCCACAGTAAACTCTCCCATAAACTCCAGGATGTCTTCAATGCTGGCTGTATAAGGAAGTCCTCGGAGCCGTACACAATCTCGTGTATTTCCTGTTGTTATGAATGGCTGTGTGATGATAGGGAGTACAGGAGGAGGGAGAGTGGAGATGAGTGGAGTTGACAGATACCTGTTTAATACCTGTGGATAAAGAGAGAGAGAAAAAAAAAAATGATAATCAGACTGCTGGAAGAGATTCAACCTGAGCTCTGAAAGGATTTTGATGTAAACCTTATCAAAATAAATGTTACCTGCTGAACCTCTGCGGCAGTGCTTCGAAAGAGTTCAATGTAACGCTTTCCAAGAATTTCCTTGTGCTTCTTAATTGCATTCTGAGCATACTCCTCGCAAGCAAACAACACAAAGGCATCCCCTGTAGGTCTCCCATCTGGATATTTCACAAAAAGCAGCCCCTCTTTTCCATCTGTCACAGGACAGTCAGTTCCAAGAAAGCCTAGGACATCATCTGCAGTTGCGGTGAATGGCAAACCGCGCATGCGGATTATCACTTGATTCTCCTTTGAAAGGAACTGTACCACTTCATTAGAAGTGCCTGACGTTTTTAGATTAAAAAAAAAAAAAAAAAAAAGGGAAAAGTAAGCTCATTTAAATTTAGTAGTGCACATTAATAGCCAAAATATCATTTATAATTAAAACTGGAGTGAATTATGGAATTATATTTTTCATGGCTTATTCAATTTTGCTCTGAGAAAAAAAGCAATAATGGAAAAGCAAAACACACCATGTACAGTTAAATACTGAATAAATGCTTCCAAATGAATTTTTCTTTTTATGCAGTTTTGCCTGGTTAAGAATCTTTAAATTAAAAGAGAGGAAACATCAATTTTATAAATCTAATTCACTTCAGTGCCATGACCACTATTTGCTTCTTGCTAGAATACTGGTTTTTAAAAGCTTACATATTAAACCGTTTCATCACAGGTAAGAAAACTCATGTTTGTTGTATATTAACGAAGGACAACTTAGAGACTAGAAGTGCTTCTTGAACACTACAAAACTAATTATATATATATATATATATTTATATTTTACTGCCTATGGCAGTATAATGGGAAGCCCACCAAAAAAAAAAATTTAGTTTGTTCTCAAAATAAATGTTGATACTTACCCCCTACTATTTTTAAAAACTCATCTCCTGTGGCTTTATAAACCTAAAAAAAAAAAAAAAACCATTAAACATATTGATGTTTAAATCAATCATAAAAATATTAAAAATTAGGACTGTGTCAAGCACAAGGTAATCAAGCATTTGTTATTGGCATCCTGAAATATGCAAAACAATCTCACCAGTTTTAACTCTGAAACCTATTATGTAGAGGCCTATATATATACCTAAAGAATCTCAGATTAATAATTTGAAGTTGTACTCTGGAATGATTTAAGCATTTGAAATTAGTCAATATTTAAGAGACTTCACGATTGTCCCTTGAATAAATAGCTGATAAAAAACAAGGTGAAGGTGAAAAACATCTATTTCATGAATGAACCAATACTTTGGAAATAGTGAAAAAGCAATTTAACACTAGAATTACCAGAGCCTACGGAAAAACTCGTAGATCAGTCCCACCTTAAAGTTGCTTCTCACCTCTCCATCAGTGTCTTTTGTCCTTTAAATGTGTTGATAAGCAGCAAGCAGTCTGCTATCACATCCCCCTCCGGCACAGATTTCTCTCAGCTCAAGTCCATTTACCTGTGTGTCAGTTGCTTGGAGTTGTATAGAGTGAGAAGTCAAGCAAAAATCACACGTTTTATAAATAGTATATCGTTATTTGGAACACATGCATTTCATGTGTGTTCCGTGTCTAACAATCTATGTACAGTAAACATCGTTAAAAGAAACGTTTTTCATGTTTTAGTAATTGACAAAATGTAGACATGAAGTTTATAACGTGTGAAGCCTGAAGTCCAAATATCAAAGAAACACTTTCATAATAAGGTACAAATATAACAGAACAAGTGCGCTGCTATTCAAAAATAACTGCGGAAAAGCAACACGCGTTAGGATGCGATATTGGCACACATTTACTATGACTGCTTCAGTGGCGCAATGGTATCAACTGTAGGCTGGTAATCAAAACTTCACAGGTTCGATCCCCTAAGACTCCGTTTTGAGAAATTAACTGCTTTTATTCTTACTATTTTAGAATAAAAACATACTTTTCAGTCTGCAACAGCCAGTGTAAATGTATGATACTTGTAAAGGTTAGCTTTGTTTTTTTTTTTTTTATTCAGTTTCATTCTCTCAGTCGCGTTCACAATCCTACCCTACCACTCCCCCATCCGACACTGCTGTTTTCACATAAAGACGTGCTATAGCTCTGCACTCTGTAGAAAGTAAATAAATCCAAATAATTAACAATCGATCTGGATTTTATGTAACATAAATGTTGATGTACAAGTATAATAAAACAAGTGCACTTTTATTCAAAACTATAACCGAAGAAAAAAGTCACAAGTACATTGCAGAGCTTCCTGTGTTTCAGCGACATGGGCATGCTCAAAAAAATACACGTGTAATGCCATGAAAAGTGCACTCAGACTCTTCAGTTCGCAAGCATTGGTACAAGAATGCAGTCAGACTTCTTTTTAGGGCAGTTTCATTCCCAGTCGCTTTCACGATCCTACCCTACGAATCTGACACTGCTGTTTTCCCATAAAGACACTCTGCAATGTACGTGCGACTTTCTTTTTTCATCGGTTACAGTCTTGAATAAAAAGTGCACTTGTTTTGTTATACTTGTACATCAACATTTATATGTTACTTACATAAAAGCCAGATCGAATGTTATTTATTTGGATTTATTTACTTTCTACAAAATGCAGAGCTATAGCACGTCTTTATGTGAAAACAGCAGTGTCAGATTCATAGGGTAGGATCGTGAAAGCGACAGAATGAAACTGAAGAGGAAAAAAAAAAGAAAAAAAAACCAAAGCTAACCTTTATAAGTATCATACATTTACACCGTCTATTAGATTGAAATCTAATGTATGTTTTTATTCTAAAATAGTAAGAATAAAAGCAGCTCATTTCTCAAAATGGAGTCGTCGGGATCGAACCTGTGAAGTTTTGATTACCAGCCTACAGTGGATACCGTTGCGCTACTGAAGCAGTCATAGTAAATGCATGTCAATGTCGCACCCTAACGCGTGTTTTTCTGCAGTTACATTTTTGAAAAGAAGCACACTTGTTCCATTTGTACATTTTGTGAAAGTGTTTTTTGATATTTGGACTTCAGGCTTCACACATTATAAACTTCATGTCTACATTTTGTCAATTACTAAAACATGAAAAAACGTTTAACGATGTGTTTACTGTACATAGGTTGTTGTAGACACGGAACACATGAAATGCATGTGTTACAAATATACTATTTAAAAAAAAAAAGGTGTGATTTTGCTGGACTTCACTCTATACAATTCCAAGCAACTGACACACAGGTAAACAGACTTGAGCTGAGAAAACTGTGTGCCAGTGGGGGATGTGATAGACTGCTTGCTGCTTAACACATTTAAAGGACAAAAGACGCTGACAGAGAGGTGAGAAGTGATTTAAGGTGAGAACGGATCTACAAGTTTTTTCTTAGGCTCTGGTAATTCTAGTGTTAAATGGCTTATGTTCCCAAAGAATTACTCTAGTGTAATAACTCTAGTGTGAGGAATTCAGTTTTCAGCTGAAATGAAAAAAATCAGCTGTTTACTGGCTATTTAGTTAATATTCACACCGCGGCCTCTTAATGTTTACATGCACTATATATGCAGACAATGCATTTAAAAATGGCATTAAAAACAGTGCTACAAATATTTATGTATACAACATAGACCTAAAAAGGAAAAAAAGAAAAGAAAAAAATACATACACACATACAGAAATACAGTCCCACATTCAATGAAGCAAGTAACCTAGAGGGGAGAAGGGGAACCCACAGCAAAATAAAGGTGGCTGGTTGATCCATATATAAATAGAAAACACATACTGTACCAGGAAAGATCAATGCCCATTCTCATCCTAGAGTTTTTCTAGCATTTTAGGACTAAGAGAACCCTTAAAATGCTTGAAAAGAAATTTTCCATTATTTTCAGTGATACAATTCACACCTGTGTGTTTTAGCAGTGAAAAAACTTCAACTCCAGAATGCATCAATTTTCAGCCAAACGTTGGTTCCATTGAAATCATTGGTAACGCTCCTAAAACTAAAGCGCGTTTAGAAGTGTTTTTAAAGGAAGTGAATGCTGCAACTCATTGAAACTAGAAAAAACAGACAGCACCATCATGAATGTGCAAGCTTCTGTCATCTATTTTTTTTTTTTTTTGCAAAATGATACAATTCCCCCCCAACACACACAGCAGTACTTGATATTTGTAACACCCATGTGTAATCCTGCAATTTCTCAGTAAGCGGCCTATTTTGTAGACAGCCCAGAAGTGTCCTCTTGATTCCAGAACATGGTGAACCCGATATGTGATCACAGCACTGAAGATCCCTGCACTTCAGTAATATGATGGATTGAAAGCACTAAAGTCAGAAGATGCTCTTAAACCACAACAATCATCTCAACACCTCATTCCCTAGAAAATGGAATTTTATGTCATTCATACTTTCCCTATAGAACACTTCTTTGAAAACTCTTAAGCATGTACGGTAGATCCCGGAATACAAGCCGAGAATTGTGTCCTAGATTTTTGGCTTGGAGTTTGGGGGTCGGTTTATACAACGAGTATCATTTCAGATTCAAGATTTCCAGGCAATGCCGGTTTTGTCGATGAATACGGAAGTAAATAATGATGAAACCACAGAGCCATCTTTCAGATGAAGAAGTAACTTTGCATGCCGGTACTTTAAAGAATTTATTCAAAAAAGTGTTTTAGATGTTGATTTTATTAATAAAATTTATAATAATTTATCGGGAAGTTTAAAATAATTTTTTATTTTGATTTACGATCCACATCTTGCGTTACGAAACGGATGCGGTCACGTGTATCCGCTTGCGCGATTGTAAACAAACAACCGAGAGCGTTAGTAGCGTCAGTCGGAGCCCAGATACACGGGTTTGTGGATGTAATTTCGAAACGAAGATGGACATTGTGTGGAAATATCTCCTCCTCCTCCTCCCTTCCTGCAGCCCAAAAGATGTCAAATTAAATGGCGAGTACAGTATGAAATTGTTTCTAGAATAGAATGCCTTTTACTGTCACTATACACATCTACAATGAGATTAAAAGCAGCTCCTTCAGTGCAGAAAAAAGTTCCGTATAGGGCTTGTATGGTTGTTTTTTTAGCTTTAGCATAACGCCGTATCTGCGGCCCCGCTTCTGCTTTCTTTCCCTCCTCCGTCTGTGTCGTCTCCTAGACCCGACAACAAACCACAGAGAGCCCGCTGGTCTCGCTATGTTGTCTGGGATGTTGTGCGTGTGATGAAAAACACTCAAAACAGATGTCTGGCTCTGGACACCGATGTCTATAAGGTTCTGAATGGTGTAGCGGATGTTCGCCGAACCGATCGTGCACAAACAAGGACAAAAAAAAAAAAAAAA
>JANRMT010062806.1:89122651-89140590 GCA_026402145.1 Polypterus bichir lapradei
AAAAAAAAAAAAAAAAAAAAAAAGTACAAAAACAAACAAAAAAAAAAGTGCACTGAAAAGTAGAGCCTTGATCCGCTGCGACCATGCGCGCCGCCATGCTCCTAGCCTAATCGAAGTAGGCTAGGCACTTTTTATAACTTTTTGGTTAGTACGTTAGAAAAATTATTGGTGTTTTTTATTATGAAAAGGTTAAGTAAGTGTTGCAGTGGGAGGTTCGGAACACATTATGGGTTAGCCTTTGCGAACGAATTAAGTTCGTAAGTCAAGGGTCCACTGTATTGCGTATTTAAGTTAATCAAATTTATAACAAGTCTCCGGAAATCCACCCGCCGATGTACCGTATTTGCGTATATAGTTTCAACACAAAGGTTCCATTTTACCAAACTTCTCCGCAATCACTTCCTGGTTTCCATCAAAAATGCCGGCAGTCTCAAATTCTCGCCGATAAACATTATAAATATACCCGGAGAGACACTTTTAAGGAAATTTAGAAAATTTTGCTTGGAGAAGGGGGTCGGCTTAAATACAGGTCATCGGCAAATACATGTAATTTAGTAGGTAGAAAAGGGGATCGGCTAATACACCGGGTCGGCTTGTATTCCGGGATCTACGGTAAAAAGAAATTACAGTGCTAGAAAATTGCTGAACAGACATTGGAAATTTACAATGCACAAGCCTGAATAAGCCCTAAAAGAATGATTACGACTTTAGCTCTTACCTCTATGTATCTGCTACCCATGTGGTGTTTGTGCCTCTCTAATGCCAAGTCTCTATGCTCTTGATCAACAAACCTAACCAGGGCCTCTCCATTTCTCCGTCCTTGGGCGTTGAGGCAGAGTGCCACACCTCCCCTGAAAGGATTATCCAGTTGTTGGTATTAAATACTATACAGACACAAATGTTTTAAAGTACAAGATTAATTTTTAGTACAGATAGCAAAGAGAACCTTAAATTATACAGTATTATACGATGAAAATCTTGAAGTCAAAACACATTCAGGAATACAAGAGTAAGCACAAAATATAGAATACAAAAGTAATTTAAGTTTTAAAACAATTTTACTGACACTTTAAAAGTACTTCCATTACATTTACATGTATCATAAAACATGGAGCAGTTTCACAGAACCAATGCATGTGTGTTTAAAAACCCCACACAACCTACATTGTTCAACAACAGCATTTAGTACTTTACTGCAAGAGGTCTGGTTTTGAAAAGTTGGTGAAAACTACAGATAACTGTTCAACATACAGGCTACATTAGTCCTATAAATCCAAATAAGGCACCATATCAATTTCTTTTTATTTTTTATTATTAACTATGCATTCACACGCAAGTTCAAGAAATGTTTAAAGACTAATCGCCCGGATTGAACTAAAAATCCACTGTTAATAGTACAGATAGCTCCTAGGACATGCAGAAATCAGTAAATGATCATTTAACAGGTTAAACTCTGTACTTGCAAAATTAAGGTGAATTTTCCACAATTTCAGTGTAATGTCATTTAGCAAAATGGGACAGTTAGCATTTTTAATTAAAAAAACCCACAGCTAACAAAGGCAATAGATACTTGCCCACTTAAAAGATCAACAAGCCCTAAAAATTAGCAAAACCTTAGAAGCAATAAAGTTCTGTTTTATGAAACAGGTCTTAAAATGCTTGAAGGTAATGTAAAATTAGTATTTTGTTCTTAAATCTAGAAATAAAATTTGCATCAGAAGTTACTTAATACAAAACAGCAATACAGTTAACAGTGTGTAAATGTGTATACACAATGTCCCTCCAGCTTTAACTACTACTTCAAACTTCTGGAAAAATTTCTCGGTTATATTAATAATAAAAAAAAAAAAAAATCTTGGAAGGAGACAAGATTTTCTTGGAGACACTAACGCCCTGCGAGACAAAGTAGTGAGACAAAAGGACAGCTGCTGTATAGGCTTTTAAATGTTTGAAGTGTGACATGCAGATCACGCAGCAACAGCAAGAAATGCAGCTGAGCAAAGATGAGGTTATTAAAAAAAAAAAAAAAAAAAAAAGTTTGTTTCCCATTGTATCACCGTTTAAGAGGGGGTTTCGGAGGAGCAACTGCATCGCCTTAGTGTGCGTTCAGCCCCCCTCTAGACAACGTGAGCGGCAGAGACGCGAAGTGGCTGGCACCAAGCTCACCCCATGGATAGCGGGGACTAGGGGGTGGGCGAGCAAAGCTTAATGACGACTGGAAACTCAACAGCAACAATCTGGGGATACATTGAAGAAAACTGGTATTATAGTCTGATATGTCAAAGATTTTCATTTTTGGTAAGAGCAAATTTCATTCCCTTCACAATAATGAAGTGTTACTAATAGCTGGCATTTCACATGTGTCCACTACAGGTCACTCTAAGCACTATAAATGGCTCCATGATGTACATCTTGCTCTGTCTCTCACAATAAAGATTTCCCTCTTTATTCTATTGGGTCGATTCTTCAACATATTCTGGAATATACTGGTACACAAGGAACCCCAGGAGTATAGAAATTTGGATTGTTTAAAATGTAGTGGTTCAAACATTAAACCTCTTTCTGAAATAATTTGGACAAAATCTTAGTATATCTGAAAGAAAAAAAAAAAATTTAGCAATTTGAAAATTATCCATTGATCCATGTTAAGACTTCATTGCTCAATGTTAAGGTCTACTATTCATTTAGACTAGTGCTACAGCTGTAAACTGCTGTCCCCTCTCCCCCTTTTGAAAAACTGCAGTATATCCTATATACCCACAGACATTCAATACATTTGTGGCATTTTCATTCCTCCTAATCTTCAATAGACTCTTCTGTTGGCCCCAGACTACACTAGTACCACTCCTCAAGGCCTTCCCAAACATCTTCCTACACTCACTTGAGAAATACAACCTTCTCTCAAAAATGTGGCATTTTCAACTAACTTCTCAATGTAGGACTTGAATGTACAAATTATGATGTCAATTTTAAATTTTCAGGTGTGCAAAAGCTTTCTAGGCTACCTAAGAAATTTTAGTTCATGTTTTATTAGCCAGATTTGAAGTATTCAAACATTTTGACCAATTCAGAATAACGGGTCAGAGCATATACATCATTAATCACTACAACACTGTCACCCTTCAAACTTAAAATTAGCAGCCATACATTTCATTCTGGAAATTCATGCATTGATCCTAATGCTTATTCTTGGCACATTTTCTGTAAAATGCATCTGATAAAACTAGACTTACTTGGCAATGTTGAGACCTTTGAAAAATCTAGCAATGTCCTGATCTGAAGACTGCCAAGGTAGACCTCTTGCACGGATTACTGTTTCACTGTCCACCACCTCCGACTTGCTGCTGCAGAAGCAACAAAAATGAATTGCATCTTTGCTCCAAAGTGAAACCTTACTAAAGTATCCAAGGTTGTTAACACTGTTGGAATGCGAGAGCCATACATACAGAGAAAGTTAACACCAGCATTTGTTCACATCAAAGAGAAAATAGAAGTTTAAAGAAAATAGCATACCCTGATGCAGAAAACATTCATGCAGATTATTAAATTTAAAAAAATTGAGCAAACAAATTCAAAGCCAAAGACACCACACTGACTCGATTTTAGAATACTCTGAATATTTTTTTCTGTCACCACCATTTTGATGGCTTTTTTCAAGATTTAACCTAGTTAACCAGTTGCCACTAAATATTTTCCAAAACTTTTATTGGTCCAGAACAAACTTTGGTAATGGCAGCAAAGGCAAACGGTCATTTTTTTTTACACATCTGACACTACGCCACAACGCCCAATCATGCCTTCTTTGGCCTCATCGACCTTGAACTGTTCAATACCAGAGAGCCACTATCCTTAAGGGGAGGGGGGAAAATGGTGGCTAACTCCTAGAATTTCTTTTGTGTACTTCTCACACTGGCTATCACCACTTATGGCCCTTATCCCAATCAGCATTCAACAGGTCAACTAGGAATCAAAACTTAAATACTTTCTCCAACAAACTGGACTGCCAACGTCTAAATTTATACTGAGTACATCAGCAATCTGCACTCCACACTTTCAACATCGTAAAAAACACTTGCCACCTGAAGACTAACCTTTATACCATTAGACCTTATGCACTCACCCAATAAGTGGTTTAAAACACACCCCACATATTTCAGACATCATGGCAAAGTTTGATCAAGTTCCCCACCAAATCCAATTTCACAGATGTGACCAAAGCAGCAGTTAACAGTGGTAAAATTAAACAAGTGTTAAAATTTGAATAAAAGTTGCACAAGTCAATTAAAAGCAATCCATAAACTACTTAGAAGGCCACAAGATTTCACCACCACTACCAGATCACATACATACATGAAGAAAAAAGGAAAAAGAAAAAAAAAAAAACACACTACTCCTCTATAAGGTCTACTTACCATGCACCAGTTTCAAATTTGCATTTCACGGTTTCAAAGTTGGCAAACTTGTGATCTGCAGACAATAAAACTGAATGTTATATACTAATAAATTTACTGCAATACCGTGGCAGTAATATTGCTAAAATTTTCTAAATACCTAGAAATTTTGTAACCTAATGGATGGCATATTTTTTCAATCCCCATGCCACAACCCAAGCCACTCCTAGCAATGCGCCATGCTAAAGTCACACTATGATGTCAAAAGTACAATTCAAACTGTTAGAGAGGCAACATACTTTTACAAGTCTTTTACTTGTAAGCTTGTTAGGCATGTTAACCTGGTGTGTTTCATTGATTTGCAGCTTTATTAAATATTCATACTGTTTATTATTTGACCGCACATGTCATACAGAACTAGTTTAAGAAACAAGTATTACATAATTAAAATGGTAATCCATATTTAGTTACTCCAAGAATTATGTCTAGCTAGTAAACTGATGGAAAAATACAGCTGTATAAATTTAAAAAATGTACTGTGAACTCTTGAGTATACATTTATAAACGCAACTTTATATTTACTGATCCAGTAACAGACACCTGATCAGAGCATCCCTAGTATTTGCAGGATTAAGCAATAGTAAAAGTGGCCTATATAAAGAAGAAGGAAAAAAAAAAAAAAAAAAAAAAAAAACACACTGGTCAGAGGCAAGAATCAAGAGGAGAATGTTTTAGGTGGTCCTTTTAAGTTGGGCAATTTGACCTGTA
Source organism: Polypterus bichir lapradei (assembly GCA_026402145.1). Classification (NCBI taxonomy): domain Eukaryota; kingdom Metazoa; phylum Chordata; class Cladistia; order Polypteriformes; family Polypteridae; genus Polypterus; species Polypterus bichir. The sequence continues at coordinate 89,127,811 of JANRMT010062806.1, forward strand.
TTTTGACATTTCCAGGTCAATTTGGCGGTATTTGAGGTGATTAAAGATGTTAAGAGAATGTTCTTTTATTGCGTCTAAAAATTGCCAGTCTATGCCAAGTTCAAGACATGCAAGGATTTACAAGTGGGGGAAATGGGATTTGCATGGACCTATAAAGGCATTATGTAAAAGAGGAATGATACAGATAAGGAATTAGAACTATCCTTAAGAAAAGAAAGTGTTAATTTAATAAAATAAGGAATAAATCACAAATCATTTTCCAACTCCAATGGTCTACTTTATAAAATTCTGCAAACAATAATTCTTCTATATACTTTAAATGTTACAAACCTGGAGTTAATTTAAGTTTACTTGCAGTTTAAGTGTTAAGCAAATATGACAGTGGCCATCCAATTGAGGCAAACAAGACTTACTCCAGGGTTCTGACAGTAGTTGCACAATGATGGCCACCATGGTCTTCACCTCACAGATTCCCTTTTCTGCCTCTTCTGCAGAAAGTGTTAAAACTAATTGTGTGTTAAAGAAAGACTTTGTAAACCAAAAGAAAAAAAAAAAATGTTAATTTGAAGTCACATTAACTTTCATTGAAACAGATTCAGACAAATTAGAACCGTTAACCTGGCAGTCTGCTAGCTTTTCCTAAGAGTCTACACATGCAAAACATTTATGGAATGAAGAATATTTAACTTTTTCTATGATAAAATAAATGTCTGTTCCCAATAATCCACATACTTCCTCAAAAAAAAAAAAAAAATAAATAAACCCACACATGCGCTGAATGTAATCAGGACAGTTACTAGTAATGTTTATGTATCCCTCCAAGTTTGGCCTAAAACAAAATCAATTTATGCCTCACTTAAATACCACGACTACAACACACATATACACTACAACTACTACAACCCCAGAAAGGATACACTCTGCCATTGAAGAGAGGGTGTGATCTCTGGCACTGCCAGCATCTGGGCAGCTTTTGTGAAACTCCTTTCGCAGATCAAAAAAGGAATAAAAGCAATCAGCCAAAACCAGGTTCTGTTACAGAAGAAACAGAAAAAATACAATAGTAAGCATACTAAAAAGTGCACCCAATCCAACAGCGAAAAAAAAAAAAAAAGCTTACAACTAAATCAGATATTTAATATACATCAAAAGGATGAACTGGCCAATACAAGGGAGAAAACAGTCTTCCAAGCTCATCAGGCAAGATTTGGAACTTAGGTTGGCACAGCTACTAAAGAATAACAAATCACATCAAAAGGTGTTAAACAACTGTTGGTAGACACACTTCATTGTCCAAATCCATAAAATTCCATTTATTTTCTCACCAAGACCAAAAATCACTTATGAACATTTCACAATGGTGTTTCAAAATGAATTTTTCCATAGTTTCACAACCCATGAACTATTAAGATTACTGCTCCCTCTCCATTGCTTTCAGTCACTAGAGTATTTAACCATGATGAACTAAACTTAAATTGGCTGCAACAAAAGCAACGTTTCAGGATTTTCCTTTCCAGGCAAGATATACTTATTAAAACAATCCTCAGAAGTATCCAATCTAAAGCACAGATATTAAAGTTATCAACCACTCTGATGACTGACTGGTAAACTGAAGGAAAAAAAAATAAAAGCTTTGGGGAAGATACAGTATGTAAACTCTCCAAAACCTGTCTACATTTACATATTTGGCGAAATGTGTTTATCCAAGGTGACTTACAACACTTGATACATTTCTTACATTACATTCCTTCGGGTTTTCCAACTGGAGCACAAAGCAAGTCAAGTGACCTACTCATGGTCACAGAGTGTCAGTAGCAGGATTTGAACCCACATCTTCAGGGTTTGAAATCTAAAACCTTAACCACTACAACATACTGCCTGGTATACAGTTTGTTCAAAGTACAGATCACTGAAGATGCCTGTATTGTGTACACTGAATGATGGAAAAAAAATGGAGAAAAAAAATGAAATAGGCATATAACTTTCTTAATTCAGTAGTCATGGATTGGCTACTTTTTCTGCATTAATACTTTCGCCATTAAGTATAATGGTGCTATAGTACATTGCACATCTTTCTCTGCTACACTATCATATTATTTAACCAGGAGAGAATGTAAATAAGTAAAAAATTACATATATGAAACAAAACTGAAATCTATATATGAAAGTAAATTACTACCTTTTTGGAAGCCTCTGGATGGATGACTTGTCGGACAAGCTGGGGTCCATCTGTGCAAAGGACATAAGAGTTTCTGCCAAGTGACTTTAGCTCACTAGAGATAGACTGCTGAAACTAAGGAAATGAAGATTAAGATTAGTAGTGATTTTTTTTTTAAAACAAAAGCATAGCATAAATTAACAGAATAGTTAAAAGGAATATAATGAAAGAAGAAGAGGTTAAACAAGTTACATACACAAAATGCCAAAATCCACAATAGGTCTTAAAGTTCATACCCTACATAACTGTTTATGCAGGGGGCTTTTAGTAAATAGATGAAACCCAAAACTACAAAAAGTTTAACATGCTTGCAGTTAGTATGTTTTCATTCAAAACAAGGTTAGAAGCCTTTGAGTCACTCTGATCAAATATTTCATGATACTAAGCTATCTGCATATCAGACAGGTTTTTGTCAGTCAAGTCAGGTTGCTCAACTGCTTTTGGTGACTGCAATCCAAAGAAAGGCAGAACACACAAGATACTATAGTAGGTTACACAAATATATTAGAAAGCATACACTACTAGGAGTTCTTGTGAAAGCAGCTTCCACTTCTGGGGTCAGTTAAGCCATTTTAAAGTTCATTTAACTCAAGTCAAAACAATCACTATAAACACAAAATTACATATGCACCCAGCAGAAAGCAAAACAAATCTTTCATTAGCTAAAACACAAGTAATAGCTTATGCAAACAATTGTATATAGTCAAACCCAAGGGATATATTAAGGCTTTAGACTTTTACAGCAAGTTAGTGAATCTGAATGTTACAGGACTCATTTAGAATAAAACCATTTTAGTTAAGATTATCGTTTAAGCATCTTAATTCATTAGGCCTGAAAGAAAAAAAAAAAAAAAAAAAAAAACACCCCACTGACTCATAAAAATGTTAAGTGACGATGAATGTCAGCACTTTAGTTTTCAATCTATATCTGTGAAATGACCACAGCTACATTTTCTAAAAAGCACCACCTATTAAATAAATTGAAAACCACAATCCCACAACCCCTAAATCAGACATGTAAATTAGGAGAATACTGCTTTCTATGGCACTACAATACTGAAAATGCACACAAATTAGAAAAAATTAAATATTCAGTATAGACAACTTCTTTAGATCCCATCATAAAATTATACATGCAACAGCATTAAATATTACAGGTACCCAGTAGGATTAGAACTTCAAAAAACTGGGTTCAGTCTAGAAATTTAGCCTTGAGAACCCCATTTTTACATAGCTGATCATTTGAAAAAGATCATCATACAGCGGATACTAGTCTGGTAACTTATGACAGTTGTTTGCGAGTCAGTGTGGGAAATTTTTTTTTTGTTGGCAAACATTTTCCAGGCTGCATATGAAAGCTTGAGAGTGGATTCATTGTTTGCATAAAACCTCACAGAAACACCCTTTGTCAATATCTAACACTTTACTCAACAATGTAAAAACTAAGTTGCAGTTTCAGGTTTCCGGACAAAAGCCATATTCAATGATATAGTGGTTTAAACAGTAGCCCTATCAGTCCTAATATTTTTGAGGTGGGAGTTGTCTACTACAGGGCAAAATGTTAAAAGCAATTCAGTTTTACCCAAGTTCGAACATGAAAGTTATTTTCTAATGTGTTAAAATATTTAAGGGGCAGCATGGTGGCGTAGTGGTATCACTGCTGCCTCACAGTAAGGAGACCTGGGTTCGCTTACCAGGTTCTCCCCGCGCCTACATGGGTTTCCTCTGGGTGCTCCAGTTTCCTCCCACAGTCCGAAGACGTGCAGGTTAAGTGCATTTGGCAATCCTAAATTTGTCCCTAGTGTGTGCGCCCTGCGGTGGGCTGGCGCCCTGTCCGGGGTTTGTTCCTGCCTTGTGCTGGCTGGGATTGGCTCCAGCAGACCCCTCCGTGACCCTGTGTTAGAATATAGCGGGTTGGAGACCAACTGACTGACTAAAATTTAATGATTTGCTGTTACTACAAAGCACTTAACAAGCATACACCTTCACAAAAAAGAAAAGCAATACTACAAATATGGATTACAATTAGCAACTTTTAAACAAAGTATAATTTCTAATCAAGATAGACAAGTTATCATAATTACAGAACAAATGCAGTTAAATAACTTTAAAAGGAAAGCTTTTTGGCCTTTTCTTTCTTTTGATGTTAAAATTAACCCAAGTAAAAGCACACCAATACTTTTAGTCCTTGCCAAGGGCATAAAGCACTTGTGCTAAGGCCATGCTGATCTTTTGCCCTGGCTCTATTGATTACATCTCTGTAGCTGGGACTGTTTACTCTTCCCTGGAATGTTTTATTTGAACTGCAAGGTAGAACCAGTCAGACAACACTGCCAACACTCAGGGGGCAACTCAACACATCAAAGATAACATACAAGAGTCCTCCCACCCAGAGAAGCCCATTCTCAGGAGTCAATTAACCAAGGTGGCTACTTAAAAGGACAACACCCATTATTTACAAAAGTGCTGTTCAAAGCAACAGGATCCAACATGCCTCTATGCGCCACTAAAGGTGCAATAGGGCTGGGTGTACCTGCAAAGCAGATAAACAACCAAGGAAATAAAACAATGTAATTTATAGGAAGATGAAAATTATCAGATGTCAAAATGAAATATATGTATGTCTTTATTGTATCAGTGGCTAAAGTTTCACATAACCAGATAGAATATAACTTACACCTATTCACATTTCAGAGCAATTATTCAATTGTTTTTCATAAAGCTTTGTTCTCACAGTATATTACTCAGCAATAGCCTCACACTGTGTTCTAATTACTGCCCAGGTATGTCAAAACCTAAGCCACAAATATAAAATATTCACTAATAATTTTAATTCAGAATATTACATATTAAAATAAAGCAGTAAGAGCAAAAAACACAGGAGTTTCTAGACAGAAGACAAAAAACACCACTAAAAGTTAAATAGATCCATACTCTGTCTCATTCAAATGTTACTGCCACCAAACTAACATCAGTAAGGTTAGAGTTTGAGTTACATATAACAAACACAGATTTTCCCCACAGTGTACCAAATATTTGGTGGGGGGTTCTTTTGTCTAAGGGGGAGATATCTAAAACATGACACTGTATGATCATCAAGGACAATCAGATTTATCTTAACATGAGCAAGTACAAAATTTCTAACCTCATTCTTTCCAATAACTGCTTAAAATTAAAAACCCAAAATAAAAAAACAATCATTTTTGCCACATGGACTGAATACCATGACAAATATTTACATTAATATATAGTGGAGACATTAGCTGGTTAATAACTTTTATTAAGAATATTAAACCCGGTTGGCATTAACCCAAACAGGACTTTGGCTTGGAACTAGGGCTGGGCGATTAATTGAAAAGTAATCGAAATCGACATTCAGAACCTATAATCGATCAAATTTTTCCAGGTCGATTATTTCGATTACTTTCCCTTTAAAAAACACTACCGCGTGTGGGGTCACGTTACCCCGCTCCGTTACGTTATTCCACCGACATGTCGAGCATGGAGAGCTTAAACACTGACACAACTGAGCAACAAAAGCAGCTTGTACCAAAGAAAAACGCAGTCTCCATCATTTGGACACATTTTGGCTTCAGTAAGGATGACATCGAACAAAATTTAGTCAGATGTAGACACTGTAGAAAAACAGTTTTGACGCCCAAAGGTAACACCACCAATTTGTTTCAACACTTGAAGCACAATCACGTCACTGAATATGACCAGTGCATGGCTCAAAAAAAAAAACACAAAAAGAGACTGACAAGCGCCCAGCAACAAGTGCCTCCGCAAAGCAAATGTCAATAATACAAGCGTTCACAAATGCCACACAGTATGAGAAGAGTTCAAGAAGATGGAAAGAAATAACTGACGCTATTTGTTACATCAAAGGATATGACTCCCTTGGCTATAGTGGAGCGAAGCGGGTTTAAACACCTTGTTAAAACTCTCGACAGAAGATACATTGTGCCATCGCGATCACATTTTTCTAAAACTGCGCGGCCAGACATGTACAAGACATGTTGTAAAAATGTAGCTGCTGAACTGAAAAATGTTCAACACTTTGCAGCCACATCTGATCCCTGGTCAAGCAGGACGATGGACCCATTCTTGAGCCTTACTTTGCACTACATTGACGACGATTGGAAGCTGCGCCAGAGATGCCTTGAGACGGCATATTTTCCAGCCGATCACACGGCAGATAAAATTGCGCAAGGTCTGAAAGATATGCTTTCTGAATGGGACCTCGCGGAAGAAAAACTTTCAGCCATTACGACAGACAACGGTGCAGAGATGAGCAGCTATTTGGTGTCCCCCATGCTGGATAGTGAGGCAAATCCACTGGACTGGTGGAGGAAGCATCATGTACACTTTCCCACTCTAAGTAAGGTGGCAAAGTATCTCTGCATACCAGCTACTAGCTCCCCATCAGAGCAGGTTTTCAGTTCGGGCGGAAACATTGTTACATGCCTCAGGTCCTGCCTGAAACCTGAAAAGGTTAACATGCTCGCGTTTCTTAGTAAGAACTTCCAGTAAATTCATGTTCATATTGTGACATGACAAGATCGCTAAGATCACCTCATGCAACAGTGTTTAGAGAGTTCTATTTTCATTACAACAATCTGTTGTTTACATTGATACATTGCACATTAAAATATTGGTTTACAGAAGATGCAAGAAATGCACTGTTTAAAATATTTACAGGATATATGAGAGTTATTTTATTTAGAAGAGATACTGCTTATTTTCTACTTTTAATAAGAAAAACATTGAAAATAATTTATTTTGTTTCCAAAACTGCAAGTTATTTATTTTTACTTTTTTTATAAGAACAAAGTGACTGTTCGTTTTAGGCAATGTGTGCTTTAATTTCAGTTGTTCAACATTGATGTTCAATAAATAATCACAGATAGTGTGTTTCCTTCAATTATTTTAAAATCAAGTAATGCACCCTTCATTCAAAAATCTCTCACTTGTAATATGTGAGCATATTTACTGTACAAAACTTGTCCGTGAACTATGAGGGCAAAAAAATAAAAATAAAATAATCGTTCATTTATCATATTCCGAGTTAAAATCTTCAATTAATCGAGATTTTGATTTTAGGCCAAATTGCCCAGCACTACTTGGAACTCTATGTAAATACAGTCAAGCCCAAGTGCAACTCTGGGTAATCTAATGATCCACTTCAGAGATTTGGGCTTAACACTGTAGAGTATTTTGCTGCCATCATGTTAGTTAAATATAATGCTGCAAAATGTCATGAACATTTCTATGCATTCTGCCACTTTATGGTTCTCAATATATGAGCGGGCAGCCTTCAAACAAAAACACAATGACAAATGAAAAACCATAAAACCATTTTTAGAACAAAGTGAACCATTGCCGTAAATCAGACAGTGAGGACGAGATGAACTAGTCAAATGTTGATACTTGTTTATAGATTCCAACCTGCCAAGTTTAGGTGATGTTGGTGTTTGATGTCTTCTTTATACAACTGCACCTCCTTTGTTGCCCATTTAGGGGTGACCTCCAGTTGCTGAAAGGAGCCGTTATGCTAAGCAGTGAAGGAAAAGTCACAGTAAACCACTTGCTTGTTGCAATCACTGGCAGCTTGCCATAGCAGATGATAGTGGGGTGCTTTAGAGACCGATACTGTAGGGCATTGTGGGGAAAATCAGTCCAAAGATGGCACCAGTCCTCAAACTGGTTGCTATAGACACCCATTTTCATCGCAGTTATAAGGGTCATTTGTTACTCATTAGAAAACAGCTGCATTTCACCAATAATGATGGCCATGATGAAGCCAATCATCTAGCATTGAAACTGTACAAACATGGCAAGCGTATCAGGCGATCTTTAAAAATATGCAGAAGATGTAGGTTTCAGATTGTAACACAAGTATTGATGAAATGCCTCATGGATTACAAGGGAAGGCTTTTGTGGATATAGTACATTACATCCAAATGGGTATAATTTGGTATCAAATTCAATGTGCTGTGCAAGGCAAGCTCTAGGTAAATCTGGAATTGAATTCCTTACACTGGTAGAGGGATGGCAAGTACAGTTAGTAAGGTGTTGCTACATCATCTGTGCTATCACTGGCAGACAAATATTAAATGGACAGTTCTTATACTGCACCTGAACTGTTTAAGACTTAAGGATAATTGAAGCATACAGCACTGTACGATCAAACCAACAAGATATGCCTGGTGACTTCAGTCACATGAAGGTAAAGCATTAAACTGCAACAATGTTGGCAAAAAAATGATGGCTATCAAGTGTAAGGACTAAAAGACATCTACCTCCTAAGCACTGTTCACAACACAGCAACCATCAATGTTTGGTGTCAGAGAGGAAATGTAGAATTCACGATGTTCTGCATTGTAGTAGTTTTCAATAACACAATGGGCAACGTTGATTGCGCAAGTCTGGTACTGGATTGCTACTCCTCTGTCATGAACAAGCAACCAAAAAAAAATCCTTTTGGTTCAATCTGCTTTTACAGTACCTTTTTGCATTGGTGACAGTTTAATAAAAAGCTATGTAAATATACTAAATCTGCATCAGTACAGCAGTGGACAATAGGCATACTTTTCCTAATGCAATTATGATTATGCCAATGTGTTGGTATTTAGAGGTTGTTACTGGGGTTGAATTCAGCTTCTCCAGGGGTTAACATTATACAAAACTGGTTAAGGGACAAGTCAAATTTCAAATGTCACACTCCTGATATTTTTAAGTTTTCCAAATCTTTTTTAAAATTTGTGCATTTTAAGGGTTCGTTTGTGAAATCAAATGTGATTAGACTTGCAATTGTTTTGACCCGTACACAAATGCGGAATTGGTCATTAAATTGGACTGACTGCAAGTAAATCAGTCTTAACAAGAGATGGCATTGCATTTGCTCCAGTACCATTTAACTACATATCATGAGGGCTGAGCCAATGGTCGATGAAAATATCCATCACCAACTGTCTAGAAACAAAAAAAAAAAAAAAAAAAAAAAAAAAAACAAAAACCCACAAAAAAAAAAAAAAAAACACCCACTCTAGCATTTGCAGAAATTATCTCAAAGCACCCGAATGCAGCTGTCCTTTAGATCTCATGTGCCTCACAAGAAAGCTCTCAGTCACTCACATTTGCAGCAGGAAGCACAAGAGATTCCTTTGCTATGCTAGTTTACATATACATTTGGCAGACTGTTTTATCCAAAGTAACTTAACATAGATACAATTGCTTACATTTCTTTTGGTTTTCCAATTGGAGCACAATCAGGTGAAGTGACTTGGTCACACAGTGTCAGTGGCAGGATTTGAACCCACAACCTCAGAGTTTGAAGTCCAAAGCCTTAACCACTGCACCACACTGCCACAGGAGTGTGCTGCAGCCAGACTTAGACTGCCTATCGTTTTTCACCCTTTAGATCACTCTTTTAGGTAGCTCACTATCCTTACACTGTGTGCACAATTATTAGGCAAGTGAGTATTTTGACCATATCATCATTTTTATGTGTATATTCCAACTCCAAGCTGTATTAACTTGAATGCTTATTGGATTTAAGCATGTCAGGTGATGTGTATTTGTGTAATGAGGGAGGGTGTGGCCTAATGAGATCAACACCCTATATCAAGGTGTGCAGAATTATTAGGCAGCTAGTTTTCCTCAGGCAAAATGGGCCAAAAAAGAGATTTAACTGACTCTGAAAAGTCAAAAATTGTAAAAAGTCTTTCAGAGGGATGCAGCACTTTTGGAATTGCTAAGATATTGGTGTGTGATCACAGAACCATCCAACATTTTGTTGCAAATAGTCAACAGGGTCGCAAGAAACGTGTTGAGAACAAAAGACGCAAATTAGCTGCCAAAGATTTGAGAAGAATCAAACGTGAAGCTACCAGGAACCCATTATCCTCCAGTGCTTTCATATTCCAGAGCTGCAACCTACCTGGAGTGCCCAGAAGTACAAGGTGTTCAGTGCTCAAAGACATGGCCAAGGTAAGGAGGGCTGAAACCCAACCACCACTGAACAAGAAACATAAGTTGAAACGTCAAAACTGGGCCAAGAAATATCTGAAGACAGATTTTTTTCAAAGGTTTTATGGACCAATGAGATGAGAGTGACTCTTGATGGACCAGATGGATGGACCTGTGGATCAGTAATGGGCACAGAGCTCCACTCCAACGTGGAGGTGGGGTACTGGTATGAGCTGGTATTTTTAAAGATGAGCTAGTTGGACCTTTTTGCATTGAAGATGAACTCAAAATCAACTCCCAAACCTACTGCCAGTTTTTCGAAGACACTTTCTTCAAACAGTGATACAGGAAAAAGTCTACATCTTTGAAGAAGACCATGATTTTTATGCAGGCCAATGCTCCATTGCTTGCATCGAAGTTCTCCACTGCGTGGCCAGCCAGTAAAGGCCTTAAAGATGAAGGAATAATGACATGGCCCCCCTTCCTCATCTGACCTAAACCCTATCAAGAACTTGTGGGCACTTCTTAAACGTTAGATTTACGGGGGAGAAAAACAATACACCTCTCTGAAGAGTGTCTGGGAGGCTGTAGTCACTGCTCCACAAAAAGCTGATCGTCAACAGATCAAGAAACTGACAGACTCCATGAATGGAAAGGCTTATGACTGTTATTGGAAAGAAGGGTGGCTATATTGGTCATTGATTGATTGATTTATTTTTTTTTGAAATGTCAGAGATGTTTATTTGTAAATTTTGAGGTGTTTGTTTATTATTCTCACTATAACAGATGAAAACAAACAAGTGAGATGGGAAAATTTTCATTTTTCCTTTAGTTGCATAATAAATCTGCAAACTAATAGTTGCCTAATAATTGTGCGCACATATGTATTCCCCTAAAGATGTTCACACTCACATTTCCGTTGTGAAACATTCAGGTTTATTAACATTTTGGATTGACTGATATCACTGTGTTTGTTCCATATTAAAATTAATCCTCAAAAATACAACTTGCCTAATAATTGTGCACACAGTGTAAAATGACTGCTCATTGTGGCTGCACAAGTTAGAATTCTTTTGTGCCTTTGGCACATTTGCCCATTTTAAAGGGTCTCCTGAATCTGTTTGTGTGATGGAATGTCAGCTCAGACCAAGGGTGACTGATCTCCAAGCTAATGCAACTCAGCCATATTACAATATTTTCTGTCACCATCAGTTTTCTTAATCTGCTTACATGTGAAGGGTCGCTCATCAACCAGAGAACATCTTTGCATTGTTATATTTTACATAACCAATGCAATGAAATCCGAGTACTGGACAAGAAGTGGTGGTACAGTAGTGCTTGTTTGGTCTTGCGGGTAGTGGTTGAAATAGGCCAGTTCCAGCGGCACTCAGTTTCAAAGGATTACACCAAAAGCACTCACAGACGGAAGGACTATTATATACCAATCAATATACACTGCTCAAACCTCCACTGTGTAAAGTAATAGCGAATTGGGAGTAGAAACTGGACAATGACTAAACAGAGTACTGCCCATAATTTGGTGCTATTGCTAGCAGGAAAATAGTGTAATTTTACTGTGTACACTAGGGCTGCAACTAATGACTTTGGTAGTCGACTAATCGTTCAATTTTTTTCGATTAGTCACGATTATTTCATGCCTGACTATTTTGATGCCTGTGACCTGTGGTTGCACATCCTGTTCTAGGCTCCAGTGCATGTCTTGCCTCATCTGCTCACGTCTGTCCACCTGCAAATGTCACCCTGATGTCTCTGCATTAACATGATTAAAATTAATGATAATCAAATTAAAAACCACCACCAGTGAAACATGAATTTAAAAATCAGGTTTTTATGAGTGTGACCATCACAATAAAAAAAAAATACATTAAACAATACAAACTAAAGTGCACACAGTCTTTAGCCAAAAAAAGTGCATTTAACTTAACCAAAAAATACATTGTTAAAATAGAAACTTTCATATTTTAGTAATAAATCACAAAATGTAAACATAAGCTATATAGTGTGTAAAGCCTTAAGTGCAAAGATCAAAAACACTTTCACAAAAGGTTCGATAATGATACAATAGCTTCCGAGGACACTCAGTTGGAGATGTGTCACAGGGCAACAGACAAACAGCAGCAAGGATAAATGAATAACGCTCTTGGATTGGCTACTTTCACCATCCCAAACCACGTTTTCCTCAGTAGTTGCTTCCTGTTCTCTCTACAGCACAGTACTGCCACGAAAAAACCCGTAAAAAAAAAAATTGGAGAATATTTGCACTTTCCGCTAACAAGTTCTAAGGAAAAATATGCAAACGACTGAGTCCACAAACCCTGAACCGTGACTTTGCGGGGATCTACTGTGTGTGTAGCAAAATACCCGCGCTTCGCAGCGGCGAAGTACTGCTTTAAAATTTTTATTAAGAAGAAAATGTAACCTTTTTAAACTGAGGGAAAATATGGCAATAATTATTTAAGGATCTCTTTGTATACCACGTTGTCAGTTTGGGCCTCCGGTTGTAACATGACCAAGCTGTGCGCCGAGCTTACTCTTGAGCATGCCACGTACAGTTGGCCATGTGAACAGTA
>JANRMT010062806.1:89142299-89268283 GCA_026402145.1 Polypterus bichir lapradei
TATATATATATATATATATATACAAACTTTGAAAAGGCATGTGGCCTGATGTGTAGCCATGTTCAAAACAATCTAAGAATAAATTACTCTTCCATACTTTTCTTGTGGTTGTGTACTGTGCTGAATTAAGCAAAATTTGCCACTTGCTTAACCCACTCAACTAAAAGATAGTCACATCTCCTCACTCTCGAAGCATTTATGAATTATACAATTATTATTACAACCAATTCAATAGCACAAAATTGGAAATATAGAATATAATCAGTATCAAAGAGGATTAATGCAACCAGCCACCTGGATTAAAACACCAACACTCCGGGACTGATGAGAAAACCACAACCTACAAGCCCATTTAATGTTAGCTCTGCAACCAAAGATTTAACCCTTTTCTAAAATCAAAGTTGCTTGATTTCGGACTGCATTTTGCGAAATACAACTGTCACACAACTATCAATAACTGTCACCAGACATTACTCTCATTTCCCACTTCAGATTCAACAGTATTTATATATAAAAACAATCCCACCCTTAAGCATCTTAAATACAACAGCAATTTTCAGGTCAATCATCCCTCTTCAGCATCACCGATTGATAAAATCATCAGAGTACTGTATGGGACTTCGCCATTGAAGCCGAGACCACCAGCATTGCTGTTCTGCACTTCCTGTAATTTTCAATTTGACCACAGGGTGCCCTCATTGTTAACAGCTACTCAGACAGACAGACAGACAGTATAATATTATAATATAAGGAAGTACCTTGTTTAATATTGCAAAACAAAGAACAGTAAACTGGTAGCTAAGAAATTAGGTGCACCAATTTTGAAATACTTTAGCTTCAAAGCAAATGTGTGGTCAGCCAAAAGATTTAACCAAAACTCAGTCAACTAAGCTAAAAAAAAAAAAAAAAAAAAGGATACTGTTGTGAAGGTATCACAAGCTAACTTACTGCTGACTATACAAGTTTAGGCAATGCTGCTGGTGAAAGTTAGAAAGGCTGATCTTACCAGCTGTTAATTATTGGTGGTTTTGGATTTGGTAAACGCATATAAGCAGGGCAATGGAAGATGAGCACAATATAGCATATCCACATTGACCACAATAAAAATCTGCAGTTTTGACACAGTACACTTGTAGCATTATAGAACATAGATGAGCGATCAATAACACTGCAGGTCTTTATCAGTAAAAACAATGGTGCAGCCACGATGTTGAACACCACAAAAAAAAGTTGTCAGATTAGGTTTCCACTCATAAAATTCAAATTAGCAATCAGATCTGAATCAGTCTAAAGATGCATTTAAAGTTTCTAGTACAAATGCAATGTATTTGCAGTCTATGTATATAAATTAGGATTAAAGTGTTTAATCATGCAGTTCAATGTAGGTAGTCATTGACTCATGTTTTGAAATCACTTCAGTTTGTTTTTTTTGTGTCCAGGGATTCACTTGCACAGAAAAATCCTAAAATACAATACTGTTTGACTCATCTTGATGTCAGTAATATAGGCATGTGGAGCATTGGTTCGTACCATTTTGAGTTTGATGATCATGACTATTTGATTCTTTTACAGTGGTCCTAATCCTCCAACAGCCACTCCCAGAATGTTAAAAATGACAAATTTCAAATTGTAAGGATATAAGGTATAATTTTGGATGATATCAAGTGATTTTTTCATCCTTTAGAGATATAGGCATCTATTGACCTTTGTCAGAGGGTGAAAAATGAAATCTCTTAAAATTGAGAAACACACATTTATTATTTCAAGTATCTGAAGCACTATTGTTTATTATGCACTTCCTCATGAAGAAAATCGTTACATTTCTTTTGAACAAAGCCATTAGGATGGCTTATGCTAACTCAGACTTATTTTGTTGTCTTAATTTCATACTATTTTACAAAGACAGTACTTGCAAATTAACTATTGTTATTTACGAGAACAACAACTGGTGTATTTACATGCACACACAAAACCGGTGAATAACCCAGTTTAGATTTTTAAGAAACCAGTGTTCTGTCTATGTTTACATTGACAAGTTAACTTTTGAATCATTCCATTTCCCAGAAGCGCCAAAATCATTACAGTGCTAAAAAAGGTACCATCATGGCCACCATGAATCCAAAAACAAGCATTAAGCCAGTGATAATTTTGTTATATAAATTCGTTTAGTCCTTTATCTGTTGTGAAGTAAATGACATCCCTCCCTTGAACAGCAACTACTGCATCACCAGATCACACAGTTTCAACATACCTATAGGAAATAGCTACTTAAAAACTAAATTGTCTCAGCATTAATGTTTGTTACCAGACTGTACGCAGCACTCTTCAACTTGGCTGTGTTTGAGCCCTGCAAAATGAGCAGTGAAGTGGTAGGTTTTCTTTTTACCTTAATCCAGTACTGCTGGGAAAACACCACCACTAGTATTTTTACTTCAGTAAAATATATATTGCATTGAGTTACTTGTTACATTAAAGTAAAATCTGACTACATAACATTTTAAATGAGATACACACAACACTGCTTACAACATTGTTTTGCTAAGCACTGCACATTCAGCTGAACAACAAATTTTGCAATTTATGAAAATATTGAACAGATTATTTCAGCCAGGAGAAAGAATAATGCAATAGCGTGAGCATTTCACTCAGGAACTTTATGTTGAAGATACTTCGACCTGTGGCTGTTGAAAGCATATGTGAAGCAAACACAAGCAAAGGCGAACAGAGTTAAAACAGACATGCACAGACTACAAAATACAGTTAAGGGCTTACATGGCCAATTAAATGGGTTACACGCTGAGAAATCTATAACTGTTAACCACATTTCTCAGAGACCAATAACCCAATTTCTCTAAACAGAAAATTTAATTTTCATCAAAATTTTATAAAGTTGCTGCATGTATATCTAAGGTATGCAAGTGAAGAAAGAAAACTGATACACTGTTCAGGTAGATAGAGCACTAGGTGACAAATTGTTTTTAGTAATGAAAGCAAAGGCGAGTAAACCACCTTCCCACCACCTCAATATGAAAGAAGTATTTAGTTCGGCCTTATGCAGAACAATTAGTATTTTATTTAGCCTCACTAGATGAATCTCTAATAGAAAAAGATTTTATGGCTTAGCTCAACAAATCAACTAGCATTTTAAACTAATACTTCTTGCAATATACAGTATTATGAATTTGGTCCTGTTCAAAGCCTTAAATCTGGTACACATGTTCTACTAGACTTAGGAGAAAACTTTATAAAAATGGTTAGATGTTTTAAACACTAATTCACTCTTCTCCTAGCCTTACCCCATTTAGCTTTAAGGCTTTCCTCCCAATTTTAGTTTCACGATAGGAGAAATTTGAAAATATTTTCTTAGGGTAAAGAATACCTTATTACACACCAGCTTATCTAAATTAACTTTGCTTTCTAAATACAAAATGTACTACTATCAGCAAGGTGGAAGAGTATAGTGAAAAAAGTCATTAAATGGATAATGCGGCATTTCTTTTCAAAGCATGTATTGTACATTTTGTGTTACCCATAGTTATTGTCACCATCAACAACACGGATCTCATTACTTTTCCTTAAAATTATCCATAACTTATTTAGAGCCCCTTTTAAATCGGGTTTGCATTTTTATCTGAGCAGAAGTCAGTTACCAAGAATAAAGACTGATGATCATATTATTTAAATTACATTTCTCCAAGACACTATATTTTAAACAGAAGAGCATGCATGATAAAGCTGATCAATATCTTCGTTCTTTAATCCTTAGGAAATATCTGTTGATACTCATGACAGAAGAAAGCATCAGTGTTTTACACAATATATACTATGAATAGAAAAGGCAAACTATATCAGTTTTCCCTCAGGTTTCATTCCCAATACTTTACATCAAGATACCAGATGTACTGTAAATTCCAATTTAAACAGGTCTGAAAATATACCTAAAAAGGTAAAACAGTCATATTCCATCTAAAACAACATTTTATGCAGACTCCCTAGCAGAATTATAATCATGAATGAACAAATACATGGAATTTAAACAATGAAGTAAAGGAGAAAACAATTTTGAAAAAAAACAAATTTAGTTCAGATGGGGGGGGGGGGGGGGCTTTGTATCTGGTTTCATTAACATTGCTCAAACTATATAAAAAAGATTTGATTCTATTTTGTTCATACAAAATATAACCATGCATCACAATGACCACCAGCCAAATTTTACAGAAACAATCAAGCCACTTAAAGTTCGAATTTTGGCCTGAGGGACCACCCCTGGTAATACATGTTTTCTAAGTCATTAAAAATTACCTAGGGGAAAAATGGACTGAACCTGACCAGTTAGATGTGTATTGTCTTAATCTGCTATTTCATTAATTACCTCATAACAGTAAAGTTTTGGCTTGATATCAAAAAATTAATACTGAGCAAATGAGCAATACATTAAATAACCATTAATATCTAGAGAGAGTGACTATAGTCATCCCTTAGGATCTGCAGGGGATTTTTTTCCAGGACTCCCTGCAGATACCAAAATCCACTGATGCTCAAGTCCATTACATAAAATGGACTAGTATTTGCATAAAACCTAGGGACAACCTCCCATATACTTGTAAGCATTCTAGAAATGGTTTCAATAGTAATAGCAACATTAGCACTTCCATAAATTTCAGCTTCATTCTGCAAATGCTTGGTTCATTCTTCTTCATCTTACAGACCACTTCGGCAAGCAACATGCCACTTCGAAAGATCTAAGATTTTTATTTTCTTGTTGAGAAATAGCACTTTACTCTCCCTCTTACAGCCTGGTCATAGTCTGATACAGGCAACTGCAGATATGGTTACACAGAGAATGTGCACCCAGGTGGATTTACAGTTCAAACTTTTCTGGGTGCAGCACTGCAGGACACTGCACAGTTACGGAATCTCCTGGCTCCCAAAATCCTTTGCCTTTACATATTGATCTTGCAGACTTTTCCAATTCGGTCTATACATCACTTCATTTGCATAGTGCTCCATGCAGGCCAAATTCAAGTATTTCTGTTTGAAACTTTTCGGATAATACAACATGATCATTTTAAAAGTTTGTTTTTATCTGAGATGCAATTTTCAAATTTATTCTTCAGTACATTTCCAATTACCGTTAGCACCAGAAGCGTTACCTTGGCTTGTAAACTGTGCTATATAAAAAAAAATATCCTTATGTTACTTAGAGTGGTTTTAAAATACCATCGTAGCAATTGCTGCACACTTTTTACTAGTAGACTGAATTTTAGAAACTGTTTATGAAAATAAATTCCTAAATTGGTTAAGTACAGTTTAACAAAAAAACAACTTCAAAACAACTATACCCAACAACTCATGTCTGCATTTTTAGCTGCAGCAAATCCATTAACCAAACCATGTCATTTTAAGATCATGTCCATAGATCTTTCACATAGTCAATGCCTTTAGCATGCTACTCAGCCTCTGAAGAACTGAAAGCTAAAGGAATGAATTACAAGCAACACCATAAGTTATTTGGGATAGCATATAAAAGCTCAAATGCACTAATTTATAGAGATCAATGGCAAATTTCCCAAATAAGATACAGTGTTAAAATTAGTTGACAGCCTAGCAACACTAGTCATTTGATAGATTTAAAATAGTTGCAGCACAAATTTTACCTACAAACTACAATGACAATTACAATGCCATAAAAGCATACTCTAGCACTGAAGCAAATTACTTCCCAAGGTAACAAGTCAGATCTGCATCAAAGTTTGTGGTATCAGAAAAAGTGTGTTCACATCAACCTGCTAGGTACTAGCCCTGAACAAAACTCATAGCTGTGTATGAATACAATAGCACATTAACAGCAACACATTACTCTTCAATAGCTCCATAAGAGTGAGTTATTCAAAAGTGAAATGGTATTTTTAAAAGATACAATGAGGAATTTAACTATCACGTAGCATGAACTGCTAATATGGTAATATCCATTAAGAACCAATGAACTCTAAAATTGCATGCAACATTGTTTAGTCCAGTCTTTATTGTATTTTCCTTACTACTCTTGCATCAAGCGTATGGAAAAACAAGCTAAATATTAAATGCACCATATTTAAACTGAATAATACAGGAAAATGAGAGGTGAGCACATAAAATAATTTTACATATTGCATTTACTGTGGTGGGCTGGCGCCCTGCCCGAGGTTTGTTTCCTGCCTTGCGCCCTGTGTTGGCTGGGATTGGCTCCAGCAGGCCCCCCCCCCCCCGTGACCCTGTAGTGGGTTGGATAATAGATGGATATTGCATTTAATTGTACTTTAGCAAAACACTTGATTTTAGTAAGTTCATCAGCTAGTGCTTATACTGTGTCAAGTTTATGAGAAACACTATTGCTAAGGTCAGAGAAAGCCACGAAGCTCTGACTGGGGTCAAAAAAGGCTCAGTTGCAATTCAGTCAAGATATTACACTGCCATAAAAAAATAGCTGAAATGCGAATGCATTTATATTAACCTAAATTTTTTGTTATGTAGTATGAATTAGCATCGAGAGGTTATCCAGATCAAATGCTATCTGACAGAAACGCCTATGAAAAATAAATACATCACCTTCACTAACTTTTAAGTCAAAAAAAGGGGCATAATAGTATCGTATTGGTAAAGGACACATGCTCCATACAATGAAAAATGGACTAGGCCCAAAAGCCAAAATGTTGGTGAACAGGGCAGCAAACCATTTGCTGTTGAATGTTTTACCTCATAAAATGACTATATAATTAAACATGGGTGTGCTAGATGTCTACAGGCTACTTGGCAAGACGGGGCCTGCAGAGCTGCTATTACCAACTGCCACAGCTGCTGAAAGAAAGCTGCAGAGCCTATGGTCTTGTAAAGAGAAACATTCCCAAAAAAGTACATAAGCCAAAATTAAAATTTGGATTGTATACACAGTATGGGAAACAGCAATGTTAATCTTTACCTAAAACTTATAGGTTATAAGTTAAATTAAAAATTCAGCTACAATTAGTATGTTTTATTAAAAGAAAAAACATCCAAATACACACACATTTCATATTCTATGCACATGTAAAGCAATCAGCTTTGTAAAAAGAAAATCTGATATGCAATACTAACAAATTGAGCTAATGAACTTCCTCAGTATACAACTACACCATATATTGCACACATAAGAACTTATTGGAGATTGTTGAAGGCTGCTCCTAGCTTAAGGGGTTTCAAAGATCAACATTGTTTAACATTCCCAGAACAGTAAACCAAATCAGGAATAATCATTTTGTAGTATTCATTTTTTTCTGCTCAACCACCAAAGCCCTACCACAACATTTTATCGCAAATTTAAAATCCACCTTTTAAATCAGCTTTCATGTTCTTAGTGAGTTGTTTATAAACATTTACAGCTGATCAAACATTTCATTTAATTTGAAGCTTTTCCGTTTTCCCCATTTTAAAACCCAAAAGCAACTAATAAATTTAAAGTATAACAAAACTAACAGGCAACTGGCTTGTACTGGCTGAGAATGTACATTGCTGCCTAAACTGTATGCACCCTCTTTGCCAAACAAAGAAATTATACATACATACAGTAAAGAAGCACAAATAAGAAAACAAAAATCCAGCCTGGCACTGAAAGGACAACAAATATACAGTTTGTATTTAAAGTTGAAATGCAAGTATCTAATTCAAATATGCCTTGGAATCATTTTCCCTTAAAAGGACAGAGAGATTCTGAAATGCCAGTACTCAAGTTATTGGTGAAGCTGTTGCTTGACTACATATGAGAAATGTGCATCACCATAAAACCTAGAAAGTTTACTAAAACCTGTCTCATTGAAATAACCAATTCTATTCCATATCAAAATGGAATCTTTTACAGAAAAGTTACACCAGAGCAGATAAGAGACCAATAAAGCAAGTATTACAGATATTTACTCCAAACACCACAAGACATTCAATTCCTTAAAAAAAAAAAAAAAGAAAACCCAGCTGAAATTAACATTATGAAAAGTCTGATATATGCTTTTACAGAGAATACAATAGTAAAAATGTCAGTGTAGGGAGAAAAAAAAACATTAAAACATACTATTTAACTGCATATCATGCTATCAAGATTGCCATTTCAGTGTTAGAAGGGCTGCTTGGCTAGATCAATCTTGGCAAATCAGTACAGCATGACTTCCTTCATTGCATAACAAGACTCCTTTAAATTTAATGCAGTGTGTGTTACTATGCTGAGGGTGTTCAGATTTAATGAAAGGCTAATAAGTGTTTTAAGCGACAGACAGACAGACAATACAGTATGTCTGCATCAGAAGCGGTCTTCCTCTCCAAAACAGTGCTAGAGTCACTCACATCTCTGCAGTATTAGGCCTACTTCACAGTCATGGGCGTTAAAGTGGTAAGGACAGAATCCTGTCATTTGTTCATCTCTATCAGGATGTATTCTGACTAGAGGGACCAATTTCTAAAGGTGCCATTAATGAACAAAGTGTTGCACATCTTTCAACCCACTGTAGTTCTAGATGGGCAAAGCAATGTGGAACAAAATAAGTTGATACGGTTATGACGTGTATAAACAAAATGGGACTTTAAAGGTTTTTACTCGGCACATACATCTGCTCTTCTCAGCACTGAGAGCATCATGCTTTAATCAACCGAGAACACTTGCATATCCACTAGACAGGACACTCACACAAGCAACCATTCACTCCCATTCGAGGCCACTTTCGAATCACCAAAGAGTAGCACTCTAACCGCTTAAAAAGAAATCCAGAAGCTTTATTGAAGTGATCACACAAACTATAAAATTACATCAATAAGCAATTCAATCAGCATGGCGACACCCTACCAATTTCACGAGTTTCAGCGACTGAAATCGGTTGTTTAAATCACTGCTGTACGGAACGCTCAATCAACACGCCATTCCTGACGATTAATTCTATCACTGGGCGTTTCTGTCGTGCTTTAAAAAGTTACCAGAACACGCTTGCTACCGATTAATGATTGTGAAAGAAGTCTTCATTTGACTCACCTGCTGTAGGACCCTGTCCAGAGGTTCAGCTCGGCTCAGCTCCTCGACCGAAAGGCCCGTGTCCTCCTTGCACTGTTCACTTAGCTCCAAGTTATCGGGCTTCACAAGACACCTGTGCGTTTCCCCAAACTGAAAAAAAGTCACACATTTATGTTGGAGGTAGGCCTCAAGTTTTCAAATAAACACAACTGAGTCCGCAAGGTGATAAAGGCGGCGGGCGTCATTCAGCACAGCAAACCCACGCGGAGGTGAAGTTCCGAGTCGGCCGCCGGCTTCTAATTTGACTCCACCGTCGAAGCGTGCGGCCCGTCACATTCAAACGTATTAATAAATCTGATTAGCTCGACTCCCGGAAACACATTTACACCTGTGATACCACCGAAAAACCGCACTAGAGAAAACTAGCAGAATCTTAAGTGAAAGCTGTCAGAAAAGAAGACACGAGCCTTTCTGACCCCCTTGTTGCTTTTAGGGGGGGAATGAAGAGAAATCAGCTCAGATTATCCGTACCTTGTTGTTCTGAAGATCCACAATTTGCCACACCAAGAGAATTAATTCCCTCTCATCCGAACCCAGTTTAGCCCCATTTGCACCAGCTGTTGCCCCAAAGAAAACCACCAGAGTATCGCTGTGCGAAGCCATCAGGAGGGGTAAACTACAATTCGAAGCACAGATGAAACAAAACAAAAAAAAAGAGAAAATATAACACGAAGGGTTCACCTTTTGCCAAGTGATAAGACAGGCGAGGTATAGGGGAGGGTACGTGAAAGGATATTTAAAAAGGTTAAACCCCCAACAAAAATATAAAAAAGCAAAACATAAGAAGTGCGGAAAAGCGGAGGACCCGCTCCAAGTGTACCTGGCCACAGGTTCGTTTATGTAATTCCAGACTTTCTGGTTCGACTAGGAAATAAAAACAGAGTACTTTCACAGTGACACCATGACGCCGCTCGGGTGGGGGGTGTTCTTTTCGTTCGCCTTCGCCTTTTCTTTATTTTTTTTTTCTCCCCTTTCACTGTTCCCGGCTACCTGCTGTCCACGTGATCCATACCCCGCCCGACCTCGCGGCCTGCTATTGGTTTTCACCCCAGGTGAAGGTGTGGCGAAACTAGGGCGCACACCTGGGAGGGGCGGGACAAAGTTCCCAGGAAGTGGCAAATACGGACCAGATAGTCTTGATTACTTGTTTTAAACAGTACCCAACAGGTTAAATTTGTTCTTTGATATGTTTATTATTACTACCGAGGGCTAACACTTACAGTCATGTGAAAGAGGAGTGGAAATTGTTGACTTTTGTAACAAATTTAAACAGGCAAACAGATCTTCATGCAATGCCTCCAGATAAGGTGATAAGGTGTCATTTTGAACAAATGACACATAAATTTGACATGGTGTATTCATTCTCATAATCTAAATTTACAACAGTGCTACATTTATCACCATGCCAAAGCCTCAAGATTAGAATCAGCTGTTCCAGATTAGGTGTCAATGATCAGAGCCTCCTTAAGGAGTATTCAGACTGACCCCGTCTTATTTAAACTGCAGATTTAGAGGGTCTGCTGTTCTCATTGCTATTGATGTTTGTATTGCCATCATGCACAGAGTGCTTTCTAAGATCCTCAGAAAGAAGGCTGTGAATGTCTAGTAGTCTGGCAATGGTTTTAAAAAAGACCATCTGATTCTTTTTGGAAATCAATAATTCCAATGTAAGGTAAATCATCTACAAGAGGTGTACATTTCAAACTACATCTAATTTGTCCATGACTGGCTGGCCTGGAAAATTCAACCCAACAGCTTACTATTTGATGCTAATGATGATGCATTCATCTACAACTGGTGATTGCACAAATTTGACATGCATGATAAAAGTGCCAGGTAAGTCTTTGCTTTCCAAAAAGAACATTCAAGCACAACTACAGTTTGTAATTGAACATCTAGCCAAATGCTATGAATTCTGGGACTGATGAATCAAAGATGGAGTTGTTTGGCCATTGGTTAACAGTAGACATGTTTGGTTCTAACTGAAGACATTTCAGGAAGGATGGTGGTGGAATGTTATGGTTTGGGGTAGTTCTGCTACCTCAGGGTGTTGGCAGCCTGCAGTTACCAAGTCAACTATAAATTCTACATCACTATAAGGATCTGAAGCATAAAGCAAATTCACCAAGGAATTGCTCAAAGAGAAGAAATGAATGATTAAGGACTGGCCTAGTCAAATCCCTGATTTGAATCCTATTGAAATGTTATGGGGTGATTTGAAAAGGACAGCACATGCAAGAAGACCCACAAACATCTTGAAACTGGAGGAATTCTGCATGGAAGAGTGGACAAAATTTCAGAGTCTAAGACTGGTGGGCAGTTGCACAACACGCCTACAAGAAGTCATTTGTGCTAAAGGAGACAATACCAGCTTCAGAGGCCAAGTACGTACCTACTTTCTTCCCCCTAGCAGACCATTACATTTATTTATATTTTTATTGAATAAATGATTGAAAATATTTTCCTTGTTTTTGTTCACGTATATCCCCTTTATCTGTAGGCATTGCTTGTCTGAAGATCTACTGTTTGCTGGTTCAAACAAGCTGAAAAAAATCACCAATTTCCATGGGGTGTATTTACTTTTTCACAGGACCAAAAGGTTTAATTCATATTTAAAGATAGAATCACAGAGTATCATTTGTTTAATGTATTGTGCTTTTCATCATCATAGTAAATGAAGGTGAATAACATTAAGGAAAGTCTTGCATTATTATATGGTGGAATAAAATTAGTATTTAACCATAGAAATATGCGATTTGCGATATGCGTCATGTAAAAGTGCATACATCAAATTCCAAAGCTGCTTAATTCGTGTATGTGCTGAACTGGAACCCTGGCAAAGGTTGTTTCTTGCCTTGAGCCCATTGCTGCCAGGATAGGCTCCAGCCCCCTATGACCCTGAATTGAATTAAACAGTTTGGGCAACCTGGATAAGTTTGGCACCAGTGTGGCAGGTCTGACCTTTAACGGCAATGATCAGGCTCACCAGGATGAAGTGGAGAGTGCCATCCCCTCAGTATGAACAGCATTCTCAGTTCGCCTTGCACTCTTAAAACTAATGGTTCTGAAATGGCATTTTAGTGGGTTATGTGTTTCCTCATAGAACCATCGCTTGACAAAGAGCCATTCACTTCTCCGAAGGGTTCTCCACATAGGAAATTGGGTATTTGCCTTTGAAAAGATTCCTAATATTTGGACAAAACAGAAATTTTTAATGTATAATCAACTATCTATCAGGATATTACCAGACCAAAAAGATCTGAACTTGGGTGTTGCAGAATAAGTCTTTTAAAATACGTGACCCACTGGTATTTCATAAATCCATTATCATCTATTCATGGCTATTTATAGAACCAGTTATGGACTTATGTAAATAAAGATTCTCTCTGGAACCTGCAATAGGATTGCTGATTTGGGAACCAAAAATGGTTACCTTATGGCATCACTCTGAAGAACCTCTTGGTAACTTTAATTTTAAGAGTGTGCTGTATCACATTGTAGCATGTTTTAGAGTTTTGTTCTGGAGATGAGCTTAATCTGCGTAGTTCCTTCATGGACCCTTGACTGCCACTTCTGCTATGAACTTTCTACAGTTTGCAGAGATTCCCTAGACACCTAATGTTTAAAATCTATCAGGTATACTTCAAACATTCTCTTGGAGTCTTCTAGTGATATATTTTATGTATCGGTTTCTAATTTTGTGCTTTTCAGCTGTTATATTTGTCCAGATTATGTCTTTACCTGAAATAAAAAAAGCATTTTCATTATTATCAAGGCCACCCCTGCTGATCATGCCTACACCATAAATAACAATCAAACAGAGTCCTGCTTCTTAAAGCATCATAATTATCTAGATTTGCATAAGTAAAATGACAATTCACAATATAAATACAGTCATATGAAAAAGTTTGGGAATCCCAAACAGCCTGCATAATAATTTAGTCTACTTTCAACAAAAAAGATAACAGTGGTATGTCTGTCATTTCCTAATAACATCTGAGTACTGGGGTGTTTTCTGAACAAAGATTTTTAGTGAAGCAGTATTTAGTTGTTTGAAATTAAATCAAATGTGAAAAACTGGCTGTGCAAAAATGTGGGTCCCCTTGTAATTTTGCTGATTTGAATGCATGTAACTGCTCAATACTTGCAACACCAAAATGGTTGGATTAGCTCGTTAAGCCTTGAACTTCATAGACAGGTGTGTCCATTCATGACAGAAGGTATTTACGGTGGTCAATTGCAAGTTTTGCTTTCCTTTGACTCTCCTCTGAAGAGTGACAGCATTGGATCCACAAAGCAACTCTCAAAGGATCTGAAAACAAAGATTGTTGAGTATCATGGTTTATGGAAAGGCCACAAAAAGCCATCTCAGAGGTTTAAACTGTCAGTTTCAACTGTAAGGAATGGAATCAGGAAATGGAAGGCCACAGGCACAGTTGCTGTTAAATCCAGCAGGTCTGGCAGGCCAAGAAAAATACAGGAGCGGTATATGCGCAGGATTGTGAGAATGGTTACAGACAACCCACAGATCACCTCCAAAGTCCTGCAAGAACATCTTGCTGCAGATGGTGTATCCGTACATCGTTCTACAATTCAGTGCAATTTGCACCAAGAACATCTGTATGGCAGGGTGATGAGAAAGAAGCCCTTTCTGCACTCACGCCACAAACAGAGTAGCTTGTTGTATGCAAATGCTCATTTAGATCAGCCAGGTTCATTTTGGAACAAAGTGCTTTGGACTGATGAGACAAATATTGAGTTATTTGATCATAACAAAAAGCGCTTTGCATGGTGGAAAAAGAAAACCGCATTCCAAGAAAAACACCTTCTACCTACTGTCAAGTTTGGTGGAGGTTCCGTCATGCTGTGGGGCTGTGTGGCTAGTTCAGGGACTGGGGTCCTTGTTAAAGTCGAGGGTTTAGATGAATTCAACCCAATATCAACAAATTCTTTAGGATAATGTTCAAGCATCAGTCACAAAGTTGAAGTTATGCAGGGGTTGGATATTCCAACAAGACAATGACCCAAAACACAGTTTGAAATCTACAAAGGCATTCATGCAGAGGGAGAAGTACAATGTTCTGGAATGGCTGTCACGATTTGAATATCATCAAAAATCTATGAGATGATTTGAAGCAAGCTGTCCATGCTCGGCAGCCATCAAATTTAACTGAACTGGAGAGATTTTGTATGGAAGAATGGTCAAAAATACCTCCATCCAGAATCCAGACACTCATTAAAGGCTATAGGAGGCGTCTAGAGGCTGTTATATTTACAAAAGGAGGCTCAACTAAGTATTGATGTCATATCTCTGTTGGGGTGCTTAAATTTATGCACCTGTCTAATTTTGTTATGATGCATATTGCATATTTTCTGTTAATCCAATAAACTCAATGTCACTGCTGAAATACTACTGTTTCCATAAGGCATGTCATATATTAAAAGGAAGTTGCTACTTTGAAAGCTCAGCCAATGATAAACAAAAATCCAAAGAATTAAGAGGGGCTCCCAAACCTTTTCATATGACTGTATATCACATAACAAACATTTTACATTTCCAAACATATCTGAATTGTAGACATTAGTCCCTGTTCCCTATTGCCAATGGGATGCTCCTTATACTGTACAAGGGAGTTACAAAAGGTTCTACCTCATCTCAAGAGGATCTACAAAAGCAGCTCACTATCTTTTGACACGTGTTGTTTTCCCTTTGTTCAATAACCCAGACAGAGAGATGCATCCGATATTCAGAAGACAGATAGAACCACATAAACTGAATTCTTCAGAGATCTCCCCGATCTGGGTCATCGAAAAAAAGACCCAGTCCTCCTCTTTTTTTTTTCCTTCCCAGTTCAGGGTTAGGACACTTTCAATTCAGATACCAATCCCTCTAACACTAATGTTCAGTACACTTTCTTACTTTGATTAGTAATGTATTATTTAAGTGGCTCTCTGTCCTCATTGATTCCATTACATGTACAATTATGCTATTTATTGAGGAAGACCAGCACATATCTGATATTGCATTAAAATATTGTTAGCTCTGCAAAGTGCCTTGTAAAAAAAAACACACTATTAATGCTACTATACAAAATGAATATTCAATGATTGATTATGTTTGTTGGAATATTTAATGACTAATCACATTTGTTATTTGTTGCATTTGTTATGATAATTAAGTTGAAAAGTGTCTTTATTCAGATAATCTCTATAGTAAAAAGTATCATTCAACAAGACAATTGAAGAATAGTTTACATGAATAAAAATCTATAAAAATAGCATCACTGATTACAAAAAGACAGCACAGCTGCCTCATATCTACATTACAACCACACACCTAGCCATTGTCTCTGTGTTCTTTGCATGTTTCCCCTGTGTCTGTAAAAGTTTTCCTCCAAGCATTCTGGTTTTAATCCCAGTATCTGAACCACAAACACTCCAATATCCTAGAAAATGGTCTCAAATTATCTGCTAGTGGATCTCTACTCCTAATAGCTTGTTCCAACTTTTACACTGGCTACTTGATTGGATTAAGATCACTGCCATTTTCATAGAATTATTTCAGGACTTTCCTAGTCTCGTGGCACTGAGCATTCATTATCTTGCTTATAAAGCCCAGGCACCTGATCAGCAATGAAGCTCAGATATTCTGTGGCACTCACATATTTCTTTAGTCTTATCAATTTGTTCCATGAAAACACCTCCCACACTCTTGCACAGACTATACCAGCCTGTATTGTTGACATTGGCCAAGGTGAATCTATAGACTCATGGGTTTTTTGCTGGTTCCCCATTCTCCTATAAGTCTGAATCATCAAGAACTGGATGTCCATTTGTTTTTCTTCCAGTCCTTCAGTGACCAGCATTCTTTAGTGAATGGTATTGCAGCCTCTGTCTTTTCACTGACTAGATTGGAATTTATTTCAGTTGTTGGTTGCCTTACTCCATGCACAGTTGTACATCCCAATATGCTCTTGTACTCTGTTACCTGACAGACAGTAAGTCATCTGGTAGTGTGCTAAGGTCATGTCAGCTTAATCAAAAGTCACTTTCTGACAACAGGACCACTTTAAGCTGGGTATTTTATTGGTGGTGGTCCATTCTGAATACTGTACATTCATACCAATTTGTGTGGTGTTATTATTTAACATTCAAAGTTACAAAAAAACATTCATTTGCCCTTCAGTGGTCTCTGTCTCTGAACTGCATGTCTATCAGTTTTAAATCAGTCCCTACATGTGATTCTGTTACTGATTGAGTAGTCATTAAGGTGGGAGGGCATGTAGACGTAATTACACAGGCACTTAGACCTCATCCATACTACAATGTTTTTATCTAGAAAAGCAGACATTAGTCTCTGTTTCATCTGTACACTACCCAAGCATTTTCAACCTTTGAAAAAAGACTTCTGAAAATTTTCTGCAGAGCCATATAATTCTGAAAACAGAGCTTCAGCATTGTAGGTTGGATGAGTGAAGATGTGGACTGTGATCACACTCTCATTTGTTTCTGCTTATTACGTAACCATTACATGAATGGATCCTGTTCATTGCAACGTCTCATTCTCTGATTAATCACTCTTCACAGAAGACTAACAATGTCCCACATAGCAGACACAGAAGAGTAGCTTTCCATGGTGCTTGTTGTGTTGCTTACCTGTATGCACCTAAATTGCGTTTTGTACAGTTTCAATGCTGCATGCATGTGCAAAAGGCAAATAGTTTACCAGCTGCCATAGATTTGTAATAAATCCAGTGGCTGGTTCCTTGCCAGGATGGGAGGCCTGCTCAGAAAGACCGTGGGTGGCTGTTTCCAGGGGCTATGTTCTTTCCCCATGTACACGATGGTAATATGTCACTAGTGGAATTCCAATATGGATACCCGCTGGTGAGCCTGGGAATTGCAGTCTCATAAGACAGCCCTGTTGGGGTTTTTGGGTGCCACCTGTGGGAGCTGAGTCAGAATATTACACCTTCTTTGAAGCGCTTCCTGCAGGCCCAGAAGTGCTTCTGACATGCAAGGCTGTGGCATGGCAACACTTCTGGGTGTGACATAAAAGAAGCTGGTTTTCCTGACTCAGGACTCATAGTCAGGAATAGGTGGATGTGACTGCTGGGAGAGAAAAATTTATTGTTGTACTCTGGTGTCTTGACATGAGTATTTGGAAGCCCGTCAAGGTATCATTGTAAATAAAAAAATCTTGTGTTTAAATTAGAGAATGTGTTTGTGTAATTGTCTCTGGGGTTTGGAGTGCTGCTAAACCCATTGGTGGTCACAACTTGAAGAACACTTTAATATTTAACTAGCTGTACTACCCATCTGAGATGGTTTGAAATATAAGTAATCAACATAGACCCCAGGGCATCATGTATTGGAATATATTTTGTAATGCATGTAAACACATTGCATTTCTCATTTCAAGAGAGGGCACCTCAAAAATATTTGAAGTAATACTATGCATTACTACAAATGTTTATGATGCGCCTTCTGTTGGAATGACAAGTGCAATGCATATGTCTGTTATATGTCATTTGGTATAGGATTTGTAAAATCAGTGTTAATGTGTGGGATGCACCATCTGTTGAAATGACAAATGCAGTTTATTTTATTGCTACAAATGTTTGTGATTCACCATATGTTGGAATGACACACAGACACTTATCCTTAAGGTGGATGAGAAGATTAATAGTTATCTTTTTGATTTCTATGTTTTAAGTAGAGCATTTCCCAGCTATGCTGACAGAAGTACTGAGAGCTTACCAAAACTATGAATAGAAGATAAAGAAGAAGGGAAAGCAGTTAAGGAAGATTAAGGCATTAAACAAACTCTGTTATAGGCTCTTGTAGTTTAAATACTTTCCACTGGAGCACCTAATCACTCTTTAAGCAGATTTACTCTGTAGAATATTCACCCACCTCTTTTCTACACCCATTTTTCTTGTCTAGTATGGGACTGTTTAGAGATATAGCCTAGCATAGAACCAAAGGCAAGAAATAACCCTGGTCTAGATGCTTCTGGAAACTACAGCCAAACTTGGTCACGCTGGGCTAATTTAGAGTCATCCATCCGCCTAACATCATGATGGGCAGTCAATTTTGAACAACCACAACTACTCTGAGAGTCAGCATCTACAATAATGGAACTTGTCGCTTAATTCTTCACCCTGTTTATCTTTGACTGAAACTGGAACAGTTTGTCTTTCTCCAGAATATCCTCAAAGATCCTCAAATTACTTGGTCACCTACTTAATAAATGGAATGTCACTCCCCATGTCAAGGCACAGGTGTGAGTGAGATTTAATTTAATGTGTTATAATTTCCATGTTCTTTTCCCCAAAGAGTTTAATTAGTGCCAGAAAATTAAGATGGACTGCCCATTGCTGTGAGGAGAGCCTCAGGTGCCCTGTGACTCTGACCTGGAAAAGGTGACTATGGAAAATGCAACTCAGTATAGCACCAACCACTGAGTCCAAAAGCAGCCTTTCTGCAAGAAACCTTGTTAATGTGGCATTACTGTACTAACAAGGACTTTAATAACTCTGTGTGTGTGTGAATGGCCCTTTGTGACGGACTGCCATCCTGTCTAAAGCTGATTGCTTTCTAGTGCCTGACAATATTGGGATAGACTACATCTTCTCACACTGTCTTATGGTGACCCTTGGTAAGATTAAACAGCTTTAAGAATATTATTTTGCATAGTGCCATTGCCACCTCGTTTATTACTTGTTACTATATTAATTGTTTACCATTCATTTGGTACTTGTATGGCATGGACACATTTACTTGATACTGATTTGAAGATTTCAAGTTTTATTTCTTACTTAAATATAGCTTTCATCTATGAACTAAGTATATTCAGTTGCCACTCTTTCTGGCCATAGAGTAGAACAATGAATGTGCACTAGAATTCAGAACTATCAGTTGGGATGGGCAGAATGTATGAAAAGAACAATCTTTTATTATTCTTTTCTATATTTCTGATTTTGTGAACATTTCACATCATTTTTGCATTTTGTATTGGATGGGTAAGAGCCTCTCCCAGTAACACAGCGTACAGGATGTCAGTGCATTACAGGGACTACTTGTGCATACCCACTCACGGTCAATTTGGAGTCTCCATTTAATGTAATCTGCACATCTTTGGTAATGTGGCGAGAAAAGCGAAGGAGTACTATGAGGAAAACCCATATAGATATGGTTAAAAAAATACGTAACTTCCACGTGGATAACAACTGGGTGCAGAACACATACCAAGAACAAAGGATCCATGAGGTGGAAGTACTGCTCACTTCCACAATATGCTGCCCCATTTATTATTTGTGAAAACATTCATTTTTGAACCTTCTTTTCTTTATGTTGTACTCAGAGTGCACTCATGAAAGCTCATCGGCTTTTTA
Source organism: Polypterus bichir lapradei (assembly GCA_026402145.1). Taxonomy (NCBI): domain Eukaryota; kingdom Metazoa; phylum Chordata; class Cladistia; order Polypteriformes; family Polypteridae; genus Polypterus; species Polypterus bichir. The sequence continues at coordinate 89,161,764 of JANRMT010062806.1, forward strand.
TCGTCACACTGGTTTCTGCGGATGCAGCTGCCAATCCTGGTTAATTCTGCATGCTTTAGCATCTGACATCATAAGGAGAAAAAAAAAAATTATCAAAAAAGAATGTGGCTTCTTTGTGTTTAAATACATTAACAATTTCAGGAATATGACATTAGACTTTGAACATCAACTTCTAGCTTTTGCCCACCTAGTAGCTGACATTTTCTTTTGATCATCGCATGCTCTCTTCAATGATTTTGCCTTTCATCTGAGTTAAATCTCCATCACTCATTTTTAGTTACTAGCTACAATTCTAGATCGGTCTTTTATGGGCAGATATACTTTACTGGATCATAGCAATGTAACTTGGCCTACTCCCCATCCTCCAGTGGTCTCTCTGTTCCACTTCCATTTGGCAGAAGGTACCATAGTATCCGAACCAGTTCTGCCAGGTTCTGCAACAGCTTCTACCCCTTAGCAGTCCAGACTCTAAGCTTTGTGCTGCCCCCCTGCCCTCAGAGCTGCTCCTTGTAGCTTATTTATATGCAGTACAGTCATTACACATGTTACTAATGTTTTTTTTAATCATTAAATATCTTATCTTAATAGTTTTTCTTTTCTTTTATTATCTTGTAAAGCACTTTGAGCTACATTGTTGTATGAAAATGTGCTATAGAAATGAATGTTGTTGTTTTAGTTGTTGTTATTATTTATTTACTTCAAATTAATACTATAAATTCACTCATCTATCATTTATTATTTATTTATATATCTGTTTCTAGTATTTATCTAAATGTTGCACCACAGTCCCGAGGAATGTTATTTTGTCCCACTGTATGCTGCAATATGGTGATGGTATGACAAAAAAGCCTCTTGACTTGACTTGTTTGTGAAAGTGCTTTTATTACAATACTAGACATTAATCCCGTTACAATAACAGTAGTTAGCATAAACATTAGTAGGAACAGTCTGTATTAAATGGCAAGGGACCTTGACCTGGCGGCACGGTGGCGCAGTGGTAGCGCTGCTGCCTCGCAGTTAGGAGACCCGGGTTCGCTTCCCGGGTCCTCCCTGCGTGGAGTTTGCATGTTCTCCCCGTGTCTGCGTGGGTTTCCTCCGGGTACTCCGGTTTCCTCCCACAGTCCAAAGACATGCAGGTTAGGTGGATTAGCGATTCTAAATTGGCCGTAGTGTGTGCTTTGTGTGTGTCCTGCGGTGGGTTGGCACCCTGCCCAGGATTGGTTCCTGCCCTGTGTTGGCTGGGATTGGCTCCAGCAGACCCCCGTGGCCCTGTTCGGATTCAGCGGGTTGGATAATGGATGGATGGATGGGACCTTGACCTCATTCTGTTTGTTGTCTTAATTTATTTTTGTCAAAAATATTTTTACAAGAAGTCTAAAGTAAAATAATAATAAAAATAAAATAGAAATGTATATGACAATACAGTAAGTATAATTAATATTGCCTTAGTGTAAAACTTTGTAACAATCTGTAATACACAATATCTGAAGATTTTTTTACCTCATGAAATTTTTCAATAAAATTTCATTATAGACAACATTTCTTGTAAATATTCTGTCAGAGTTTGGCAACAGTTTGCCTTGTTCAGGATCATCTACCACCTTGACAACAACATCTGGAAAACTTCTAACTCTTGATAATGCAACATATAACTGACCGTGGCTGAATACTGGTTCTGGCAAGTAAATGCCAAATTTTTCTAAGGTTTGCTCTTCTGAGTCTTTCTCTTTTAGCGTTTTTCTGACAGTCATTTTCTTTTTCCTCAATCGATCTATTTGCTCGTATTTTTCTTTGTCTTTAAGCCTTTCTTTTGTTGATGTTTACTTGTTGAGCTGACCGTTCTTCCAGGAGATGTTGCTTATATAGGATTTGATTGTGTCTTTTGTCCTACCTGACGTGTCCTTTTTTTTTTGGGTGGCATGTTGTTAGTATATACGTCCGTAATATTTTCTCTAACAGTAATACTGGCTTGTATGTGGCTGTAATATGCGTCACTGTATTGTGTGCCTTTAATTTTCTCTCGCAGTAATACTGGTTTGTATTTCCGTAAAATGCCTGTAATTTTCTGTGACAGTAATACTGGCTTTGATGTCTGTAATATGACTTTAATTTTCTGTCACAACAGTGGGCAATCAGCTGAGTGTCCCCAGCAAATGATGTAATGTGTGGCGTGCAGCTGATAATCGTGCCTGTGGCGTCTCCCCAGCAAGTACTGTTTAGTTCCCCAGCAAGTATTTTAATCTGTGCTGGCGTGCAGCTGATTATTGTATGTGTGACGTCTCCCCAGTAACGGATTTTATGTGCGCGGTCGCGACTACCCAATCAGCACTCTCCCCAGCAATGATGTCCTTTATTTGCTTATCATGCGCAGCCGCGGCTAGGCCATTCACTGGGTGCCCAGCTTCCAGTGTGTGTGCGTCCACGGTGCCGTGCGCATGGGCAGGGCACAGTGCGAAGCGCGGCGTGGCCCCGCGCATGCTTACTTCACCAGAAGACATACACACACGGACACCTGGACGCACACAGGGGTTTTATTAAAGAGGATGAGCCCATGCCCATGCTGTGACCCCAGTGGTACAGGCTAAACCATCAGGCTTCTTCATTTTTTTCCTGATTTACAGTTTTTCAAATTGCCAAGCAAAAGCAGATGATTTACTTCCATGTAAATGGAAGTTTGGTGATGGGCTAAAAAATACAGTATCGAGTTAAGCTTAGTTTCTGATTCTATGATGTTGAAAACATTGAGAAAAGGTGATTTTAGCACAAGGTTTCTGTCTGCGGGAAATCAAAATTGATTTTTATGTCTTAAAATTGGAATTTTTGCTGGAAAATGTTGCATTTATTGAGTTGTGTTTAGCTCCTTAATAACTACATCTCAGGAAAAGACAGACCATTTTAGAATTAGAGGTTTCCAAAATATTTGCTCTGAATGTTGAAATGTGTCTACATTTTTTAGGTTGGGAAACAAAGTCAGAAAGGTGAGATTGCGTTGGTTTGGACATGTGCAGAGGAGAGATTCTAAGTATATTGGGAGAAGGATGTTAAAGATAGAACTGCCAGGCAAGAGGAAAAGATGAAGGCCCAAGAGAAGGTTTATGGATGTGATGAGAGAGGACATTCAGGTGATGGGTGTAACAGAACAAGATGTAAAGGACAGAAAGATATGGAAAAACATGTGGCAACCCCTAACGGGAGCAGACGAAAGAGAAAGAAGAACAAGAAGAAGTTGAGATGTGTGTACAACTGTAACTTTGGAAAAAGTTGACCTGTCTTCCTTAGACAAGTAGCACCTTGTTTACCCTATTGCAGGCTCCGGGCCTATTGTTTTCAGTTTAGTTTGGTCCAGTACCTATCCCCATATCCTTCAAAACAATCTGACTTACGTCCAATGATAATTGCAATAGAACTTATTTAATTTAAACTGAATTTTTGCAGTCTGCCACATTTAGTCATGGGACCAGGCCTATAAGTTTCCACCATTTTTGCAGGAGTAGTTTTTGAGACACAATTGATTTGTACGTACACACGGAGAAACATGTATGCACACACACACAGACACATTCAAAGAAATTTGTAAGTGAAGACAGCTAGCAGCTTGTTTGCTCTACACATGCTGCATGATGAAGAGAAAGAAATGAAGACACCCTGTGTACCAGTCTGCCTATCTAGGCAGTTTATTTACTTCATTGTGTTTAGGTTCAAATTAAATATTATTTAAGTTGTGCATTTAATTCAATTTCTTGTTCATTTTACTCTGCATTAATGTATGTACATAATAAATATGGTACAAGTTAATGTACTTGATTATTCTAAAGCACAATCGATCGTATTATATTGTAAAATTGAGTGGTTTCCTGTGGTATCACTAAAGTGTAATTTACATGGCAGTCCGCTATGGATCATTCCACAAAGATTTTTTTAAACATTGGAATACGATGGGTTTGACTGGTTGCTTATACCAGATTCATGGCCATGATTAATATTTAACAATAAGAATATCATTTTGATTTTGCTTATCGTGGAAAATATTGGCGTATGTCTCTTACTATGTTATTTCTTTTTATTCATCTAGGACATGGTTTTCTAACCTGGGGTGCCTACACCTCCTCGGGGTGCAAGTTGGCATTTCAGGCGGTGCAAGAAAGTCGACTATTGTGTTTCACCAAACTTGAGTGAGGATAGTTGTCTGACTTTATTGTGCTGTTGGTGTCTTGTAGTCTGCAGTACTGATTTGGAGGTTTGTTTGACATTTTTGCCAGGGGGCACAATGGGGACTGAATTGGATGCAACACCTGCTGCTTATACTCAGCCCATCATTCCTGCTGGCTGTTCTGGCAGTTAGCGCAGCAATTTTTGCTGTGCACCACATCTGTTTTGGAACTACAATGCAGGTGTTAATGGGGGACAAAGCTCATTGACTGTGTTTCATTGCTTAGTGGCACGTCAGTACCCATTGCTTCACAGGGATCTCCAATCCCCCAAACCCATCGATTACTGATTGTGTGTCATTGATTCACGCTTTGCGGGATACCTCAACCCTCTGATTCATCAATCAAGAGTCTAAGTCTCACAAGGGACACATTTACAAGACTATTGAGATTTATAAAGGTAAATTGCTCAATTTATATTTCAATTTTATGAACTGAGTTAAAAGATTATTTTTTAGTTTAATTAGTTCATCTACAGTACTGTATGTGGTTCAATTTGTGGTTTAAAAGTTGGAAATTTGAATTTTTCATCCTCAGATCTGATTTTAATTTTGTAGGGGGTGCAAACATAAACATTTTCTTGGGGTACAGGGCATAGAAAATCATGTACAACAATTATTTATGCATAGACACCAATTACCAAAAGACCGTTTATTTGTATAACATCTTTATTTTTTTGAAGAACTAGAGCATTTCACTTTTTATAAGAACTGCAATATGTAACGTTTCCCAAAACAGAGTTACAATACCCAAGTAGTGCAGTATTGAAGCTGTGCCTGGTAAAGCTGGCCTTGATGATCACTTAATAAAGCAAAGAGAAAGGCTCAAAATAGACCTCTGTGCAGAAGTGTCAAAAGAACGCAGTACTGAATTTATTATTAGTAGAAAACAGGCAATGAAGATGAGAAGAAAAGGACTGTTTGCAACCAAGGAAATCAGATGAATACCCCCATTAACAGAGAGGTATTCATTGCTTAGTAATGATGGCATCTGTGTATAATCTGTTTTACCATCAAACTATAGTTCTGTTTAGCATGAGACTGTACAATTGCCAAAGAAATGCAATACATCATGACTGAACCATATATTAAGTGTACCACCCATCCAACACTGCATGCACAAACACATGGTTTATTTCTTATGCGTGGATTGTGGTAAAGTAATTATCTTTAATCCTGCAGGATATGAGGTTGTAGGTTGATATGTTTCTCAACAGACCTGTCACTTCTGGCACCTCAAGTAAACACTCAAGTTTTTGAGAAAAGTAGGCTTTGTATTTTAATATTATTCTGAGATGTCACTTTTTAAAGTAATTGTCTCTATGTTTATATATCTTATTGACAAAATAAAGACAATGGGTAAAGGCTTCAAATGATATTGAAGGCAGGTTCTCCACATTGAAATAATTAACATATTAAAACTGCTGGACAGTCCCAGTTGGCTATTATGGCACAAAGCAAAGTGGATGAGCTCATTACTGAGGCACAACTGGCAAAAGATTAACTGACTGATCTATTGATATTTCATCTGGAACATTGGGTAGGATGAAGGTGGCATGGACAGGAGTGGACTGGGTCTCAAAACCAGTCCGGGCATCCGTCAACGAGTGAGGTGACGAGGTGGACCCACTCGGCCCATTATTCATTGTAATTTTATTCAAATTTGTGGCGAGTATGTGGCTTGCTACTTGCTATGAGCCTATGATATGAACTCTATCTAAACTGTTGCCAAACTTAATCTGTACACTGTTATTTAGACACAACTTAAAATTTGATGACATGCTTAGAAATAAAATTTAATTAAAAATAGCAACATGGCTTACACGTTATTAGAGTACATGTCAAATGCCAATGTCATGTCCAAGTGCCAGTACCCTAGTAAGCTAGTAGCTGCTCATTTGCAATGGAATAAACTATAACCAAGGTTATAATGAGAACCTCACATGATTGAAATGTTCTATTAACTTAGCGATAAACTATAAATGTTCCATCCTAATATAAAAAATACCTATCCTGTGCTTTAACTTTATTTCATCATACTAATAATCGCAGCTGAAAACCACTAATTATTGCTTATGCTGATGACCAGAGAACAATAAAATGCATAATGCATTGTGGCGAGTGGCTGGGGGTGGTACCCAGCCGGGATGCCCAGGAGGACTGGAGGAGGGCTTACACCTCCTCCAGACCATGAGGGGGCGACCGCCCTGGTGGCTTTGGGGACCACAGGAACAGAGCTTAGAAAATACTTTTGTGTCTGTTATTTTCATGAAATCCATTTTTTATTATTAATGCCATTCCCTCTGACTTCAATTTTCATTTCATTAGTGTTTAGGCTTTGACGACGGCTATTCTGACTTTCTTGTTACAACCTTTTTTGGCATTTAGATGTATGATCCAACTTTCTGTCTCTTTATACTTCTTTTCTGTGCTGGTTTTCATGGCAGAACACAAATGAGCATTGTCTACAAGCCAGAATGTTTGTTTCCTACAAGACAGATTTTTGAAGGTTTTGTTTTAGTGTTGATTGCATTACCCTAGTATGATTTAGGTTCACACAAGGACAATTAGGTGGCAAGATTAGTGGAGACGAATACAAATCAATTCATTTATAAATAACAGTGAAATCTTCCAGGATAACAAAGCCCCCTTCCTTAGAGAATATGTGATCAATGAATGTTTGAAGAGCATGCCAACAACGTAAACCATATACCATGGTTGGCTGAGACAGCAGATTTAATTCTGGAATAATCTTTCAGACAACATTTTGCAACACCATCTTCAAAACACCAAATGAGGGAATGTCTTGTGGAAGAATGAAGTCACATCCCTCAAAACAGTTCCAATGTAGAACATGAGTCACAGTGCATAGTAGCTTTTCTGGTAGATTATGGAAGACCAACTTTCAGTCAAAACCATTTATAAACTATCCATCCATCCATTGCCCAACCCGCTATGTCCAAACTACAGGGTCACGGGTGTCTGCTGGAGCCAATCCTAGCCAATACAGGGCGCAAGGCAGGAAACAAACCCTGGGCAGGGCGCATTTATAAACTATATATTAGTATTATATACAGTATATATTTACAATACAGCAAAAATGATAAACAATTTTCTTGAAAGAGATTTTTGAAAAGACTATTCAAGAGCCAGTCATGAGTCCTATTACATAGGGTGTCCATATTATTATTTTCCAAAACAAAAACCTACCCTAATCTAACCAAAATTAAAAGTCAAAATAAAATTAAAAAATGTATTTCCTGGATTTTTAAAAAATTTCTTGATTAGTAAGATTGCTATGAATTTTTGGTATAAGTGGTCTTAAAGGTTGAATTCTTCTGTAAGCATACAGCCCTCTTTTTTAAAACAGCAACAGCATGACATCATGCACTGAGAATCACTTGAAGCTTGGTGCTGTAATTGACAGGGTCTCTCTTAATAAAGACCCTGTCCCAGAACACAACTAGCTGAGTCAAATAAGAATTTGTTGATGGATCCATACAGGAATACACAGGAGGGTTAATGTGGCAAGATGGTTACTGGATAATAAACATAAGGAATTAAGGCTTCAAACTCTTTATGGGGTTGACTAGCTAGACAAGTCCCTCTTAGCTGTCAACACAGGCTTCATTTGCTCCAATAAACACACCTTTTCTCTCCATTTTCTTTTCTCTGGCTATGTGAGTCACTGTCTATGCACTTCTCCTAACTCAGTTGACTGTGGACCAGAGGTTCCTTTTAAAGTCTGACCCAGAAGCATCCCACAGAGGCATAACTAAGATGTTTTTTTTAGTTGGATTTTCACAGAAGTTATGAGGCTGCCTCATAACTGGTTCCCCTATGTCCCCAGTAGGACGGGCCACCAGAAATAGCATAGCTTCTATTCTTATTACATTATCATGTTACTTTAAACAATGGAAACAAATTAAATAATGATGGAGTTGCAAAGAATAAAGTAAAAAATAATGTAAATTGTAAAAACAACATAAAATGGATCAGGCTGATGTCCTACATGCTCCTAAACCTCTGAAGCTGAATTCTGCAGTGTTACAGACAGACTGGAAGACAGAGCTCAGGTCAAACACTACAGTATTTGCACTTCCTGAGTTAAGCAGCATTTTCATTGTTTTAATTAAAGTGAACATCACTTCAATGCAGGACTCATTTAGTACAGATTTTTATGTCCTGCCACATTTTGACCTGCTTACTTTGGCATTTCACAAGATGTTTGGCTTAAAGGCATATCAGGTAGGCACTGCTTAAACTGACTTACAGGAGGGATGAGATAAGGACTGCATGTTCAAAGCATAAAGACCAGAATGTTTCATGGGAGAGGCATGGCCATTAGTATGCATTGTTTGTTCGCTTTGTGCCTGTATGTTTGTCTTTTTCTTTGGCTTAACCTTTTCATTGTATCCCATGGTTTATTGTCTAATGTCTTTCCAGATGAAGCTCGAGGATTACTTACTAATTCATTCATTTTCCGCCCTGCTTTTTCCAATACAAGGCTGCATATGTCGATCTATTCCAGCAACATTAGACACAAGACAGAAACAAAACCCTGCATGAAGTGCCAGTCCATTATAGGCTCAAGGACAGGCAAATCTGGTGAACTACATTGAAATGGACAGGGCAACTTGTCCACAAGCATTTAGCAATTACTTTTTTTAACCTTCTGACCTACTGTAATGTTTCTATAGTACATAGCATATATCTTGCAAAAGTGTACAGGGTTTTTAAATGCTGAAGCTGAGTACATCTATTACTGCCAGCAGTGAGCAGTTTAGAAAATACACCAGTAAAATGAAAAACAAACATATTTTTTCAATACAGTTACTCACTCCTCACAGTTATGCTTAATGGTGGCATCTCAACAGGTGCTATTTACCAATTTTATACACAAATGGCAATTTTGTACAGTATTAAGACAAGAGTAATGATTGTGTGTTGAAAAAAACTAATCTTTTCTTAAATTATGCTCTTTAGACCTTGTCCTGAGGAAAAATTCTTTCAGTCCTGGTGAATATCCCAGGCTTAGCCATTCAGGATCATCATAACACAATACTGCCAAAGCTACACTTGATAGCCAGGATGGTACTAAATAATGAAAGTTTGCAATAGTAGAAACGTTTTACGCTTAGAACAATATGTTCCAAATTTTGTCTCAACTGATCACAGACTTTCACGGGCAAAAGCCTCCCTACAGTGTCTTTTAAACCATTTCCTCCAGATATTGTAAAAATGTAGACCAATTCAACTCTGATACAACCAAACACAGGATAAACTACAGTAGTGATCAGTTGGCAAAGGAGCAGGCATGTCAAGTAGACAAATTATGCAAAAAACATTCATATATAATGACAAAAACATAAACAGCACTAGTTGCTTACACATACATAAATAGGAGATGTCAAAGGATAATACAAATGAAAAAATAAATTAGAAGATAAACAAGCAAATATATTCCACAATTCCAAGACACCAAACAAATATATTCCATAATGCTAGAACAAAAAAAGTTAAAAGGGGAAAACAAAAGGAGCAATAAACATAAATATAACATATATATTGATGAAAAATACAATAAAATAAAAACTTCAAATTAACATAAAAATAGATATTAGTATATATATTCCTGCCACTTACACTTAAAAATGGTGGTTCTTCAGAGGGAACCATTTTGTGGTGTTAAAAGACCCACCCACTTGATGGTTCCGGAAAGAACCATTTATTTATTTACATCTGTAACAGACTCATTACAGTGAATAACCATGAATAGGTGGTAAGAGATTTGTGAAATACCACTGGATCCTGATTTTAAAAGGATTTTCACTGCATCCAGGTGGGTGCTACACATTGCTGGTGGTTGAAGTGGTTCCCCTCTGTCTAAATGCTTTAAGTAGTGAGAAAAGTGCTATATAGATGTAATTAATTATTATCTATACTGTATATATATAATTCACTAAGGGCACGCAAGACAGAGAGCCCCGCCCGCCAACTCACAGAGCCCCGCCCACCAACTCTAAGACCATGGGATACGCACGACAGAGCCCCGCCCGCCATCTCTAATCCTACTTCCACGTCCACTGTCGCTCTCGATCAAACAGCAATAAATAGCAAACAAACAAAGATAACTGGCAGTAACAGTGCAAAATTCACAATTGGTATGCCAGTTTGAAAAGATAAGTTTTGAGGGTAGTTTTAAAATGTGTTATTGAATCAAGCTGATGTATATGAGAGAGAAGAGAATTCCCTAGTTGAGGAGCACTATGAGAGACGCTCGAGCTCCCATAGCACAGAGTCTGATGTGTGGTACAGAAAGTACAGCTGCAGATGAGAATCAGAGTGAGCGAGACGAGTGTCAGTCTGTAGGAGATCAGTGAGGTTGTGGAGAGCTTTAAATGTTAAGAGCAGTATTTAGTATTGTATTCTGTAGTTAACAGGGAGCCAGTGAAGTTGAGAGAGAATAGGTGTAGTATGTTCAGTGGATTTAGAACAGCAGGTTATTATCCTGGCAGCAGAATTTTGAATAAATTGTAAGCGATGGATACGTTTTTGTGGGATGACAGACAGAATACCATTACAGTAATCTATACGTGAGGTGACTCGGGCATTAACCAATACTTTAGTACTATGTTGCGTAAGAACAGGACGAAGTCTAGAAATGTTTTGGAGATGGAAGAAAGCAGTCCGAGAAATGTTACTTTTACGGAAGGAATTATTTAATAATAATAATAATTATTATTATTGTTATTTAATAATTGCCATTATTAGTGTATAAATAGATATAAATAATTGCATGTAAACGCTTCGCCAAAATCTGTTGTATGTAAACGATACTGTTTAAAACGTTATTGTTTTTTCATCAGAAAACCCAGTTTCCACGTCTGCCTGTATTGGTTTAAATGGCAATTTTACCACTCACAATAGGGTGGACGCGCTGACTTATCATGTCGACTGAGCAACACAGTGAATGCGGCGTCTAACTATATATGTCTGTTTTCTGTAGCCTGCTACAGGAAGGTACTCTCTCGACCATTGGCATTGGTTTCGCTCCTTGCTATTTTCGTTATACTGCAACGGTGGTTTCCTAAGCCTTTGTTATACTGAATTCCTTTCTCACCGTTTTCCGTTCCTATTCTTACACCGCCGTATGCTACAGCGGGCTTCGGCTAGTTATTATTATTGTAATACAGTAAAACAGGCTAAGTCCAGGTTTTCTTAATCTGTTAAATAGCCTACATTAACGATTTCAATTTTTTTCTACATTTTAAACATTTTTTCAATGCAGAAAGAACCAGCTTCATATGCAAAGGACACTTCACAGAATGAAATGGTGCTTTGTCAAGCAATAGTTGTACTGGGAACCATAAAACCCAGTAAAGAACCATAAATTATCATTAAAGAACCATTATTTTTATGAATGTATACACAGGCGAAGAGAGTAAGAAAAATATACAGAAAAGAGGTACAGTCACTTCAGGCCCTTAGGGTTTGTTGAACCAGTGTGGCATGAACAAAGGGGTTTGAAACAGCTCAACCAAAAGTCCAAACAGCCCCCAAGCAGATACATGATGCTTATGCAGAAAAGACAAACAAAAACACAGAGATTGTACTGACTGAGAGAATGTACAAATTGTTTCACTAGAATATTTACATAAATCAAATCAAATTTTATTTGGTGCATACAGTTATATATAGTACAATATGTAATGAAATGCTTAGTTGATAAACTCAGAGAGTGTGCTTTATAAGAAGAATAGAATAAAAAATAAATACTCAGCTCTAGAAATATTAAGAAATATAAATATGTTGTAAACAGGAGACAAGACAAAGTTAAAGAGTTGGGGAGCACCACCCTGGATGAACCCTGCATATTAATTGACAGCGTGTAACAAAATGAAGAGACGTCTTTTCACACACTAGTTCAAGACAGAACTGAAGTAGGATGGTTGCCATCTTGATTATACAGAATAGGAAGGGGAGGGTCCGGGAGGGTGGGCAACGGAAGTGACATCAGCACTGGAGTGGCAGTTATGCTTCCGTTCTGCTGAGGGAGGAAGAGAGAAGGCATTAAACCACAGTGCCAAACCCTGGTTTGGTGGGTTATTACCATCACCCGAGTCACTAAGTTACCCACCATGTGCACGCATGTGATAATGTATAATGATAACATTATATGAATATAAAAATATATAATAAATGACCAAATAACTTAATATAAGAGAATCAACAATAGGATATTGTAGTTTTAAGCACTGTCTTCACTCAAGATGTGCATGGATTATAAAAAGAAGCTCCTCTTCAGTCTCTCCTAGCTGTTTTTCAGGCAGTGGTAGCGTTTTCCTGACCGCAGCACCAGAAACAGGCCAAGTTTGGAATGGCGAGTATCTCTGACAATTTTCTTTGCCCTGGACCAACATCACCTTGTATAGATGTTTTGAAAGTTAGGGTGTGTACACTTCAGTGACGTGTTCAGCTGACTGCACCACTCACTGCAGAGCCTTGTGGTTCTGCTGCATGATGTGTCCAATACATCCTGTCAGGATACTTTCAGTGGTGGATATGTAAAAGTTCTTAAGAGCAACCTACTTCTGACAAAGACAAAAGAGCTGATCAAGGTGTCAATGTGCTTGGACCAGGTCAGGTCCTCTGAGATGAGGCATCTGAAATTGTCCACCCTCTCTACCTCAGTGTTATTAATACTGAGAGAGTGGTAGTGCCTCTGCTGTTTTCTTCTAAAGTCCACAATCAGCTCCTTTGACTTGATGACATTCAGAAGTAGGCTGCTCTCAAATACTAAAGAACTTTTACATATCCACCTCTGAAATTATCCTGACAGGAAGTATTGGACACAGCATGCAGCAGAACCACATGGCTCTGCTATAAGTGAAAGGTTCACCTTGTGGTGAGTCAGTATGGCGGCCTAACCTGCACAAAGAAGACACCAGAACACTCAAAACACCTCAGAGAAAAGGTGTTTGAAAAGCATAATTCAGGGGATGGAGACAAGAAAATATCCAAATCACTGATTATCCCTTGAAGTCCAGTTAAATTAATAATGAAGAAATTGAAAGAGTATGGCAAAACAATAAATCTGCAGAGAGCAGGCCATCCACAAAAACTGGTTGACCATGCAAGAAAATATAATTGAGGGATGCCATCAAGAGAACTTTGAAAGAGTTACAACCTACAATAAAGATAATGGGGACTCTGTGCAGACAACAAATATGCCTGGGTGCTTCACCAATCACAACTTTATGGGAGAGTGGCAAAGACAAAATACAACTGACTGGCTGGAGTTTGACATAGCTTGAGTAGTTTTGCAAAATGAATGGGGGGAATTGTCAGTGTCCAGATGTGCAAAAATGACAGAGAGTGTGAGACCTGTGCACGCAGACTCAAGGGTGTCATGGCTACCAAGGGTACATCTACTAAATACCGACTTGGAGGGGGTAAATACTTGCACAATCAGTTACTTTGTGTTTTATATGTCTAGTTAATTTAGAACTCTTTGCAGAGATCTGTTTTCACTTTGACATTAGTCATTTTCTGGTGATCAGTGTCAAAAAGCCAATGTCATTTAATGCTGAATCACAATAAAGTATGAAATTTCCAAGGGGATGAATACCTTTCGTAGGCACTGTATGTTGCAAGCTGTTTGCTGCTCAATGGTTTTTTGATGTTCAATTTAAAATCTACTCACTCCTTAACTTTATTACTATTATTATACTTACCAAATTTGATGCATAATTTGTTGCTGTTAGGTTATGACAAATGTGCACTGAGAATTTTCAGGCAAGGAAGACAGATGTTTTAAGAGAGGGGAGTTCGGCTCACTAATCACTAATCAGAGTGGTGGCACGTTGCATGTTGATTAGCACATGCAAGTAAGAATTTGACTGTACTCTGTAAATTACCCTATAAACCTGTATAACGGGTAAATAAGGAGACCAAAAAATCAAAAAGGTTTGGAGCATCTAGGTGACCCACATATAATTGAGAAATCAAAGTTGTAGAAAAAACATGCAATAAGTGTGGAGTTGTCTTGCTCAGATGTAATTCTCTTTGTGACTGAATCTAAAATGGCGGTGGAGCCAATTTTCAAGAAGATGAGGCAGAAACGGGAGGGTTTAGATGGCTGGAAGACAGAAGTGACATCAGTGGAGGTTTGTCCTGTCAATCATTCGCTCTAGTGAGGGAAGAAGAGAAAAGGCATTAAGTGACAGCACCATTCCTGGCTTGGAGTGTAATTACTAGTAGACAAGCCCTGAAGTGTCTCCCATGTGCATATGTGTGACAAATTATATACCGTACTTAGGTGACACTTTTATCCAGGGCAACCTTCAAGCTCAGGATAGTTTTCAGTTACTTATACTGTAGTTATTTTTACAGCTGGAACACCAACAGGTTAATAACAATAATAATTCTTTGCTTTTGTATAGCACTTTTCTCACTGCTCAAAGCGCTCAGCAATTGCAGGTTGAGGGCCTTGCTCAAGGGCCTAACAGAGCAGAGTTCCTTTTGGCATTTACGGGATTCGAACCGGCAACCTTCCGATTGCCAGTGCAGATCCCTATTAGGTTAACTGACTTGCTTGTGAAGCTTTGTGGCATAATGTCCAGTGCTAATCCACAAGACTACACTGCCTGCCTAAATGATAAAAAAAACAGAGGGTATTATTTGATTTAACAATGGAAACAAATAGGACAAGATAATCAATGACAGTAATTTCATTCATTACAGCTTAGTGGCTCTTAACTTTTTTCAAATGTGAACCGCTGTTTTTAACATAATGTGGCACTGCAATCCTCATTGATTGGCTATGTGCAGAGTGAGGGGAACTGATATCAATATAATGGAGTTCACCCGTGGGATTTTATGAAATTGCAGGTGTAATATGAGAAAGTCTTCCCTGTGTAGAATCTCCATTGAGACGAGTATCTAAATATCCAGAGGAGCTGCAGAAATAAATATGCGCAGCCAGCATTTGCCCTTTTATACAACTGAAAGGTAGAATTTTTGAAAAAATAAGGAAGAACTGCAATTTCTTAATTTCTGTATGATTTGTATAAAATGAAAACCTACATTTAAACAGACATGTCCAGCAGGAGTCATTGCAATTCATCTGATAATAACAATAAAAATCTTAATGGTTTTGGGGTGGTAAGATTGAAATGCGGGTTGGGCTAAGCTCATTTTCGTAGCTTCATTACTTTCCCATGGTTTTGAAATTTTTTACTGATTTCTGTAAAGATGACCACTATTTGTTTGCCACCTTGAACTTGTAACATGAAAGGTTGCAAATGAATTTTCTGAAGGAGAGATTGTGTTCTCAATAAAAGCATACATATCAAAGATAAAAGGTGATGTGCCTTGGGTTCAAGTCAGATTATTTATTAATCTCTTTTCCTATATTGCACTTTACAATGTACGCTCATTACTCTGTTTCATTCTGTAGCCAAATAGCAAAGCAGGGGCAGATGTACTATTAGACGTTCTGGGTGCACGCCAAGGGGCCTTTAAACCATTTGTTTCCACCCTCCCCTCCTGCTCAATGATTACCCCTAAATGATCGTGGAACAGAACCCCCACCAGGGTTATTAACAAGGGAGTCTGACCCAGAAACCACAAGTAAGAAATACCATACTGCATTAAACATCCCACTATCTGTGCACCGCATTTTTAAAAGTATGATCAGCTCTAAGTTAAGGAACTAAGACACCCAGAAGTCTGTCGGGGTCTTAATCTGGTCTTGCAACAGAGGTTGTATGTACACTGGCAAATGTCCTTGTATCTTGTCACATTGGTAATCTGCAGTGTGGAGTAGGAGAACTACTGGTGACAAAGACTTTTGAAGCATTTATTTACGGGTGATTTCAATTGATTTTGACCTAAAACATTAAAAAATTATAATAATCTACATGGGAACAGGCCATTCAGTCCAACAAAGCTCACCAGTCCTATCTACTTCTTCTTCTTCTTCTTTTGTCTGTTCCCATTAGGGTTTGCCACATCTTCTTCCATATCTTTCTGTCCTCTGCATCTTGTTCTGTTACACCCATCACCTGCATGTCCTCTCTCACCACATCCATAAACCTTCTCTTAGGCCTTCCTCTTTTCCTCTCACCTGGAAATTCCATCCTTAGCATCCTTCTCCCAATATACCCAGCATCTCTCCTCGGCACATGTCCAAAGAAATGCAATCTCGCCTCTCTGACTTTGTCTCCAAACCGTCTAACCTGAGCTGACAATCTAATTTACTTGTTTCTAATCCTATCCATCCTCATCACGCCCAATGCAAATCTTAACATCTTTAACTCTGCCACCTCCAGCTCTGTCCCCTGCTTTCTGGTCAGTGCCACCATCTCCAACCCATATAACATAGCTGGTCTCACTCCTATCTACTTCATTCCTTCAAAATAACATCAAGTCAAATTTTGAATGTCCCTAAAGTCCTACTGTCTACCACACTACTTGGTCTCTTATTCCATGTGTATATGATTCTCTGTGTGAAGGAAAACATCCTAATGTCTGTGCAAAATTTACCCTTAACAAGTTTCCAATACTGCATGTGCCCATGTTCTTCAACTCATTTTAAAATAGCATTCTTGATCCAATGTACTATTCCACTTCATAATTTTAAAAACTTCATTCATGTCTCCTCTTAATCGTCTTTTGCTTAAACTGAAAAGGCTCAGCTCTTTTAATCTTTCCTCATAACTCATCCCCTGTAGCCCTGGAATCAGCCTTGTCGCTCTTCTTTGGGCTTTTTCTTGCACTGCTATGTTTTTTTTTGAAGCCCAGAAACCAAAACTGCACACCATACTCCAGATGAGGTCTCACCATTGAGTTATAAAGCTTAGCTGTGTAACCTAACATTCTGTTAGCCTTCTTAATGGCTTCTGAACACTGTCTGGATGCTAACAGTGTAGAGTCCATTATGACTACCAAATCCCTCTCATAAGGGATACTTTCAATTTTTAGACCTCCCATTGTGTACTCAAACCTAACATTTTCACTTTCTAAAATTTTATTTGCCCAAGCCTGTATACTGTCCAAGTCCCTCTGCAATGATTCAACAGATTCTAGATTATCTGCCAGTCCTCCTAGCTTGATATCATTTGCAAACCTAACCATCTTGTTATTTATATTACTATCCAAATCATTTCTATATATTAAAGATATCAGAGGCCCTGGCATTGACCCCTGTGGGACACTACTCTTAACTTCATACAATTCTGATAAGGTTTCTTACAACATAGCTCTCTGCTTCCTTTGTCTAAGTCAATTTTGTACCCATCTACACTGAAAGAAGTATAACATTGATGTTGTTCATTCAACATAAATTTTCTCTTTCAAGCAACTTAAGATTAGTCATTTAGTGTTGTAGCTTGAAAAATTAGGTTTCAGATCTCAATCAAAGTAAAAAAAATTGTTTGTACCAAAGTAAGTTATGGGGGAGGGAATAAACATCAAAATCCTATTTCAGTTAACCTAATACTTTATGTTCTTCGTGTGCTGTGTGGGAGGGCTGTTTGTATATTCTTCTGGTAGAACTTTCCAGCGTGCTGGCTTTCCAACTGAAAAAGAAGAACACTTTCCCGAGTAAAGTGGATGTGGCTATACAGGTCAGGTCATTTTCAGCAGCAGACTTTTATAACGGAGGATTTATGGTAAGTAACCCTGTTTCTCAACTGTTAATTTTAAGTATAAGAACTCGTAATAAAACATACTTTCAAGAAAGCCGTAGAAACGTTTAATAATTTTTTGTTTTATATTTAAGATTTACACTGCAAAATGCTTGTATATTTGCACTAGATTTTTAAATAAATGTAAAAAGTACAAAATTGGAATGTGTTATGTTCATAATATTTCTAATAGCATAAAAACAGGTTACGACCAATAAACCATTTTAAATTATAACAACTTACAAAATAGATTTACTTCAGTATAAAACAAGTGAATTACACCCAATCACTCTAAATGATTTGCCACAACTTAAAAATTGTGGGTTCAATAAGATAAAAAGAATTATATTGGTTCAGATTGATAATATTAAGTGTGAATCATTACCTTAATTATTTTAAGCTGAATGAAGGTTTTTTCCGTGTACTTACAACACCCTTAACTCCCACTACTTTTAGTTTGACACATTTCCAAAGTCATTAACATTAAAGGTCAAAAGATTGTTCTTCAAACTTTAGGGTAATAGCAAAACTTGAAGTACTAACAAAACTTGTTTCTTAACCAGAACATTCTAATCATAAATATCACTCAAAAACAAAATTTTCTTGCCTTGCCTTTCTTTTATTATTTAGCAAAGTGTGGACACTACTTTAACAACATAGCCATCTTAAGCTGAAATCACCTTACATGACTTTAGTTGAACTGAAGTTGCTAATCTCATCCCTGCACTTTGTCATTTTGCACAAGTGAAAATTGTTGGGCATGTCAAGTTACGTGAGTGTGTAGTAATTTTCCAGCACAGTCTTGCTCATCCCATTTTTTGACGTCCAATGGTGTGCTGTTTGACGGAGCTAGTGCTATACGGAGGATTAGCAGCTGGGGTTAATCCAGCCACAATGTCTGACCATTTTTTTCCTTTTTCAATTCTGTCGTGGTAATATAACAGGAGACATTAGACAAGCTTCTCTTTTGTTTGTAAGTTTCAAAACAACCGTGTTCTTCATTCTTCATTCCAGCTGAGTATTAATTGGTTGTGCACACAGAGCCCACCCATATGAATAAAGACATTCTCAAACCTGTTTGTTTATTATCATTGGGAGTTTTCCAGACTAGTGAGTCACTGGGCTTGTCACATTACATGACTGGAGTTCATTTGAGTTCATACTGAGACTATGTAAATGAAAGCTATGATTGAAAATCACTGAAAACGTTGTCCAGTGTGACATAGCCTTTATGCGGCTTGTCTGGCCTGCTGTTACCAGTGGCATTAAAACATCGGATCATAAATAATCACATAGCATCATAGGAATCAGACATGCAAAATGTGGCAGTTTTGAACAACAAAAACACAAAATTTAGATGACCAAATAAAGAAAAGTGTCACACAAGAAAAAATCATGCTATAAATTGGTGATGTTGATGTCACCATTACAACAGTAAAATAATAAGATAAAAAAAATGTTATGTTACCTGTGTGATTCTGAGCCTTGGCATCTCTAAACTGTTCTTACATGATTAACTGTAGAAATGTCTATTAGAGAACCCCTGTGGCATCCTATCCAGGGTTGGTTTCTATCTTGTGTCCAATGGTGCTATGGCAGGCAGTGGTCACTAATGCCTTGGACTGGATAAGAGGGTTATATGATGGATAGATGGATATATTTTCAAACTGGAGTAGATCCTTTCTTTACAGACTGTTGTAAAGAAAGTTCATTAGCTTGAGATGATGTGTTTCAAGAAGTGAGACTGCTAGTTGAAAATGTAACTGCATATCTGATGGAAAGTGTGCTGGAGCAGCCGTCATCATGTACTTGAGAAAAGCCACGGATTTGGCTTTAGCATATTGTTATCATTGTGATCTGCAGGTAACTTTGCCAATATGGGCAAAAGTGATCTAAATCTACACACGGCAGTGAATTAATTTAATTTGCAAATGATGTGAATAAAGTGGCTTGTGTTAATGTTGTAATGCTAACGCATGGATCAAAAAAAAGCAAAAAAATACTCTGAGTTTCTTTTTGTTTTTCAGTGCAGAATTAACTGTAATTAGTGTTTCGTTTCTCACTCCCTTCATTGAATGTATCCATTTGTGAGTAAGGTGTGTAAAGAGAGCACAACAGAAACATGGCAATGGGTTGGGGGTACCAATAAGTAACCATATTTAATGCTGCTAGTCAAGAGAAAAATGAAAGTCTATCAGAGTACATCAGGCAGCACCCTTGTGCCATCGTCACTGGTCTCTTTGCTCCTTTCCTAGTGGTGCGTTCATAGTTCTTGTTCCAGTTCAAGATCTTCCTTGATGTAGGCATAAGGGACAAATATTATAAACTTAAGTTTTTTTCATTTGCTGAATCATTTACTTTCATTTTTTGACTTTTTTACCTTTAAATTTCTTAGTCTTTATTTTTTTAACAATATTCTGGGACTACTATTTTGTCATGACACTGCTGTGGATAGGTGGGTTTAGAAAATGGATGGATGAACATTGGTCAACATTATTTTGTGTTGATCTTTTGCATTGCATAGCCATAATGTTATTCTTATATATCTATCTGAAGTTATATGTATTTTTGCAAGTGTTGGTTTTGTCCATTTTGAACTTTTTCATGTCATGTCTGCTATTTTAGTTGCTTTGGTATGTTGTTTTGTAACTTTTTACTGTACCTTAAAATGTAGTTATATTTCTTGTTCTTTGTGGGTGGACCCCCAAGGAGGCAAGGCCACCCTGACATCAGTATTCCTGTGCCCTTCCTCAAATTTTTAAAAATTGGCCGAGAAGATTTAGGAGTTGGGAATCATTTGTTTGTAGAGGTTTCTGTGAGTATTGTGTTTATTGTAATTGATTTTCTCATTTTCTTAAGTTATTGTGCTCTTTGTAAAGGGTTCTGAATTTTGGATTTTGCTTTGCGACTCATTTGTTTAGGTAACTCCTTGGTGCCTTTTTTGCAAAACTTGAAGCATTAACAAAACTTGTTTCATAACAAGAACACTCTAATCAAAATAGCATTTAAATACAAAGCTTCCTGCTTTGCCATTCCTTTACTATGTAGAAACGTTTAGCCACATATCCATCTTATCTAGCATGACTGCTGTGCTGTTACCAGTAATATGAAAGATACTGCGCTACGTGCCAGCCACTTCATGTCTCTGCCACTCGTGTTGTGAAGAGGGGGACTGAACGCACCCCAAGCAGACGTGGTTGCTTCTCCAAAACCCCCTCTTAAATGGTGATACAATGGGAAACAAACACAGTTTTTTTTACATCCTCTTTGCTTGATCAGCTGCTGGCTTGCTGCTGCTGCTGTGCCATGTGATTTGCATCTCGTGCGGTGCTTCAAACAGAAGCTGTCCTACTCTTTGTCTTTTATTTCTGGCCCCGGGCATGGTTAAATATTTTGATTAAAAGTCCTGTCTCGTGGGATGTGAGTTCTTGATATTTTTTAGTTTATAATTTAAAAACGGAATGAGAATCTGAAAATCTAACAACATCACATTAAAGTTCGATAAATTCTGAAAAGAATGATACCAAACATATATATGTAGGTTTTAAAATAAGCCTGATTTAAAGCATGACAAAAAACGTCACATAAAATTGTTGCACAAAATCGTTGCACTTTTAGGCTTAGGATTTTAAATATATAGAGTAGATTAAAAACAAACAACATTCCATACAAACAAGTCCAATTTAACAAAACTATGTATTTTTTAAATTGTTAATGAGATATCTCTTAACATTTGCTCCTGGCAAGCTTGCTAACACATGACAATAACTGATACCAACAATCATAACAACTGATGAAAATTTGTGTGATGTGTTCACAAATGTAAGCTGATTTTCATGATTTGTTTCTGCTAGCAGTGTAATCATGACAGACTATTTCTCACACGCCTGCTTTGCACTCCTTTGTATCAAACTGTAATGGCTAACTTAGCAACACTTTCAGTATGGAAATAAATCAGATCATTTTTGGGCAGCTCTCAACACACCACTGATGAAAAAAGCTGCGTAAACTTCAGGTTTACTGTTAGTGAAGTTTGCTTGTTTCCAGATGATGTGGCATGAGAAGCCATTGATCCATCCATTTATTCCAATGCCAAAGGGTGTGAGTTTATCATAGTTGTCCAAGTGCCAAATGTAATTTGGTTCCCATTCTTTGTAGTCTACTTTGTCTTCTTTGCAGAATGCTCTCTAGATCCAGACACGATTGTACTTTATACATAAGATCTCCAGCGACCCACAATCCAGTCATTATATGGCATCCAATAAGCTAAATGTTAAGCTATGTGTTTATCACAAGAAAATCATTCCAATATCTTGAGGAAACAATAAAAAACTAATTATATTGCACATCCTCTCTTGGCTTCTATACTTTGAAGCTCAAATACTGAGTAATCTATTTTTAAACAGAGCCCAGTTTTAGGAATATTCATAAAAACAATTTTAACTAAAATTATAAGGTTTCTTAGAATAAACTTTGTCACAATAACTAGGATTGCCTTTTAAGTCCACTAGTTCTGTCTGAGTATACACCATTCCCAGATTGTCCCCATTTTGTATGACAGAATTTTTTTATTTAACCCAAATCCTTTTCATTACAAAGCTCTGCAGTCAAATACAAAAAATGTAAAAGATTAAAACACTCTCTAGAAGATTATTACTCTTGAAAAGACAATGTTCTGGATTTCAAAATGATGATAAGGTCATTTGTGTTAGGTGCATGATGTCATACTAAATGATGTACTTTCTCTTGTTCACAGTCGTGAATTATTAATTAACATCATCTTAAACAATGAGCCCCTGTCACAGAGTGGCACCATTTGACAAACTCCCTGATGTTCTACAAAAGGGGACGTGTATTATTTACAGGTTATGTGCTGTTTGTCTGCTTGCATTAATGATGAACTGCTCTTGTCAGTAGAAGCCAGTGAAAGTAAAAGCTTAATCAACTACAAAGATCCCTGCCAACTTTGGAAAAATGAAAGCAGTGAAATAGTTGAGTGTGATAAGCTAGAAGGTATCAGCAATGTCAGTCAGCAATCATGGTGATAATTGAAGCCTTTTATGTCCAGCTGTGTATTTCTTCATCACATTACACACTTTAGCTAGTCAGTTCATTTGGGGCTTTAGATAGATAGATAGATAGATAGATAGATAGATAGATAGATAGATAGATAGATAGATAGATAGATAGATAGATAGAGTATAGTAGTAGAATCCTAATTTAAAAAGATGTTTTTAGGTCTGTTAAGGTAAGTCTGATCCTATGGTCAAATGATCAGGGAGGACAGAAAAAACAGAACAATATAATAACTCAAGGGGCGAAATGCTGGAGATAAAAAACAAAACTGGCAAGTGTTCCAGCCCAAAAGACCACCCAGCCACCCAAAGGGCATTCCACCTAACATAAAGGTGCTAAAGTCAGCCTTATTATATTTTAATCTTCGTATTAGTCAATTCGATGAGGGAGTATCTACTTTCATTCCATCATCACAAGTGGCTGCAGAGTTCTGTAATCTGGTTGTGGTGGCATAAAACGCCACCACTGAGAAACTATAAAAGAAACAAAGAAAAGTAGGGATTAATAATGATAGCACATCCATGAAGTATATGATATTGCAATACATACAGGACAATATAGTATAACCTATTAGAAGTAGAACAGAAGTAAATTGAGAAAAAGTGTGTACTTTAATATTTTTAAAAATTGATCAATGGTATTAGCCTGGTCTCTATCGGTAACGTATTCCAAAATTTTGGTGTAAAACAGCAAAAGGCCAACTCACCACTTCTTTAATGTTTAGCTCTCTTAGTATAATCAGGAGACCACTGTTAGATGATCTGAACTTATGACTGGGTATGTAAGGGGACAGACACTCCAAAATATACAAGGGAGATTATTCAGAGTTTGATAAACCATTAGCAGTATTTTAAAATCTATTCTAAATGACACAGGTAACCAATGTAATGGTGCTAAAACCGATGAGATGTGGTGAGATTTTCTTTTGCTAGTTAAGATTCTAGCTGCTGCATTTTGAACTAACTGCAGCCATTTGTCTTTCTTAGGTAGTCCTGTTAGGAGAGCATTACAGTAATCTAGTTGATAAAAGTTTGAATTAATTTTTCAGCATCATGCAATGTTATAAGAGATCTAATTTTTGCAATATTTCTTAAGTGAAAAAATGCAGTTCTAGTAATATAGTTAATGTGTGATTTAAAGTTTAGATCAGAGTACATGATCACACCTAAGTTCTTAATTTCTGCCTTGACTTTGAGTGCCAAGGGGTCAAGTTTATTTCTAAGATTCTCACTATTTCCATGTTTTCCAAAAACTAAAATTTCTGTTTTTTCCTTATTTAGCTTGAGAAAATTAATATTCATCTATTTGGTAATACAAGACAGACATTGGATCAGAGGGCACAGGGATTCAGGGTCATCAGTAGCCATAGATAAGTAAATCTGTGTGTTGTCCGCATAACTGTGGTAGCTTTGAGATAATCCAGCCTAACAGGAGTATATAAATAATAGTGGGACCAGAATAGATCTTTGTGGTACCCCATATAAAAATATCTTGGATCCTTGAGCTATAATCACCATAACTAACAAAAAAACTTCCTGTGTATTAAATAAGCCAGAAAAAAATTTAGGACATTACCGGACAGACCCACCCATTGGCTAAGATGATTAATAAGAATGCTGTTGCCTATGGTGTCGAAACATCTAAAAAAATGAAAACAGATATATTTCCTACTAGCAAAATACCCGTGCTTCGCAGTGGAGAAGTAGTGTGTTAAAGAAGTTATGAAAAAGAAAAGGAAACATTTTAAAAATAACGTAACATGATTGTCAATGTAATTGTTTTGTGACTGTTATGAGTGTTGCTGTGATCAAGGATTTGATTATCATTATTTCTTTCAATCGGGTTCGTATTTGGAGGATGTGTTGTGTTCAAGTTACATTCCTTGTTTGTCAACTGTTGTAAAGATAACAGGTTTCATTCATCAAAGTGTTCACTATCCAAAGCGGTACTCGTGAATCTAAGATGTTTAACAGGCTTTCCCAGTATTAAGTTGTGGATTTGCAGTGTGTCTATGAACTTAATTTAAACTTAAGCTTTACACCTTGGTTTCCTATTGATATGTCTACAAAGGCTTGTTCTGAACCAGAGGGTTGTTCCTTTCTTACTGCATCAATAAACAGCTCATCTTCCTCTTTATCTGAGACATCACACACTGCATGCACAGGTTTACCTCTCGCAGTCCTGCAAAGTCAGTTCACGTGAGCCGCTTGGAGTACACGCATCGAAGGTTGTCAGTCGTGCTTGTGCTATCTCTTGCGATCTTGCGATGTCCACAGCTTTATTTAATGTTAGCTCAGACCCGGCACTTAAAAGTTTGTCTCGCACTTTTGCTGAGTTGTGCCAAACACTATTCTACCCCTGACCATCTCATTTTCGTTTGCATAAGCACAGTCCTTCACCAGCAATTTTAACTCCGTTACAAAGTGATGAAAAGTCTCATTTATACCCTGCGTCCTCTCATTAAACTTGTATCTCGCGAATATCGTATTCGTCTTAGGCATGACAAATGCCAGCGGCAGCGTGTCCATGAACTTAATTTAAAGTTAAGCTTCACACCTTGTCTTCCCATTCGTTTGCATAAGCACAGTCCTTCACCAGCAATTTTATCTCCATTACAGCAATTTTAACTCCAATACAAAGTGAGCAAAAGTCTCGTTTATACCCTGCATCTTCTCATTAAACTTGTATCTCACGAATATCATATTCGTCGTAGGCATGACAAACGCCAGCGGCAGCGTGTCTATGAACTTAATTTAACCTTAAGGTTTACACCGTGCTTTGTTTCCGCAGTAGCTGCACTTATGAAAATGCTTGTATGTGTCACTCGCTTCATATTCTTTTGCTGCCTTCTCAATTGTGTAATGCATTTTTTGTTCAGCCCTCCTTGGAGCTCTTACTTGTTCTCTGCGTACTGCGTTCACAGTCAGTTCACGTGAGCCGCTTGGAGTACATGCATCGAAGGTTCTCAGCTGTGCTTGTGCTATCTCGTGCGATCTTGCGATGTCCACGGCTTTATTTAATGTAAGACCCGGCACTTAAAAGTTTCTCTCGCACTTTCCTGAGTTTGTGCCAAACACCAGTCTATCCCTGACCATCTCATTGCTGTTTGCATACGCACAGTCCTTCACCCGCGAATATTTAGCTGCAGCGTGTCTATTGGATTGCTGCTGTATGGACGGCCTTATATGGGCAGGCACTCAATTATGTGGGAGACGTGATGATGAGGGACGCAACTCCGCCTCACAAGGCGACCGAGCTGCAGGCTATGGCCGTATATACAGTATGTATATAAGCAGGTTCCAGTTATGACCGTTACACGTAGAATTTCAAAATCAAACCTGCCTAACTTTTGTAAGTAAGCTGTAAGGAATGAGCCTGCCAAATTTCAGCCTTCTACCTATACGGGAATTAGTGATGAGTCAGTGAGTCAGTCAGTCAGTAAGTCAGTGAGTCAGTGAGTCAGTCAGTCAGTGGGGGCTTTGCCTTTTATTGGTATAGATGCCAGCATTAACTACTTTAACAAATACAATTTCAGTGCTGTGATTTGGTCTAAAACCTGATTGAAATTTATGAAGAATGTTGTGTTTATTCAAGCAATTCAAGTTATTCAATTCAATTCACGTTATTCAAGTAAAATGTGAAATGCACTATACAATAGATAAATAGATAGATGGAACTTTATTTGTCCCCAGGTGGTAAATTTAGCATTTTACAGGAGCTTTTTAAATAAATAAATACATAGATAAATAGATAACTATATGTACAATATATATATATATATTATATATATTATATATATATATATATATATATATATATAGTGGTGGATTGCCGGCATTTTACTCCGGCCCTCACCCCCAGGCCGCCAGGAGGAGCTCTCCCGACAGCATGAACATGCCCTGAGTTCCAGCAGGGCATCATGGACTATGTAGTGTTTGTACACAGCCCTGCTGGATACCTTGGGGGCCACCAGGCGTCGCTGTAGGGGGGCTTGTAGGCTCTTATGTGCCCTATGACCCGGGAGTGCGTCACGGTCACGTGACAGGAAGAAACGACGTGCTCCCGGGTTGAAGAAAAGGACTATTTACCCTGACCTGGAAGGAATAAGGACTTGTGGACTGTTGGGCAGGAACACCTCCGGATCAGGGAGTATAAAAGGATCATGGGAACTCCCAGACAATGAGCTGAGTTGGGAGGCAGGGTGGCTAAGCGTCTGGGAGTGGAGGATTGGTTATTTGAGTATTGTTTGTTTATTTGAGAATTGTGGAGAGGAGCGTGCTTTGTGCACATTATTATTATAATAAATAATAATTGGACTTTTTATCTGGTGTCTGACGTGTGGTCTGAGGGTACAAGGGTGCGAGGAAACCCTTAATCTGTCACAATATATATATATATATATATATATATATATATATATATATATATATAGTAATAAGAATGACAACGAGACATTGGGAAGGTTTGGGGCAGCCACCCATATATTTCCCAGCTGCAACATCTATCAAAAAGAACAAACATGTTCACATGACTGAGTCCAAAATAGAACTAACTATTGTCTTAAGATAGACCGGAACCGGAAGTGACATCGTTGGTTGCCCCAGGACCAGGTGGGATTTCTCGAGAATGGACTGCAAGGAATTGAGAGAGAGAATCAGTGCACTTTGCCACCCCCTGGTCCAGCGTGGAATTACATCTATTCAGGCCCTTTAGTTGTCCCCTAATCATGTGTGTGTGACAATATATATATATATATATATATATATATATATATATATATATATATATATATACATTTATATACACATTTGCAATTATCTCAGGAAAATGTAAAAAAAGTGGGTGCAGTCATAAAGAAAATCACCCATAAATAAAAGTAAAACACAAAATGATGGAATGAAATGCTAATTAAAAATTATATAAAAATAATCACAATCTCAAAATGAAAAGGAAGTTGCAAAACTGGCTCAGCAACTACAAAGACTATCCTAAATCATAACAGTCCTAAAACATGCTTGAACATGGTGGCTACTGTGGTGACATCACTGCACTTCAAGTATTTTTGGAGTCCAGAAAAGTGATGAGGTGACCATCAACAGAGAAAGATAAAAGAGTAGAAGAAAAAAATTATAATTCATGGCTGTGAACCTGACAAAATACTTAAGATTCTCAATGATGTTAAGGATAAGAAAGAAAACATTTTTTATATTTTAAAAGTTAAAGGTCTTCACATAAATGTTTCGGTTCCTCTTTAGAATTATTCTCTGGATTCTACAGGAAGGCAGTCCTGTTCTGGTTTGGCAGCCATGTGCACAGCTCATCTGATTCTCACCAGCTTTCGCAGAAGTTGCTTAAGCCTTTTTTCTGCTTAATCAGTGTCGAGACAGTCATCTGGATCATACCCACCAGCTGAATACAGCAGGCTACTATTAGAAGGTGCTCCTTTATCCCCAGTGTACCAGCTATACTTAGAAGTAAGGTGATGTCATCTTGGTGTGGCTTAAGCAGTTTACAACATATACACCGGTACT
The DNA here is from genome assembly GCA_026402145.1 of Polypterus bichir lapradei. Lineage (NCBI taxonomy): Eukaryota > Metazoa > Chordata > Cladistia > Polypteriformes > Polypteridae > Polypterus > Polypterus bichir. The sequence goes on from JANRMT010062806.1 coordinate 89,190,269, forward strand.
TTAAATCAGGGTGCATGCAGTACATGCAGCAGGTTGTTTAGTTTTTGTGCCATCAATTGATATGTCCATATAAAAGTGTTATGAAATTGTTGAAAAGAAATGAAGAGAGGAGGTTGGGAGCATTCAACTGATACAGCACATTGCTGCACCCACAACGCCTCAGGATTCCAAATTAGGACTCGAACACATGGGTGACACCTCAGCACCATACAAGTTCGAATGGAATGAAACATTTTTTTTTATTTATTTATTTTTTTTCAATGGCTGGAGTGCCAATTCTGCCACCAACCCCCGAGATTTCCCTACAAGATGGAGGACCTGATTGCAGGCCTGGATGCAGATTAACGTCATACAAAGGATGGAGTAATTGCTGGTTAAGGGCCTTGCTCAAGGGAATGGTATCACTTCTGGCATTTATGGAATTCGAACCAACAACCTTCCAATTGCCAGCTCAATACTCACCTGTAGAACCACCACTCCGCCAATGAAGAGAAATGAAATATAATAATATTTGTTAAGTATGCATGAATACCACTGAAGGATCAAAGTATTTAACAAATAATAGAAGCCTGTCACTTGCCGTTTCAAGTTCATACACTCTACATTGTCTGTATGCTTTGGTATGCCTGGCTGAGTGCTCTGCCTTTGTACTTCAAGATGACCCTTTTCTCGTGTTTATTTTTTCTTATTTTTGGTGCTGTCCCTGTTTTAACTTCCTTACTTTTTGGGTGGCTTCAAACATGGAAGTTAAGTGGGGCAAAAGATAACTCTGACATTTATATAGTCACATGAAAAAGTAAGTGGGCTCCATGGAAATTGTTGACTTTTTCAAATATATTTGAAGAGGAAAACAGTAGATCTTCATGCAAGCAGTGCATACAGATAAAGGTGATATACAGTTGTGGCCAAACGTTTTGGGAATGACACAAGTATTGGTGTTCACAAAGTTTCCCACTTCAATGTTTTTTAGATCTTTTTGGCAGATGTTTCTATGGTATACTGAAGTATAATTACAAGCATTTCATAAGTTTCAATGTCTTTTATTGACAATTACATTAAGTTTATGCAAAGAGTCAATATTTGCAGTGTTGGCCCTTCTGCAATTGGCCCTGGCAGGCTGTCAATCACCTGCCTCTTGAGGATTAACCACAAGTTCTCAATAGGATTAAGGTCATGGACCCAAAATTTCTATGTTTTGTTCCCCAAACCACTTAGTTATCACTTTTGCCTTATGGCATGGTGCTCTGTCATACTGGAAAAGGCATTGTTCGTCACCAAACTGTTCTTAGATGGTTGTGAGATGTTGCTGTCTGAGAATGTTTAGGTACCAAAAAAAGCAATAGATGTTGCAGTCTTCTGGGGAAAAGGTAAGTCCATCCTTGGCATCAGAAGCTTTTATTGCCCCCTTTAGCAAAAAAGACTTGTAGGCATTTTGCATAACCATTCAGTAGTCTTAGTTATCGACTCGGTGAAAATTTTGAACACTCCTTCATATAAAGCTCCTTCAGGTGTAAAATGTTTGTAGGGTGTTCTTGCATTTGCTGCCTGTTGAAAATCCCCCAACAACATTTCAAGTTCAAGTCGACAAGGAGACATTCCTTGGTGGAATTGGTAGCGTGCTTTGGATCTTTCTTGTATTGAAATGTCAATTTCCAGTTCACACTTAGCTTTCAGACAGATGTCTACACATTCTCCTCAAGCACACTTTGATATGATGCAGAATTCGTAGTTGACTCAATGACTGCAAGCTGTCTAGGCACTAAGGCAGCAAATCAGCATTAAGCCATATCATTTTTAATGCCATGCTTCACAGCTGGTATAAGGATCCTCTCCTGAAACGTTGTCTTCAGTCTGCACCAAACATGTCTGCTGTTACTGTGGCCAAACAACTCTATCTTTGATTAATCTTTCCATGGCACTTTTTTCTAGAAGGTCCGGTCTTTGCCTAAATGTCTAATGGCAAACTGTATTCTTGCTCTAATGTCCTTTTTGGTTTAGCAAAGGCGTTTTCCTGGCGCATCTCATGTGAAGGTCACATTTTTGCAATTTCTTTCTGATTGATGACACTGGTATTTGGTGTATATTTAGTGAAGAAGACAACAGAAGATTATAACAATAACATAAAATGACATGATATAAATTTCTCAAACCATGATAATGTAATTCATATTCACATGTGGTCTTTTTCAGCAGTATCAGGTTCAAGGCACCAGTCTGTCCTGAAATGAACTACCTGTCCATGATATGGTCCACACACCCACAATAACATTCACACTAAGCCAATTTACAACATCCAATCAAGTGTAACTGTATAGTTTTGGGGATGTGTGAGAAAAACCCATGCAGACAAAACAAATATGTACAAGCTCCACACAGACAACAGCCAGCCACAGGATTCAGATTTAAAACACTAGATCCTTAAGGCAGGAGCGCTAATCACTGCGACATTGTGCTACCTTGTCCATGCTAAGGGCCTTGAACTTTGATCTTGATCTCAATTGAGAGCTTATATCATGATACAGTATGTGTAATACGACCTGTGAATTGGTTGTGAGCCAGTGTGGCGCCATCAGATAGCAAAGAAGGACATTGTAGCAACCTTGGCAGTGCGACATGGGGCGCTGTGTTTCATGAGAGGTGCATGAACTGCCTTTCCTTGACGACTAGAGGTGCGAGTGTCACTAGGTGCTGTTATTATTATTATTATTAGGAGTAGTAAAGACAGTGTTAGAAAGTTGTAAGGACAGCTGACAGTGGAGGAGACAATTTAAAAAACACTCTTATGGACATAGAAACGGTGGATTTTTTGACACCCATTACATAACCAACCTACGGGAGAGGGTTTCTCTGTCTAAACTGCACTTGCCAAGATTTCTTCCATTTGTTTCCTACAAGATTTTTTGGGTATTTTTTTCTAGTCTTCTTTGAGTGTCAAGGCTAGGTGGCTGTTAAAAACACAGGGCCTGTTAGAGCCCACTGAGGCATTCCTTCTGTAATTTTGGGCTATAAAAGAAATAAATCATTGTTATTGTTGTTTTAATTACGAAATTCCAAACTGTAGTACAGTAAAATATTAAAGAAAGTCCAAAAGGTGATGAAAACCTTACTACAAACATCACCAGATCCTGACAATAATAAACTGGCCACAGCTCAAAGGAGCCATAACCTAAAATGTAACTAATCCCCATTTGGGTGTGTTGCAAATATCTGCACAGCTTGAGCTGAGAGACAAGTCAAGTGAGTGCGCCACACCCTCCCTCTTTGCTTCTAACAGGTTCCACAGTTAGTGTTACTCCTTATCTTAAGGGCATCCTGTGCTTTGCCCCCTCCCCTTCCACCACTGCCAAAACAAGCTTTCTCGCTTCTGGGCCAACACACGTGTTTGCTGCTAATCACGCAGGTCACCTGTCATACCCTATGTGATGAATGGAGGGTGTGGCCACAGAACCACACAATAGCATGGCTCAGCTTGCTGTGTGACGCTGGTACCTGCCTCATTGTTATTTATTTATTTTTGGAAGCCCTTCTTAAATGCAGTGGCTTCCTGGGAAAGCCCTTTGCACCCCTGGACAGCTTAAGGTGACCAGAAAGAGCTTTGCATCTATTTTCAGCTGTCTGTGTGTTACCTGGTATCATGTTGACAACAGCAGCAGCTTATTTTCACAAAATAAAGCAAAGGGAGTGAGGTGGCACCACATAGGCATGAATAACCCCACCCCACCCCTCATTCTGATCCAACACTCTTAAGGTGCGGTACTAACAACTCAACCATCTACATTCCTAAGGATTTACATCCCATTTGGGGCCTAAGGTGAGACTATAACACTGAAGTGAAACCTCACTTTACTGTTGGGTCCACATATGCAGCCACACCTAGGTGTGACCTCTAATCAGCTTGATAGCAGACATTTAGAAAGAAGGAAGAAGTGAAGAAGTCAGGCGCTCTCAAAAACTGCACTCAATCACAGGGGAGGCCACATAAGCTTGATGTAACAGTTGTGAGGCAGCAGAGGTAGCACAAAACTACAAGGCTGCTCAGCCATGACTATCACATACTGTAACTGTAACATCTTCACTATGTTCCAGAGTTCCTCATGAATATAAAGTATGTCAGACGTTTCACATTTTTCTGCCTAATGACTTCAGCATATGGTAACAAACAAATAAGTTCACTATTTAACAGCTGTGGTGGCTGTAGTGCTAACACCATGCAAATCCTCTGCCTGTTCGTCTGTCTCTTACTCATCTTGTAATAAAGTGCTGATTCTTTTTTCCTGCCTGTTCCTCATTTTTGGTTCAGCTGTATGGCTACTGTGAATTCTTTAGCTACACACATAACATAAAATTCCCAAAACTAATTTAGGGTAGCAGGGGGCTAGAGTCTATCCTGGCAGCATTAGACACAAGACAGAAAACAGCTTGGACAAGGTGCCAACTCATGAATAGACCCACTTACACACACACTAACACTGGCCCCAGTCATGCAAATAGGGGAGGATGCATAAGGTGCATTGTTTGGGGGCCCATAGTGGTGGGAGCCAATAATAAGCCTTGTTCATCATATAGTCACCATGGTTGTTCCCCAGTCGCAGTGGACTAAAGTAAAGTGCTCCATTTTTACAGGGGAAACCAATCCTCCACCTCATCCTGGTCACAGCAGATAAAAATGTATTACTCTGTCTTCAAGGGAGATGGTTGTAAGTAAAACACTGACTGAGATACACCCTTATTGGGCCAAAAAAAGAAATCTTGCATAACCTCTTCAAAACAACAATTTAGACTTGCCAAATAACTTAAAAGGCAAATCTTTAGGGATGTAGGAAGAAACAGATAGGACGGAGAGTGAATGCAGACACCACACAAACAACTCCATAAACAGCTACTTGAACCCACAATGCTGAAACTGTACAGCAGAAACACTAACCCCTGCACCTTTCTGTTTTTATAGAAGTCAAAGAAAAAAACATCACTTCTTTTCCTCTGTTGAATTCACATTTCATTGTTTCACCCCCTTGTTGCCTTGCCCAAACCTCTTCTTGCCTTTTAGGCCACATCCCTACTACTATGTTTTCATTTAAAAAATGACACTAGAATTTTCATATCTTTTACATAAGTGTTTCCATCCATACTAAGACGACCAAAAACACATATGATGTAGACATTCACTGGGCTTGTGCACATCATTGAAAAAAATTTTTGAAGGGGTGGTAATGCTACCAGCCACAAGATTTTTCACAAAACTGTGTTGTCCAGTAAACTGTATGCCTTTTGCACATGTATGCAGCATTCAAACTGTACAAAACACTATTTAGACACATACAGGTAAGCAAAAGAACAAGTGCCATGTAAAGCAACTCTTCTATGCCAACTATGGTCGAAAGTGGTTTTCTTCCTTTTCGGGTGATCAGTCAGGGAATGAGACATTGCAATGAGCAGGATCCAATCAGAGAAGGCCTACACAATCAACACCAGCAAATGGGAGCATGATATGAGTCTGCCATTTTAAAAGTCTTCGTTTCACCCATCCACATTACAACACTGAGGCAGTGTTTTTAAAAGTATACAGTGTGAAAGATGCCTGAACACAGAAACAGCCAGATGTCCAAAAGCACACACATTTATTTACACAACACTAAACAGCACAAACACAGTACACAAATTAGCCTAAACACAGCTCACAGTCCTTTTCTCCTCCTTTGCCGCCTCCACTCCACTCCACTCTACTTCACTGCACTCTACTCCACTCCACTCCTCGCAAGCTCCGTCCTCTTCCACCCGACTCTGGCTCCCTGAATGGAGTGAGCCGGCCCCTTTTATGGCCCACCCAGATGTGCTCCAGGTGCTCCCTGATGATCTTCCGGCAGTACTTCCTGGTGTGGCAGAAGTGCTGCAATCCATGGCTCAGAAACCATCCAGGCGCCCCCAAGTGGGGGCCACAGACCTCCACAGGGATGAGCTTCCCAGCTCTGTATCCATGGCCCTGATGGAATCCGGGGGGCTGCCCTCTTACATCCAGGGGAATATATTGCCCCTCTCCCAGTCCTTCCGGGTTCCAGGGGCAAGATTCCTGGCCGTCTGCCACAACAGCTATGGACAGCATTTTGAAAAGTTTCCATTTTCTGGGGTTGAAAATGACATTGGAGTGTTGACAAAAGGTGAAAACAGAGACTGATGTCTGAGTTTTTAAATACAAATGTAGTAGTGAGGATGGGGCTTTCAATATGTGCATATGTTAGGTTTTTTTTTTCTGTACTGTGTTATTTATTCCTTTGAACGGAATTTTAATACATTGCTTGTAGTCATGGTGGCACAATGGTTAGTCCTACTTCCTTAAATCACTAGAGTCCTGGGTTTAAATCCCAGCCACTGTAGTTAAAGTCTGTGCAGAGATTCCACCTTCTTCCTCTCTAAAGTTGTGCTGATTAAGTGAGTTAGCGACTCTTAAATACTCCTAAGTGAGTGCGTGCCAATGATTATCTGGTGCCCCATCCAGGGTTGGTCCTTATTAAGACTTTTAGGAATTTTTTTACTGTATTTTACTTGTACAAATACAAAATTCTTAATATTGTAATGGTATTATATGTTTAGTATATTTTAAGGTTTTATAAGATTATTCATGTAAATAAAAAGTTACTGATATATTGTCCTTTACAATGACCAGAAGTAATGAAATACAGTATGCTTTCATTTTTGATTACTGTTAGCCTAAGATAAATAATGTTTATAAAAATCTGAATTTCTGTCGTAAATGTTAATAGCGTTTTCTATTTCTAATTATTTTATATTAAACTAGGGGGCATTGCCCCCTGCTCGCTTCACTCGCCAACCCCCTGGCCTACGCTACATCGCTAGTCTCTTTGTGGTTCTGCCACTTGCTTATGGGGATGTGGATATACAATTTAAACAGATTTAAATTTTCATGTGAAGTGTTACATTTGAATCCATGTGACGTATATCTGCCCGTGATTGAATTTCGTATCTTTCTTTCTATTAAATAAAACAACTTTTTTGGTTCTGAGATTTATTAATTGTCTTTGCAAAAGCTATTTTAATGTAAAACTGTTAACGTTTTAAATCAAATGGCATATCAAGTTCTCCTTTGTTATCTAATTTTGTCTGCGAAAGATGTACTACATTACCTTTCTTGGATACATCCTTCTTTCTACAGTATTTGTGCTGTGGAAGACTGGACGGTGTTAACAGTTGTAGATATTCTTCGTGGTATTGTAAGTTGTTGTTTTCATCTTCCACACCATCACCACCAACTGTTTCAGCATAGTCTATTGATACACATTTAACCATTTTGCTGTGTTACAGATTGACATTTTTGGCATAAATTCGTTTGACTTCCTCATTTCTAGATGCTAGGATTGCCTGTGTACTCTTTTTCTCTGTTAATAACCCTTTGTGATGAAATTCTTCAATAAGATTTGGATATAATATGTCTTCTTTAATTGGGAACTTAAAGTGAGGAAACCATTAAAATTTATAAGAGCTGAGAGTGCAAGAAGTGTGTCTGACAAAAGCATTCACAAGACTGAGAGGTGAGAGTATTTGTTTGAAATCGTTGCTAGGAGGGTGTGATTTTTAAAAATATCATGGCAATATTCTCGTCTCGTGGGACTTGAAAAAATCTTTTCCAAAACGTCTCGTCTCCTAAAAAGTCTCATCGCATCTAAAGATTTTTTTTATATAATAGAGAAATACATTTAGAATTAGACATCCTTAATTAGAGAGTGTTTTTCATTTATGATTAGCTTACATGATACTTTAATAACCTTTTAATTTTTATTTTAACTATTATTTTGTATTGAATTACACTATACTATTATTTTTTTTTTAAAAAAACTCCCTCTCATGCAGTACACACCCAAAATTTTAAAGCAATGTGAACTAAAGTCGCTTTTGAAGCCCCTCTGTGTTTAAGGACCCTAAAGCTTAAACTTCATTAGTTTCATAGTAGTTCTGACCCCAGCTGTTATTATTATTATATATTTGACTGACTGATGCCTAATCCATGGTGACTTCCAAGATAATGTTACAATATAATACATACAATTATTTTTTCTATAATTGGAGCACAATTGGGTGAACTGACTTGCTTAGTGTCACACAGTAAATCATAAGCAGCCTTGGGATTGAAAGTCCAGTGCTAAAGATTATTATAGTTAATATGGTGTTACTGTCTACATCACATTTACTGTTCCTTAACAAACATGGACAAATAACCTATCCTGCAAACTACTAGCATATGACTGAATTTCCCTTCAGTACAATGAATGTTTTGCCTTTTGGATACACAGTCAGTCAAGTCTAAAAATGGTTGGTGATGGAGGGAAAATAAAGAAAAGGAAGAGGAATGAAAACATTCTTAGAAATGAAAGCAGGAGGTGTCTCTCAGTGGCTTTGAGGTTAGACTGACACTAAATTAGATTGGATGGGTGGAGGCAAAGGTTATGTGGATAGAGTGTCGCCTGGGAGAGAGATGGAGAAAAAGCAGTGTTTGAGATGGGTGGATCTGTACACTGTAAGAGGGAAACAAGGGGCAAAAAACTTAAAACTAGACGTTTTCTCCACTCATATGTATTGGTTAGATGCTATAGACACTCATATCATGTAATTTTCTTTCCTACTGCACACCTCCTTATCTCCATTTTGCAGTAAACAACAGCTGCAGGTTAAAGGTGTCCATTGCCCTCAGGAGTGCTTCACAGAGGACTTGGTCTCCACGGCATTCTTTCTCTAAGAACTGCAGGGGGGCCCTGCGATTGGCTCCTTAGAGGCTGGCTGATTTGCATAGACATGCTGCCAAGCAGGTGTGTAAGGAGAAGGGAACCAGCAGCAACCAGACCACAAAAGGTGTATAACAGGCTTGATCTCAAGCAGACCTTGACACCAAGGATCCTGAGACACAGTCCACCCCCACCCCCATGACAACAACAGAATGCAAACTTTTGTATTTAATTCTTCCTGTGTGTCATGTTTTTTTCAGTGTCTTCCTCATTCCTAAAAACAATTTGAAACTTGATTACCCAGTAACTGTTCTCTACCAGGTTTCTATCCAATTCCTCAGGTCTAAGAATGTTTGCCTTTTCACTATCTGTCTCTCATTCAAACAGAATTGTGCCTTATACTGATGTGACCATATTAGATTTGGTAAAACTTTTTTTTTAACCAGACAGGTCAAACAATAAATTGTACAAAAATAAAGTAAACTTGAAACAATACAAAGTGCACGATAAGAAGGGAAAATCTGTGATTTAAGGCTGAGACACAGATAACCTGTTATAATTCTGCAGTGCCCTTCATGCAGGGTGGGATGTAAGGGGTGCTCTGAAGTCTCCAAAGTGTAGCTTATCTTTCTGTCTCCTTCCTGGCTCCACATCTCTGGGTTAGTGGTTCTCAAAGTGGTTTGGAATAAGGGCTACTTTGTCAAAGTCAAATATATGGAGGACCACTTACAGCCAACGGCCACTCATTACCATAATTTTTTTCTGTTACAATTATTACATTCGTTTGTCTGTATGTGATTGTGAAACTACTGCAACAACCCAAGGTGTAGAGAGCAGATGGCACACAAACTCAAATACTGAGTTAATAAACCTGAAGAGTCAGTGAGCTCCTCCTTTATTTCAGCCCCTATGTTATTCATGCTTTTATGTCCTTGGAAGGGGGCCTTAAGAAAGACAAAACAGAGGCACTGCTCCTCTGCCTCTTTCTATGTTGCAGGTTAATTCTTGCATCACTACTCTATGAGCTACCATGCTAGCTCGGTGTACAGGAGAAGAAATGGCGTAGAAGTAAAATACATCATCATCTACTAGCAGCAGGCCATGGAACACGTGTTGGCACATGCTTTTTGACCATACTTTGAGAGCCACTGCTCTACATGGAGCAGATATTAGTCTCAGGGCAGTGTAAAATTCAGAGTGTGCTTGGTCTCTGCATTGACACTGTATACTAGAGGCATGATTATGTTCTTGATTAGGATGGTCTATCTGGACTTTGCACCTCTCAGGAACTCGCAGTGTGGCCAAGCTTCCAAAGGGTACATATCAGTTTTGTAAAAATTCAAACTCCAATGTATGTGGTGGTGAGACTCTACCTCAAGTGGTCACCAGTACGGCAAAATGACCCATTACACCATAACAGATAATACAAAAATTGTTCCTTGTGCATCCTACTGCTATTCTGCTGACCTGCATGAGATGAGATGAAATCTGTATTTATGGATGACTTCTTCTGGGAAAGTATCTTATCTAATAATAGCCAACACAAAGACAAAAGTGTTAAGCATGCCCTGAATCACTAATGAGAAACTACGCTCTGTGTGAATGTCCCACCAAGCACTGCACAACATGACAGGGTGCCACTCTTCGCAATCACTGGAGACACACAACACAGCGAGTGAATGAACTTGTTAATTCTGAAAAAGAACACGAAGAGTGACGAGTACCCTCAAATCGCTGCACACTCTGAGCAAGATTCCTCAGTCACTAGAGGTGAACATACATGAAGCCCTCACATCACTGATTAGAAAGCATATCATAAATGCTGAACAAACTGTGAACAATAAACCCATAGTTACTACAAACAATGGATAACCTGCATGAGAAGAATTTTTTCAATTAAATTGTGACTCACATATTTGAGGACAACAAAGGAAATTAAGGGGGTGTGCATTTAAGACAGAAGCCTGGAAGTACTTCTTAAAACAACAATTTGTGGGAATCAGGAACAACTACTGAGACATGCAGTTGATGTAGAAACCTTGAAAACCTTTAAAAAATGTTTCACATGGGGTAAAGTCCCTTAGGGGTCTGTGCTTAGACCACTACTTTTTCTAATGTATACGAACAACATAGATTCTGATGTAGTTAGTAAACTTGTGATAGTAAAATGGGAAGGACAAAAGATACCGGGGAGGCAGCACAAATATTTCAAAAAGACTTGGACAAGTTTCAGAACTGAGCAAACACTTGGAAAATACAGCTGAGTGTAGAAAAGTGCAAAGTTCTACACGTGGGCATAATGAACGGCAATCATAAATACAAGATGGGAGACATTGTCCTACAGGAAGCAGCCTTTGAAAAGGATTTAGGGCTTTCCATTAACACAACATTCTCATTGTCAAAGCAATGTGCAGAAATTATTGCAATGGCAAATAAAATGTTAGGTTACATTGTAAAAACTGTTAAATATATATCGAGTGGTGTTATGCTTAGACTATATGATACACTGGTGAGACAGTATATGAAGTGTTGTGTCCAGTTCTGGTCACCACACTACAAAAAAGACAAAGCAGCACTTGAAGATGTGCAGAGGAGAGCAACCAAGTGTATCTCAGGACTTGAGGACATGTCCTACTGTGGCAGGCCCAGGGAGTTAAAGTTGTTAGCCTCAAGCAAAGGATACTGACTTATCTAAACCAAGTCTTCAAAATGCTCAAGAGCATTGATGAAGCTGATCCAGCCAAAGTCTCTTTCAATTTAATGCTGAATCACATATTCAAGGACAGCAGAGGAAATTAAGGGGAAATGCATTTAGGGCTGAAGCCATATAGTGCTACTTTACTCAAAGAGTTATGGGAATCTGGAAACATCCATGGTATGTAGTTGAAGCAGAATCCTGACATCCTTTAAGAAGAATCTGGATGAAATATTGGGTCAGCTTAGCTATTACCGGTAGCTGAACAAATGAGTTTGACTGACTTAATGGTCTCCCCTTGTGTGGCAAATTTCTAATATAAGTACAGTGGTGCCTCATACTTGGAATGATTCTAACCTCGAATGTTCCAGAGTTTGAACGCTAAATTTGAGAGAAATCTGATTCTGAGTTTGAATGAAGCTTCTATATTTAAACTGCTTGCACAGTGAAAAATGCAGCAACAAATGGAGCTTATGCAGCGAGTGTAAACGTCATCTGTTGTGTGCCCAAGTCGTCTCTCGCTCTTAATGTGAAAACATCTCTTGTATTGCACTTTTGTGTTTTCAGTACTTTTTTCACTTTATTTTTGGTGTGTTTAGTTATATATACTGTATAACCTCTATCTTGTAACCACAGCATCCGCACAGAACATCACCACTCCTCACTTAGGTACAGTAAATGCAAATTTCATTTTATAGTACAATATTTACACATTTAATGTATTGTTTTCATGATTTAATTAATTATTTAGGGCATTTAACTGTGTTATTTTTACCTTGAATTATGTGTATTTGCAGTTTAAGTTTATCAAAATGAGTATTGTTTAGGGTCTGGGAGCGGATTAATTCACCTTCCATTATTTCTAATGGGGAAAACTGCTTCAGACTCTGAACAATTCAGAGTTCAAATGGGCTCCTGAAGCAAATTAAGTTCGAAGTACAAGGCACCACTGTAGGAGGATGAGCTATTGAGACATCTTAGCCATTGCTTAACCAAATAAGTGCAATGCTCTGAATTGTTCCTCTTGTTTGTCAGACTTCTTATGTTCTTATGTAAGGGTCTTTGATCACAGGTAAGAATGGGCACCCTGAGTGAGTGAGAACAGCACATACTGGAGATAAAGGGCATACCTAGTGAGTGAATGGATGTCTATGGAGAAAGGAGAGCCTGAGCGATGACCACCCTACAAATCTTACTCTAAATAAGTACCAGAATGAAGGCTACCCCACATGCTACTCACATCTTGGGTACTTGTGCTGCTTCCTAGTCCCTGAAGACAAGGGTTCTCCATCACTACTGAGTAGGGACACACTGAGTAATGAGTGGATCATTTTTTCCTGGGAAATAGTTTCACCTAGTAACAGCCAAGATGACTAATATGAATAGACCTCTGGAGACTAAGAAAACCCTCAAGAGGTGATGTGCAACCAATCCTTGCATACCCAACAACGTGACCAGTATTCATTAGTAATAACGGTGTATTGAATTTAGCCATAGGTGACTTTACAAAATTAAAATGAAGTTCACCATAAGAAAAATATAATTATGAACATAACATATTCTAGTGAAATTTTATATATTTTATATATATATAAAACACAGTAAATCATGGTAAATGACACTCTTAGCAAGTCAGTGTACTCCAGTCATTGGAAATTAATGACACCTTTAGCAAGTGTCCCCCTCCACTGTTGTACAGTACCATGAGTGAGTATCCTTCCCCATCTTTGATGAGTTTTTCAGTAAACGAGTGTCTTGCTATTACTGTTAAAAAAGGGAAGCATGACCATTTTCTGCCATTATTAATAAGCACCCATCAAAATGAAAGAATACTCTGATAACTGGTGATCTCACAAGAAAATGAGTCTATTACAATATTCTTACTCTGAAAAAGTCATCCCAGTTTACTCAGCATGTAATCGCTTATCATCGATCCCAGGATGGTGTCTCGACATGCCTGCCTGCTCCCTTTTGCCAGTGAAGAACACAAACCTGGGAACACCTTTCGCTGCTGTGGTTTTCATTTGACACTTCTGTTGCTGATATCTGCACCTTGCTTTCCCCAACATTCGGTGCCTGTAGAAACTCCTAAGACTGATCCACCTGGAGTTATTTTGTAATGACAGATGCCACCTGCGGCGAGGTGGGTCACCGCTTGGGTGCTCGGAGTGCAACCTGAGACCAGGCTGTGTGCTCAGAGACAGCCTGTGGACAAATAAGGAGTATGCAGGCAGATAATTGCAGAGATGAAGAATGTGGAGCAGACCAGTCAGAGGCGAGGGGTAAGAGAGTAGAAAGCAAAGCTTGTCATGTCCGAACTCGATGGCTGCCTGTGCCTGCCAGGGAACTCTGGTAATGGAGGATGGGCAGAATGTTTTATTCACTGACTGGATGGAGCTGAAAATTCTAGGACTGTGCAGCTAAAAAGTGGATGTCAAAATAGAAAATGCTACTGGCTAAAGATGGCACTTCATTTCAGTTACCACACTGGTGCCGGAGTACTGTAAATCAAACTTGCATGCAGTATTAAAAGATCACTATTAAATTTAAAAGTACCTATAAAAAAATGTAAAAATACATATAATAGAAAGTAACAAGGTGGCACCAAATGAATGAATGCCCAAACACTTATCAAAATCTACACATTCAAGCTGTTCTACCAAGCATTAAAACAAGCAATGCAGTACACAAACCTCATGACATGCTGGCATCATTATGTTGTTATTTTAATAATTCCAGGTAAAACCAGTAAAACCAGTCCAAAGCTACAACAGAAAGGCAACTGCAAACCTGTCAAGCCACACCTGTGCCCTTGAGCCATTGTAGAAATTAGCCAAATTCAGACCTGAAAAGCTTGAACAAGAACATCACATGTCTGACAGAGATGACCCACTCATTCAGTACAGGAAAGAGAATTAAGGCAGTGGTTATCCACAACACTGTTGTGCACCTGACTCACATAGTGTGTTAAATATACACTAACTGACCACTTTATTAGGTACAACAGTTCAATTGCTTGTTAACGCAAATATCTAATCGACCAATCACGTGCATGTAGACATTGTCAAATCAGACTGCTGAAATTCAAACTCAGCATCTGAATGAGAAAGAAAAGTGATTTAAGTGACTTTGAACATGGCATGTTTGCTGGTGCCAGACAGGCTTGTCTGAGTATTTCAGAAACTGCTAATCTACTGGGATTTTCACGCACAAGCATCTCTAGGATTTACAAAGAATAGTCAGAAAAGGCGAACATATTCAGTGAGTGGCAGTTCTCCTTGGAAAAAGTACCTTGTTGATGCCAGAGGTCAGAGGACAATGGCCAGGCTGGTTTGAGCTTATACACAGGCAACAGTAAGTCAAATGACCACTCATTATAACTGAGGTATGCAGAAAAGCAGCCCTGAATGCACAAAACATCAAACATTGAAGCAGATGGGCTACAGCAGCAAGAGAACACACCAGGTGCCACTCCTGTCAGCTAAGAGCAGGCAACTAAAGCTACAATTTACACAGGCTCACCAAAATTGGACAACAGAAGATTGGAAAAACATTGCCTGGTCTGATGAGTCTCGATTTCTACTGCAACAATTGGATAGTAAGGTTAGAATTTGGTGTCAACAACATGAAAGCATGGATCCATCCTACCTTGTATGAGTGGTTTAGGATGGTGGTGGTGTAATGGTGTGATGGATATTTTATTGGCACACTTTGGGCCCTTAGTACCAACTGAGCATCGTTTAAATGCCACAGCCTACGTGAATATTGTTGCTGACCATGTCCACCCCTTTACGACTGCAGTGTACTCTTCCTCTTATGGCTACTTCGAGAAGGATAACGCGCCACGTTACAAAGCTCAAATCATCTCAAACTAGTTTCTTCAATATGACAACAAGTTCACTGTACTCAGATGGCCTCTACAGTCACCAGACCTCAATTCAATAGAAAGCCTTTGGGATGTCGTGGAACAGGAGATTCACATAATGGGTGTGCAGCCACCAAATCTGCAGCAACTGCATGATGCTATCATGTTAATTTGGACCAAAATCCCTGAGGAATGTTTCTAGCACCTTGTTAAATCTATGCCACAAAGAATTACGGCAGTTCTGAAGGCAATACAATCCATGTGTACCTAATAAAGTGGCCAGTGAGTGTATAGTCCTAGCAGGCCATTGTCATATCTCTCATTATTATCTTGAGCAATTGCATTAACCTTCTTAGCTTAGATCAACTACATACTTAGCCACTGTAATCAGGCCTATTAGCATGTTGCAGCCTATCCAGGTGGTGATGACTCAATTTGCTTTAAGGTAACAGTGTTTTTTATGCAATTTACTGACAAAATCCAGCAAATAAGTAGCCCTGGCATGTCAGCCTAATTATTTACATATTCTTGCACTATCAGGGTAATCTGCTCACTTTAGACCACTAAGCTGTAGATGGATTACAGTAACGGAGAGTGTCTGTAAATAAATTGCTCTGGCACGGCAACCTCATAATATACACTCACTTGGTCTGATGAATCTCGACTTCTACTTACGCACACAAGTGTTAGGGTCAGAATTTAGCGTCAACAGCATGAATCTACATAGTCAACATGTCTTGCGTCAACAGTCGAAGCTGGAGTGGTGATGTAATAATGTGTGGGGAATGTTTTCTTAGCAAACTTTGACCACATTAATACCACTCGATCATTGTCTGAATGCCATGGCCTATTTGAGCGTTGTTGCTGACTATGTGCATCCCTTCCTTGTGCATTCCTTCATGGCCACAATTTACCCATCTTGTACCGACTAATCACATATCACAAAACAAAAGTCGTCTCAATGTGGTTTCATGAACATGATGACAATGAGTTCAGTTTTCTTCAGTGGCTTTCCCAGTCACCAGATCTGAATCCAACAGAACCTTTGGGATGTGGTAAAATGGAAGATCCTCAGCATGAACATGCAGCTGACAAATCTACAGAAATTGTATAATGCAATCATATCATGGAATCCTTGCCTCGAAGAACTGAGTCTCTTATGAGAGCAAATGGAAGCCCTGTCCAGTGTTAGTGTTCCTAATATTTTGCTCAGTGAGTGTACATTGTAAATGTATCTTTGAGCTTTTGTCAGAGTCTATGTAATGAAGACTAACAAAACCTAAATGAGCCCTGGTGCCTGACAGAGTGTTTTATTAAATAGCTTTGTCTCAACAGCGCCATCATGTCAAGCATATACATCTTTGAGCAATTGTGTCAGTCTTTTCAATACCAGGGCTTCTGTAATCCTTAATATGGCCTTATTTAATATTAGGGCTTTAAATAGTAAAACATTTTAAGTAAATTACTTTATCACAGAGAGGAAAATAGATTGTTTAATTCTTTCATGGTTAAATGTAAATGGTACTAGTGTCCTTTTAGAAGCTGCTGTTTCTTTCATTCTGTTAGCCAAGGGAAGAAAGGTGGCGGCTTTGCAAATATTTTTTTTAACCATTTAAACTGTAAAGTTTTCAATCTTGGTAGTTTTAAATCTTTCAAATATCTTGCTCAAGTTTTTCAGAGTTTCACACTCTCTAATTATCATTTATCATCCACCTAAATATAATGCAGCCTCTATTGATGATTTTTTAAATGTATATCTATAATAATAATGGCTTCCGATAGGTTTGCAATCCTGGGCGATGTTAATCTTCATATACAGTCGTGGCCAAAAGTTTTGAGAATGACACAAATATTAATTTTCACAAATTTTGCTAACTGTTTTTACGATGGCAATTTGCATATACTCCAGAATGTTATGAAGAGTGATCAGATGAATTGCAATTAATTACAAAGTCCCTCTTTGCCATGAAAATGAACTTAATTCGAAAAAAACAACTCTACTGCTGTTGTGAAGAAGGCCTCAGGGTGCCCAAGAAAGTCTAGCAAACGCCAGGACTATCTCCTTAAGTTGATTCAGCTGCAGGATCGAGGCACCAGCAGTGCAGAGCTTGCTCAGGAAGGTGTAAGTGCATCTGCACACACAATGAGGCGAAGACTTTTGGAGGATGGCCTGGCGTCAAGAAGAGCAGCAAAGAAGCCACTTCTCTCCAAGAAAAACATCAGGGACAGACTGATATTCTGCAAAAGGTACAGGGATTGGACTGCTGAGGACTGGGGTAAAGTCATTTTCTTTGATGAATTCCCATTCCGATTGTTTGGGGCATCCGGAAAAAAAATTGTCCAGAGAAGAAAAGTTGAACGCTACCATCAGTCCTGTGTCATGCCAACAGTAAAGCATCCTGAGGCAGTTCATGTGTGGGGTTGCTTGTCAGCCAAGGGAGTGGGCTCACTCACAATTTTGCCTAAGAACACAGCCATGAATAAAGAATGGGACCAAAACATCCTCTGAGAACAACTTCTCTCAACCATCCAAAAACAGTTTGGTGATGAACAATGCCTTTTCCAGCATGATGGAGCACCGTGTCATAAGGCAAATGAGATAACTAAATGGCTCGGGCAACAAAACATCAAAATTGTGGGTCCATGGCCAGGAGAATCCCCAGACCTTAATCCCAATGAGAACTTGTAGTCGATCCTCAAGAGATGGGTGGACAAACCAAAACCCACAAATTCTGACAAACTCCAAGCATTGATTGTGCAAGAATGGGCTGCCCCCTCAGTAAGGATTTGGCCCAGAAGTTGACTGATAGCATGCCAGGGTGAATTGCAGAGGTCTTGAAAAAGAAGGGCCAACACTGTAAATATTGGCTCTTTGCATAAACTTAATATAATTGTCAATAAAAGCCTTTGAAACTTATGAAATGCTTGTAATTTTACTTCAGTATACCATAGAAACATCTGACAAAAAGATCTAAAAACAGTGAAGTGGCAAACGTTTTGAAAACCAAAACTTGTCTCATTCTCAATACTTTTGGCCACGACTGAAGATGATCTGGGTGATGCCAAGGTAAGAGAATTTACAAACCTTATCTCATTTGATCTTAATCAGCATGTCACCCAGCCAACACATGAAGGAGGCCAAATGCTGGATTTAGTCATATCAAAGGGGGTTAATATTAATGTGACATAGATCATGGACATCGATATCTCTAATCATTACTGTATTCTTTTTACAGTAGCACTATCTGCCAGATTTTCTCATATAATTAATAGTCAGCCTGCATTCACTGACTTTTCCAAAGCGGACAGTAAAGTAAATAATATGGTTGAGCATTTCAATGTGAAGATATGACCTAGTGACACCCAAAAAGTATGTTAAGAAGTCTACTTATAATTCCAAGAGCTAAACTTAAAAAAAGTGATGACGCAGCCTTCTGCTGTTATGCACCTAAAATTTGGAATAGCTTACCGATAGAAATTCGCCAGGGTAATACGGTGGAGCACTTTAAAAAAATGCTAAAAACTCATTATTTTAATATGGTTTTCTCATAGCTTCATTTTAGTGTAACTCTGATTTTAAATATATACATTATTCATCATTTTAATCATGGCTCCGTAATCTGTACTTTCTTTGCTATTATTTTTTCGGTTTTCTGTGGTGCCGATCTGTGCCACCACCACCTGATCAAGGCACCATGCAGTCCTTACATTGATGGATTGAAAGCCAGATGTCCACATGACCATCATCATCTATTTCTTCCATGTGAAGCTTGAAAACCATGCAACTACACCGCCATGTTGGATCAGTCTGAAGAAGGCACCCATCTAAATAAGACGTCATTTATTATTTTACTTTAGGGAACTTATCTTTTTTGGTCATCACAACATACAGGGTTCACCTTGGTGCCCCAAACCTTTTTACATGTTTTTATTACACCTTACATATGTGTCTCTGCTTAGTTTAGACCATTGAAATTAAATCAAAGTAAAGAAGTAACGAAGAATCTAACACATGAGTGCTACTTGCATGTCAACCTAACTAATTATGTATTGCTTAGCCAAATGTCAGTTTCATGCTAATAATGCTCTATATTTCATTATTTTGTTATTATTTTATCCTGTTATTTTGCTGTTTCTTTTTTAAAGGCACTACTATTTTGTGTGCATGCTTTCCATGTAGGTTTTCATTGGTGCCATTTCATGTGTCTGGTCAGTTTGATGTAACATGGTTGCTGTTTACTTGATGCATGTGCCCTGTGACCTTTGACATCATGGCATGCATGCTCCATAAAAATAAAAGGATTAAAGTCATTGACAAACTTTGGATCAGTATAAATGAAAATCCATTTTTGTTAGGAAGATTCTGGCTTTGATTCCAGTTTTGCTATTTATCATCGTGATGCTCTGATTTGAAAGACAGAATTATTTGATTTGATTTATTTGATTGAATTTATTTTATTTGATTTGAAACTGTGGAAACATTAAAAAAAAAAGTATTGAAAAAGAGGCTGGCAGATCAAATAATTCTTAGGATCAAGTAGTAAAACATAACAAGAACATTTAACTAAAAATTGAGGTCAGAGAAACTAAAAACCTTTTCCTAATTAAATCGAGATCCAAAATGTTGTTTTTAAAGAATTTATCCATGCACTTGGAAGTCATGAATGCTGCACTCCCATCTTAAATGCAGGGAATGCACTTGCAAAAATAAAGAATATGGTCGCTGCATATTCACATAAGTGCACAATGGTCACACCACTAGAAAGACAACATGGCACCAAGAGATATTCGTAACACAACCAAAATAAATCTAAATCTTTTCAAAACAACTTTCAATAAATAACTAATTTGGGAGATTCCTGATACTCAAAAACATAAACACAGGGCCTTATTCTTTTCAAAATAAATTAAAAACAGTGAATCAAGACAGAGTTTCACTGCAAATTCAAAGTCATGCAAATAATTACCCATATCAGTTAGACACTTGAGACATAGCCAAGTAATCAAACCACAAGAACAAAATTGTTTTTTCTTTCTTTCTTGTGTTCTTAGCCACACCTAGCAAATTAAGATATTTCACCTACTAGATACGCCCATATGAGCTGGATGGCCTCTTCTCACCCATTGTGTAAATAGTTTTATGGTCTTAACTTAATGACTCATAACTATTGAAGTGACCCTGGTAATGATGAAGCTCACTGAACATTCAGTATATAAAGCCAATGAAACCCAGAGGCAGGTATTCATAGATAATATAAATAATAGAATTTCTGTTATGGAGTTCTATAAGTAAATTCTGTCATAGGTACCCAAGATAAGAATCTCTGTCTCAATCCCTCACTCCACCTTCTCTCTTACAGAGCTGCCAATTGCCAATGTGATCCAATAGACCGAGTACACACACCCCCAACACTGCATACCTGTATGCTCCAGCCTAGGTGCTTATCAGATTGCTTCATGTGATAGGCTTTGTTTAGCTTTGCTAGTACTAGAGTGTTGTACCGTGTCAGCCATTATGAATGTAGTGAAAAGTCAAGTGTTTCCTCCCACAGTCTGAAGACATGCAGGTTAGGTAGATTGGCGATTCTGAATTGGCCCTAGTGTGTGCCTGGTGTGTGGGTGTGTTTGTGTGTGTCTTGCGGTGGGTTGGCACCCTGCCCAGGATTGATTCCTGCCTTGTGCCCTGTGTTGGCTAGGATTGGCTCCAGCAGACCCCCGTGACCCTGTGTTTGGATTCAGCGGGTTGGAAAATGGATGGATGGATGAAAAGTCAAGCAAAATGACGCCTTTTATTGGCTAACCAAAAAGATTACAATATGCAAGCTTTTGAGGCAACTCGGGCCAATTCTTCAGGCAAAGATGAAGGGGCCTGAGTTGCCTCAAAAGCTTGCATATTGTAATCTTTTTGGTTAGCCAATAAAATGTGTCATTTTGCTTGACTTTTAGCTTTGCTAGTAAACCACATGTTAAGATTGTTGATAGACTCAGGGTAATCACCAGTAGCAGCAGCAGCACTCTGATAAGCACAGCAAAGTAGTAAAACAGACACGTGTGGTGAATTGGGTAAGGCTAGATCTTTGTGCCGCTGGGAGAAAAAACTAATCTACATTCAAAATAGTTGTATGTCCTAATACATTCCTTTCTTGTGGAAGAGGAGTCTTTTGGAGCAGAGTGACTAAACTATTAGTCTTTACTCAGTGCCTTTCACAGGCAGCATAATGCCAAAATGCTTAAGAAACCAAAACATGGAAAATGAAACACAGTAAAATAGAGCTGATAAAACTAGTAATTGTGTAATACATATTTTGGGCTGAAGGAGATATGTGGACTCTCCTAATGTTTGCCTGGGTTTTTCTTCCAGTACATCTGTTTTACTCACACATTCCAAAGTCATGCAGGTTAACCTGAAAGGTGACTGTACTTTAAATTTGGCACCCCCTTCAGGACTGGTTCCTGCCTTATGCCCAATACTGCTGAAATAGACTCGGGCAACCTGTGAGGCAAAACTGGAAAGTACATTCAGGAAAAAGATGGATCAAAATTTATTTTTTGATAGAACAAAGAGGTAGATTTTCATCAGTATGTCGTGTTCCTTAAAGCTGAGCAAATTCTCTCATGGCTAGAAACCGCTGTTGCTTTGGGTGCACTTAAAGGCTAATAAGCAAATATATCCGAGTGAGACAACTTGTTTGCAGGACAGGTGTTACTCGCCTTATGCCATCAGTAGAGTTATGCTTCTGTCATTTTATAGCTCAGTGCAGACCTTTGGTTCACTTTCTCTGAGTTTTATCTTGTTTTCCCAATGAAAATGACTGTTTGCTGTTACCACAGGGTGCCAGGGCGCCCAGCTAACAGCTGCCCTAGGAAAGGATTTATAATATACTATAAAATATCTTGCTGTTGCTGACGGAAACAACATCATTAGCCAGCCTATTGTTCACAGAACGTGTAGGTCCTTGAGTGAGAAAGTTTATTAGAGATCCTAAGATAGCCTGCTGCCAATGCTAGGTTTTTCTTTATTATTTTTTTACCATTACATATTTTCAATATTAATTTTTTTTCAAGTGAACATATCAGAGGATTGGAGCCTGTGCCAGTATAATTGGATTCAAGGCAGGAACTTAAACCTGTGTAGCATGCCCACCCAATATAGCCCCCCCTCATGCATTTCACCAAATATGTACACATATTTGTAGGGAAGAAAAAACAAACTGCTACTTTTAATAGAAAACTAAATCAGAATAACAATGACTCATTAATATTTTCATTATGATTCTGTCTTTGGCAGCACACTGTCGCAGTAACATGGGACGATGAAGATTATGCTTCATGAAAACTTTTACATGTATCTTAAGAATTTTGGTCTGCTGAACTCAAAAGTAGCCTTTACATTTTCACATCATATACCATTTTATTACAATCTCTTATTTTTGGGGCGGCACGGTGGCGCAGTGGTAGTGCTGCTGCCTCAGAGTAAGGAGACCTGGGTTTGCTTCATGGGTGGAGTTTGCATGTTCTCCCCGTGTCTGCGTGGGTTTCCTCCGGGTGCTCCGGTTTCCTCCCACAGTCCAAAGACATGCAGGTTAGGTGGATTGGCGATTCTAAATTGGCCCTAGTGTGTGCTTGTGTGTTTGTGTGTGTCCTGCGGTGGGTTGGCACCCTGCCCAGGATTGGTTCCTGCCTTGTGCCCTGTGTTGGCTGGGATTGGCTCCAAAAGACCCCTGTGTTCGGATTCAGTGGGCTGGAAAATGGATGGATCTCCTATTTTTGTGATTCCTCTCATATTATATGTTTACATAAACAGTACAATAGCCACAACTAGATATCTGTGGCGATATATTGGGTTTTCTTTTTTTTTTTATTGTACAGCACTTTGGTCAGCCTTGATGTTGTTTTTAAAGTGCTTTATAAATAAATAAATAAATAAATAAATAAATACTGGGAAAGCAGAGTGGATACACCAAGTCTCACTGTTTCATATGTGATTGGAACAACTATGCTCAAGAGTCTCACTACATTAAAAAGAACAGGCCGCACCATACGCATTTGGATGGTGTCCAGAGCGCGCACCTATCGAGTTACCAAAATGGCACCCATTGGTGTCCATAGCCCAAAACTCGTGCCACCTGTGTTGAATAAATAGTGCCACTTGGATGACGGTGCCCTAAAGCAGGCACCTAAGTCACTGCACAGGGCAAAAAAGCGAGGTACATAAATCACTTCTTGACCAACAAAGATGTTTTTGCCTCCTTTTCACTGATGAAAAAAGTTAATAAAAGCAATAAAAATGAAGGTGATGGATTTCGTTATTTGAGACCGATGTTTCCACGAATAACTGATGCCAAGTTTAAAGAAGGTATTTTTGTAGGTTCATAAATCAGACACTTCATCAATGACATGTGTTTTAAAGAACTGCTAGTGAGGCTGGAAGAAATCACGTGGAAAGCTTTCAAGGATGTTGTTGGGATTTTTTTGGCAACTACAAAGCTCCATACTATGTCCAGGCAGTTGATAACATACTCAAGCATACAAAACCATGCAGTGCAACATGTTGCTAAAGATTTATTTTCTGCATTCACGCTTGGACATCTTCCCTGCTAATCTTGGTGTAGTTGGTAATGGACATGGTGAAAGGTTTCACCAGGACATTGCAATGATGGAAAATGATATCAGGGCAAGTGGAATCCATCAATGCTGGCCTGCTCTTGTTGGACGCTGAAATGTGAAGCTTCATATGCTTAGTACAAACAAAAATCAGCATCAAAACATTTTAGCTCAACAAAACTAATGCAATGTTGTACAGTGATTAAACATACTACATTCCATAAAAGTTAATCTCATGTTTCTCCAAATTCCTATGAGATATAGTCACTCTGAAATTACATTTCAGCTGTCATGTGCGAGTGCATAGGGGACAGTTTAAGGGATTTGGTGATGGTAATTCCCCATCGCTCCAGGGGTTGGCACTTTGTGATAATGATATTTCTTTTTCTCTCTCTGCAGACCTGGGGCCTCATGTATAAACGGTGCGTACGCACAGAAATTTTGAGTAAGTACGTTTCCACATCAAATCGTGATGTATAAAACCTAAACTTGGCATAAAGCCACGCACATTTCCACGGTACCTCATACCCTGTCGTACGCAAATTCTCTGCTCGGTTTTGCAGACTGGCGGCACCCAGCGTCAAAGCAGTGCTACTGTTCCTGTGTGGTTACCCTTTCTTTCTTAGACGCACATTCCTGACTTTATAAATACATTGAAACTAACTGCATATTGTTTATTAGTGTAATACATCTGATTGTAATTAAACTGTAACAATATAATGGTCCAGGGAATAGCCATAGTATTCCAAATACCATAACTGCTTTAGCGTTGTTACTCTCATTGCACCTTCTCTTTCTGCTTTCAGCTGCTCCCGTTAGGGGTTGCCACAGTGGATCAATTTTTTCTATATTACTCCCATTGCACCACTCGGAGTATTAATATCACTGTATCTGAGTGGTGAATCACAGCAGCAGCTGATTGGAAAGAGAATTATCGGGATACAGCATCAAGCACACGCTGCCTCAGCCACGGCAAAAGGCTTCAGAGTCTTTCCTGTACGGACCTCGCGGTTCAGAAACAGTTTAATCCCAAGAACTTTAAACACAGTCAATCAGTCCATCAAGTGCTCCTTGTAGAACTGTTTGTACTTATAAGTACAATCACCTCACTGTAAACTTGCACTTCAGTTATCATATTGCACAATCTGCGCCGCTTTATAAAGCGCGTATTTACATATGATGATGATATTTTTAAGATGAAATGCAGCAAAATATGTTGATTATATTATACAGATAAAACCAACTTAATTTAAATAATCTGTATTGTTAATAATGAAACATGTGAGGACATGGTGCCGCAGTGCTAGCTAGTTCACAGACTGATCCTGATTGATTGCTGTATGCTGGAAGGATAGATGGATAGAATAATTAAACACATACTACGAAGATATTTCAATGTTCCTTAAAAGTTTTGAAGAATCGTCGTTGTAAGCTTACAGATGGCTTAACGTCTATTACAGAGCTGATTGTGTGGCGATTGGGTATTTGGAGAAAGAAAAGTAAGGACAGGAATTGGAGGTTAGTACATTTGAAAGAGAAAGTACCGCCACCGTGTTCCCATGTTTAATAACATGCTTTCATTCCTATCATCATGAAAAAGATATCACGTATACATCTTAGTATTTTAATTATTCAGACAGCTGTAATAACATAAATGTAATGGATTCTGTGTCCTGTCGGAGGAAGAGAAAGCTGGTTTAAGAACCACGTAGTGATTCACACACAGAGCACAAAGAAGATCAAATACAAAACAAAGCATTTAACGTGTTACTTTAGTTATGATGAGATTAAAGAAAGTAATAAGTTAATCGATTTTAAGATGAAGTTTATGATGTTCTACTTTAATGACAAAATAAACTACGCGATTAAAGTGGAAATTTCGAGATTAAAGTTGACATTTCCTGCTTTTTTCCCCACTGTGTGTCTATTTTTTTTTTCTCTGTACCCTAATAAGCTTTCATACAATACTCAGACGTTGGGCTACGACTTGCCTTTTGATGGCAACTTGGATATGTGACAACTTCTTTTTATTTCGGGTACTGTGTGACTTTGTGGATCTTGAGCTTTCGAGTTTATCCGACACTCTTGTCACTCGAACAGCTTCCTTTTGTTGATTATACCACTGTTTAAACCAACAAATAGTACGTTTTTCCTTCCCACCACTTGGTATTCGCTGAAATTCTTATATTTTACCCCGTGCTTTTCCCATTGTCTTTTCACAGAAGGCTGAGCTTAAGGGCTATTTATATTGATTTGCATATTCATAGAGGCGTAATCCTGGGAGGAGCTGGGGCGGGACAGAAACTTTACATGCTGACTGGGATTTATGTAGCGGAAGAACGTGGAAGTTGGAGTACGCACAGATTCCTGCATCTGGATTTTTCTGTGCATAAGCACATTTCGGCTTTTGTGCTTACGTCATGTTATAGTGCGAATTCTACACACGGTGTTATGCATGAGGCCCCTGAAGATTGACAACATTTTCACCATTGATATTTCTTCCAGTGTCAGTCTTCCTCTTCCTGCCAAAAAACATGATAACTGGAAGAACCACCATCTTTGGCAGTCAAAACCAGACCCCATCTGAAAAGATGTATTTTAAATGCCATTACTTGCATTTTTTTCTTGTTTCAGATTCCAGTTATACAGGGTTTGCCTGTGGATGCCTGAACACTCCTTACTAGCTCTGCTTTATTTGTTACACAGCTTAAAGCTGTTTATTATAATCTCCAAAAATTTTTCAGGAAGCAAAACCTTTCAAAAACATTGTTGTCCACTGGAATTACTGCTCCTAATTCTTTTCCCAGTAAATCACTAACTAGGAAACCGTTCAAAAAAATCTTTTTGCTGTCCCTATAAGCTTAGATAGTCAGGAAGTGCTGTTAGTGATGTCACATGCCACGTACTTCCATTGATTTTCTTAGCAACCACTCTCCGAAACAGCAGGGCCACGGGAAACACAATTTCATCAAGAAATGATGTAAAAGAATTTTAACTATATTACGTGTAAATATAATTTTAATGCAAAATATGTTATTAAAATCAAAAACTTTATATTCCAAAATCTATAATAGGTTCAGAAAATGGGGCCCAAAGAAAATCTTAATAATGTCTGAAGAAAAATCCAGTCCATAGAGGCAGTATAAATGTCTGATGTGCTCCCAGAATTTAAGACATAAACAACAATAAAAGAGAATCTAATGACAGCAGAGTCAAGGCACAGAGCTATGAGCCCATGTGTGAACTAAATGAGATAAGAAAATAAACAACACTGTGGATTAATTTGACTTATCAGGATTTAAATATAAAGTCATAAAGCTCTTAGCTGACACATCACACCCCACCCACTCTCTTTTTCTGTGTGTTCATCAGGGTGGGACAATCATGGCCAATATTACCATTTAAGATACCATAGAGGACGGTTGGGCGTGCTGCCCAGGTTAGATAGAGATGGATTCCTTACCCAGCTGGGATGCCATAATGGATGGATGGACGGATTAAATGAGGGGATGCCTTATGATCCTCGTCCTGGGTGGGAGCAGTTCATTCCCCACTTTAATAGATGACAGTGACACTCATATAAAGACCCATGGGAGTTGGAGCCTGGAGGAGCAGCCCTGTAGAGATCCCTGGCAGTTGATAGAGGGCGTTGCTGGGGGAGGATCTCCCTGGCTTCCTAATAATCTAGAAGTGCTTCCAACTGGTTATGTCACATCACCGGAGGTAGTCCCAGGACTTCAATAAAAGGGACCACACTGCCTTGTCCAGACAAGTTAGAACTGAGAGGAGGGAAGGCAACACTTGACTGGAGGAGAGCAGTGTGGTAGAGAGAGGAGAGGAGGAGAAAGACAGAAAAGACAATTTGTTTTGGTTCTTGTGTATGGTTGCAATATTTATCATATTATACTGAGAAATTATGTCAGCACATTGGGAACATGCAAACTCCATTCAATGATAAGGCCTGGGGTTAATTATGATTACTTGGAGCTGTGAGGCAGCCGCATTATCCCATTCACTGCCGCCCATGAGAATACAGACAGATATATTTGATGTAAGGCCTTTTCTAAGATTAGATTCTGTCAAGGCATTCATTATCCAGTTATTTTCTGGTGGTTGTTTTCAGATGTTTTTCATTACTATATCCTTTGCTGTATTTTCCTTTTGATATTTTATTTGTATTACCATCACTAAGTTCCACGTCTTTATAACGAGCTATTTCCTTCATTTTTATTGTCTTATCTGAATACATGTTGTACATAGATACAGGGTTTCCAATCTGAAGAAATATGACTTTTACATCTATTTCTTGCTAACACAATGAATTTTGATAATGTCTAACGTGACACTATTTTTTCCTGAGTAGGGCACCACCATTAACATGATTGTTACAAAATGACAAGGGATGTTATGGAGAGTGCCAGTTTAAAGGTTAGCACATATAGTTCATTTGTGGAGCATCCAATATTTGGACTCCTGTGTTGGTGTGACTTGCTTTATTTTTTAACTTTCTATTCCTGGTTAACTAATATTTTTTATGAAGTACAAGTCTTTGACTTTTCTTTTGCATTACACATGACAACTGTTTTTTCTGTCTTTTCTGGTTACAACTCTTATTATCTGGACTACATCTCATCTCCTGGTTTATTTCAAAGAAATCTCTTACTGTCTCCCTTTAGGTTTGTACACATATAACAGGCAATGTTATGTTAATAAAATAACGTATACAACCAAAATAAAGAAAGCACAATTTAAGGTTCTAAATCTTAACAAGAAAAAAACAAGGAAAATTAAACACAATTCATTTTATATAAAAACTGGCTGCAATAAACACATGAGATAATGGATCTCTGCTTAGAACAATGCATTGTTATTTTTAATTTGACATTTAGTATTTTTATAATTTGTTAAAAGGCTTTGTGCAGATTCTCATCAACAACAGCAATTTATTTCTTGTATAGCCAAAACTCACAAAAAATACCTGAATGGGCTTTAAAAGGCCCTGTTTTTTGAAAGTCCTCCAGCTTTGATTGTCTAAGAAAACAAGAAAAAAAAATCCCCAAAATAAAACTTAGAAAAATTAAAAACTCATCGGTTATTGATACAGTATATGTAAAAAAATTGCTTGACTTTTTGATGGTGTTTACTACCTAGCTGAAATGCAAAATAACTTCCTGGTTGCACTCCCTATGCAGCTTCACAGAAGAGTGTTTTCTGATGTTTATCAGTATGACATGTAGGAGATAATTAAAAATAAAAAAGGTGAAACGAGGAAATGGTAGGGCAAACTGAATAATGAGCTTCAAAGCAAAGCTTTGCAACTGAAAATTAGGAAGAAACTAAGAAAACCTTACACTTTGAAGGCCCCATCAGGAATTAAAAATAGATTTCTGGAATGTGAACTTGGGGTTAAGGCCAACTAAAACAGTTTTTACGTACAATATGTGACTTAAAAGGGGGGCATGAATGCTTAAGTATTTGTTCATTTCCATTGCTATTTGAACAGTTTAGGTCATGGGAAGAAAAGAATCTACCCGACCATCAATAAGCACAAGACAGGAACTCCAGCCCAGCACATGGCATACTTACAAGTGCACACAAAAGATTTACCAATAACCTTAATCTCTGGAGAGAAATACACAGGGAACAGGCAAACTGCACACTGATAGTGATCGGAGTTGTGATTTGAACTGGGTGCCTTGAAGCTTTGATCCAGAAACTCTAGCCACTGCATCACTGAACCACCTGTAAGAAAACAGACACGTTTTTATATAAATCCTTTCCCTTCATTACATGGCTTCAAGACATTTATTGGACAATTGTTGCCATATATAGTAGCACTATGGATAAGTCGACACTTATACAGCAGCATATGGTGAGAATTGAGACAGCAGACATGTAGTTTACAGTGTGATGTCTTAACCATTAGGCTCTACATGCTTTCTGACTGTAATGTAAAATAAAATAAACAAACAAAAGACAGGATGAAAGGAAAAGTGATATTTTACAAGCTATGTTTAAGATTAAAGGGTTATCCCATCTTAATCAGTAGCATAGATCAAAATAGTTTTAACTCCAGTCTCCAAAAAGAAATATCTGATAATATTAAAATGCCCAGAAATGTCACCGTAAAGCGAGGATTGAATAACTCAACCTTCATTTTGGTAAAGCCAATACTACAGTACAGTGCACACGGTTAAGCATTAGGTCAATTTAAAGAATAGAACTAAGCATTAAGCATGTCAAAAATGGATGTATTATTCAGCTGAACAAAATTACTGTTCCTATTATCATGTCCTGGTCCTGGTATCTCATTTTCAGGGTGGGTTCCTGTCTTTTGCTTGATGATGTTGGGGTTAAGCAGGTTAGAGATGTTATGATACATTATGTTGTGTTTATGGTACATGTCAGCAATGAGGCAGGCTTGTTACTTAAGTAGGACTTGGTTTACTTCAACTCCTTTACAGTCTTGAAATTAAAGACCAAAATTAAATTTTATTTAATGAAATCAAGAAACATTATTTTATTTGACCCACATAGTATTCTAGGCTATAGATTTTACATAAATGCTTTTTTAAATGGCATTTGAACTCCTCATGTGAGTAAGTGTGAAAGAATCATGAGTTTTTATTATGGGAAATTTTCACATTTTGTTTAGTAACAAAGTTACCGCTTAAACAAATTATGATTGCCTGAGATAGACTTCACCTTTAACTTACATGTCTTTTTTGTTTCTGATCTATCTGTGCAGATACTTCAAACTATTTTTTTCCATCAAGATGATAGAAACACCTAATAATAAATCTTTCATTTTACTATGGGTAGTGACATCACGCATGCGTGAAAGTTCTACAAATGGCGGCTAGAGCTCTGTGATGTGAAGCTGGCCTTGCAAAGCATTATGGGGTACTGGAAAAAAAAGTTTCTCTAAACCGGGCGCATGCCAATATTCCAGGTAAATATTAGTCGAAGAAGACCACCAGGGAATCCTTCTATATAAAAGCGGTCGGGATTGTCCTTCCGTCCCGTGAGTGCTACGCAGGCGCGGAGTTTCACACACGCCCCATCCATTGTGCAATGCACGATGGGATTTGTAGTTTCGTTTTTCCAGGTAAAAGATGATTTTCTACTCCAGACTGTGCGATATCTTCTTCTTCTTTCTTACTATATAAAAACGGTCAGGATTGTCCTTCCGTCCTGTGAGTGGAAAGCGTAGCGGTATTCCACTTATCACAGACTTACTACTTGCAGCTTGCGGTACGAAGCGACATGATGTGAGCAGAGTTCTGGTGCTCCCATCGTTACCTTGCTTTTGTACGCGATGCGCTGGAAAAATAGGCAAAATTATGTCTCTGGAAATAATTAATGTTGATGGAGTACAAATGCCTCACCGCGTAGTAAATATCACAGGGGTTCAAAAGGGCGACCTCAATATAGAAAAAAAGTTTCAATTTCATCACAAAAATTACAAAAACTACGAGCATTAAAGTAATACCGCTCAAATGCAATATAACCAAATTAATGAGTTTGTATAAAATATCAAATTGACGTACATATTGAATTGCCTTAAGAAGTGGTCAACTTAAAAGTCGGTCGCCTTAAAAGGCAGGTGAGCCTAGTACAGCATATTTGCTGCGAAAAAACATTTTGGCGAATATCACCGATCAACGCTATTAGCCACTTCCATATAACATGTTTAACACCCAGTGGCTCAGCTAAAGCACAAAATCAGGACCCAGTAAAATTGCTTTATGATATTACTTTTTATATATTTTTAAATCAAACAGAGTGAGTTTTGCACTGCAAAGATTAAAACATTAGACCACAAGGGTACTGAAGGGAAATAATGGAAACAACCCCCAGCAAAAAAGAATAGTTAATGGAAAGTAAATCCCTTCAAAAATATCTAACATGTCCATGTAAGGGTTTAAACAACCTAGGAAGGAAAGAAGAGTGAGGTATAAAGATCATCATCTAAAACAATGTTTCTCAATCTCTCTGTTGTCATGACTCTCTTTTTCTTATGTAACTGTCCTCCTCAGTGAATCAAACAGCGGAGGGGTGGTGAATCAAGCCCAATTGTTATTGAAAGGACTGAGTGCAATCATTGGAGCAGGTTAGGGTGACTTGAGTGCGGCCCACTCATGGCCTTCTGAGGCCCACTACCATTATAAACAATAGAAACTCGTGACCCAGTGGTTGAGAAATGCTATTCTAAGTAATAAAAACCTATTAATCTTTGATGTGAATGGAGCAATATTCAAAGCTAACACTACATCATCTTGAAGCTAATCCCACATTTTGCACATACTAAGAATGAAACAGCGAGAAAGTTAGGTTGTGTTAGCCGCATACTTGTGTGCAATGAAAGGAGCAGTAAGCTGAATGCTTATGATGTACAAATTTTGCCAAACTTTAAACAAAAAGTGAGAGAAGCAATATTGTGAAAATTCAACAGCTACCTAATAGCTCTGTCTAAAAGCCTCTGATGGTAATCAGCCATAGAAATTCAAACAGGTCAGCAATATTCAAATACAGGTAAAAGAAATGCAAAGACATACATAAGAATTAAATCATTATTACCAAAACTCTTACTACATTTACGAAATTAACTTGTCTTCTGTGCAATGGATTTAGACCAAAAATATGCCTCAAAAATGAGTGTATTATTAATGAGAACACCCAATACCGTACTAATGTTTGTCATGGCAACACCTAGATTTAGCTCAAAATCCCAACATAAAAAATAAGTTAACCAAAAAAAAAAAAAAAATGAAACAGTGACAAATATGAAAAAATAAGAAACTTTAACAAAAATAACATTACAAATAAGACTCACAGATTCTTGGAACTTCCATGATTTCTTTAAGCCTGCCAGGGCTTAGCAAAAGGTATAACTTTACTATCAAACAGAAAGAGTGAAGATAGTGTAGATGGCTGTGTACAACATCACTGATAGCCAATATATACTGTACATTATGTGGTCAAAAGTATGTGGACACCCCGCTAAAGTGACTGAGGTCATTATTGCTATTGTTATGATTATTACTATTAAAAAGAGCATAAAATCAATCACATAGCCATGCAATCTCCATTGACAAACACTGTCAGCAGAATAGATCATAAAGAAGAGGTCAGTGACTTTAAATATGGCACTGTCCTAAGATGCCACCTTTGCCACAAGTCAATATTGGAAATTTCTGCTCTGCTAGATGTGTTCTTGTCAACTGTAAATGTTATTATTGTGAAGTGAAAGTGTTGAGGAGCAACAACAGATCAGCCATGAAATGGTAGACCAGGCAATTCACAGAACAGGGCTGCTGAGCGCTCACGTGCTTAGTGTGTAGAAAACACCTATCGTCTAATGCATCACTAAAAAAGAGGTCCAAACTGCCTTTGGAAGCAACATCAGCATAATAACTGTTTAACAGGAGCTTCATGAAATGGTTTTCCATGGCCGACAACCCTAAGATTAATATGTGCAAAGCTAAGCAATGTCTGGAGTGGTGCAAAGACACACCACCATTGAACCCTCGGGCAGTGGAAATGTGTTTTCTGAAGTGATGAATCACACTTCACCATCTCATGGACAAATCAGGGGCTGGAAAATTCCAGGAGAACACTACCTTCCAGGTTGCATTATACCTAAAAGTTTGGTGAAGGAGAGATATTGGTCTGGAAATGTTTTTCAGGGCTTGAGCTTGGCCTTTTGGTTGCAGTAAAGGGTACTGTTAACACTGCAGCATACAAAGAACTTTTAGACAATTGTGCTCTTCCAACTTTGTGGGAACACTTTGGAAAACGGCCTTTTCTGTTTGAGCATGGTAGTGCCCACATGCAGCCAGGTCCATAAAGACATGGAGGTAGAGCCCTGGCCTCAACCCTACTGAACACCTCTGGGATGAAATCTGACGAGCACCAGCCAGGTCTTCTCATCCAACATCAGTACCTGACCTCACAAATGCTCTTTTGGCTGAATTGGCACAAATTCACACAGAAACACTACAAAATCTTGTGGAAAGGAGAGTGGAGGCTGTTACGGCCACAATGAGGGGGCCATCTCCATATTAATACCATTAGTTTTAAAATGGGATGTCCAACAAGCTCATACAGGTGTGATGAGCCATATAGTGTACAGGTGTGATGAGCCATATAGGCCATATAGTGTATTTACACACTACCAAAATATTAATTTTATGAGTCATGTAAAAGAACAAACAATATAAAACATCACAATTTATGATAAAATATAATTATTCATAGATATAAAAGCAGTAAATGAAAAGTTTGCTGAGAAATGAGCTGTTTGAATTGCAAGTCCATACTGTTGAAGCTGGCAAAGTAAAGCAAACTCTACATTGTGTGACTGCCATCTGCTGGGCATCATCTGTTAGTGGCAAAATACAAAAAGTAAACTGAATCACCAACTCTGTCTTCTAGTTTTATGTATGGAATCACAAAAAAAGGAGGTGAATTCTTATATGATGGCTGCACATATATGGATTGCTGATGAAATGCATTGATATTAATGATACTAAAAACGCAGATGTTCACAGCCTGGGCATAGGTGTTTCCTATTACAAATACTAATACCACTAGCAGATTGATTACATTAATTAGAAGGGAAGAAAATTTGTGCAGTTTCCATATGGAGCACGGTGATGCTGGTTGTATCATTTGCCAGTTTTATTTAGTCTTCTTTCAGCTTATAATTCTTTTTTCAGCGCTGGCATTCTTCCAGTTTATTTCATTTTAATGAATACCATCTTATTACTAAATTAAGTTTGAAGTTGAATATTTTGTTTCTGGGGCAGTGCATTGTAATTCCGTCGTGAACCAAAAATGAGTAATAAACAATACAAAGCTGATTTAAACAAATGAGGTCAGAGTCTAAAAATGACACACAAAGCAACAGTGCTGTGACTGCAGTCCAGCTGATACAGGATACAACCCATCAGCGACCATGACATTATTACTGTCTGGTCTTTTGTCTTCCACTCATGACTCCTCGGAGCCAAGAGTATGTTCCAGAAACTTGAAACACCTTCAGCCTGTGTCTCTTCCCTATCTAATTGATGTAGTATCACATATGGAGGCCGGCCACCTGCTCAGTGGATACAGTATTATTCCCTCACGATTTCTGATAGATATATTAGAAACAGTAGCACTTAGTATACACTCCATGATCAATATCTGTTTAGTACAGAGGTACTGTTCCTTCTTATTTTAAGTAGTTAGTTCTCAGAGCCCCTTATAAATCCTAATTTATATCCCTCAATTCCAAATCATTTTAGAACCATGTCTAAATTCTCCTTTTATCCAAAGTAATGGAAAAGTTTATTTTTTCTCAGTTTTCCCTCATTCTCAATTAAATAGGACATTTGCGATGATAATCAGTTAGGTTTAAGGGCACACCATAGTACCATAGTAAAATCGGCCCTCCTTAATGTGTCCAGTGACTTACTATTGGCTGTCCTTTCTGGATGTGGTGCTGTTTTGATTCTGCTAGACCTAAATACAGCCTTTGATACCATCGATCACTCAATCCTCTTGGAGTGTCTTATGAATGTGGTTGGTATTCAAGGTACTGCCTTAGATTTGTTTAGTTCCTACCAAGTTGATAGGACATTTTCAGTGAGGAGTGGTGGCTTTTCATGTTCTTTATCACCTATCTGTATCCTGTGGGGCTCCTCAGGGTTCTAGTTTGGGCCCTGTCTTGTTCTCTTTGTGTATGCTTCCTATAGGCTGAATTTTTCAAACATAAAAAATTCCTTTTCACTGTTATGAAGATGACACTCGGTTATATTTGCCACTAATATATGTTGATGATTCTCTAAACACCATTATTACTTGGTTAGGGGATGGACAGCAGTGGATAAACAAAAGTAAAACTGAATTAAATTTGGTTCCCTAAATTCTATTAGTAATGTAAATAATAATTTAGGACCACTGTCAGCAAATGTACACACCCATTTCAGAAATCGTGGTGTCATCTTTGACTGGTCTTTTAAATTTGACAAGTCAATTAACAGTGTCATAAAAAGCAGTTTCTTGCAGCTTAAGACGATTGCCAAACTGAAATCTGTGCTTTCATTTAAACACTTAGAGAGAGCTCTTCATGTATTTATCTCTTCACCTCTTGATTACTGTAATTCTCCTTATTTGGCCGTTAGTCAGCTTTCCCTATCCTGTTTGCTGTTGGTTTAAAATGGAGCAGCTCGTCTCCTGAGTGGTACAAAGAAAGCAGAACATATCTCTCAAGTACTGGTCTCCCTTCATTATCTGCCAGTAAAATACAGAACACAGTTTAAAGTTTTATTATTTGTCTTTAAAGCACTTGATGGTTTGGCACCATGTTACATCTTACCCCTTGTTCACCCCTTACTCCATCTTTGAGGCTATCTGATCAAAAACTATGGTTCATCTCACTGTCTCAAGTGAACTTTAATGGTGGTCAGCCTTGTTCTGTGGTTTCCCCTGTTCCATGGAACAGTCTACCCTTTTACATTCAGACTTTAAACATCATTGACATTTTTAAATCTCAATTAAAGTTTCTCGTTGCCATATTAATTTAACATTTTCATATATTTAATGTATTTATTGATTTTATTATATAGTTGTTTTTATTTGTGTTTATGTGCATCGCATTTGTCAACACTTGTTTGTAAATTATTGATATTGATTGTTTGGTTGAATGCATTTCTATCAGCATGGGTTACATGTATAAAGTAGGAAGTAAATAAGCTGCAAAATCTCATAAGTGCTCTCATAATCTCAAAATCCTTCCTGAAAAATGTAGGAGAAATAAAACGAGAAATAGGTTTGTTACTAGTGATACGTAGCACTACAGTACAAAGAGGAGTTGATGTAAAAGAAACTAACAAAGATAACGAATTTGAGTACCATGCAACAATTGCAGAGACATCTTCTTCAAACATAGGTTCCAAAATGAGCAGAACAAACACAGCAGATATGGCAGATATTCCATTTATTAATAGTTTAAGTTTATTAGAAGCGGATCCAGTTGGAATGACCTCGGAAGCCAAGTCAGTGGTGGTATAGTTGTCAATTTTCTAGTCTGCTGCTAGAGGAAGAGAAAAGGCATTAGAACATATCAGCAACTCTTGCAGGAAATTACCATCAGCAAAGCACTTAAACCGTCCCCTATGCACAGATAAGAGGCACTTTACATACCATGACAAATAGTACTCATAATTTATTTTGAATGAAATAGTAGTATTACATTTTACTGAGTAGACTGCACAGTAGACCACTGCTGCCTTACAGCTCCAGTAACTTACTTGTTAATTCTGTGTGTTCTAATCATAACTGCATCGGTTTTCTCCTGGTCCTCTTGGCTCAACAACAACAACATTTATTTATATAGCACATTTTCATACAAAAAAATGTAGCTCAAAGTGCTTTACATAATGAAGAATAGAAAAATAAAAGACACAGTAAGAAAATAAAATAAGTCAACATTAATTAACAAAGAAGAAAAGTAAGGTCCGATGGCCAGGGTGGAGAGAAAAAACAAAAAAAAAAACTCCAGAGGGCTGGAGAAAAAACAAAATCTGCAGGGGTTCCAATGGCATGAGACCACCCAGCCCCCACTAGGCATTCTACCCAACATAAATGATCTAAATCAGTCATCATGATTTTCAGAGTTCATGTGGAAGAATTAGACGATGATGATCACGTGGGCCTCTGGCCTTCGATCCATCAATGTAGGGACTGCACGGTACTTTGATCAGGTGGTGATGGCGCAAATCGCCACCACAGAAAACCTGAAAAAAGAACAGCAGATAAAGTAGGGGTTAGTACTGATTTTGCAGCCATGAAAAAAATGATAAATTAAATGCATATACCGAATATCAGGGTTACACTAAAATGAAACTTTGAGAAAGCCATGTTAAAGTAATGGGTTTTTAGGAGTTTTTTTTAAAGTGATCCACTGTATTAGCCTGGCGAATTTCTATCGGTAAACTATTCCAGATTTTAGATGCATAACAGCAGAAGGCTGCCTCACCACTTCTTTTAAGATTAGCTTTTGGAATTCTAAGCAGACACTCATTTGAAGATCTAAGGGTATGATTTGGAGTGTAAGGTGAGAGGCATTCTAAAATATAGGATGAATTGAAATTATTTAAGGTTTTGTAAACCATAAGTAGTATCCATCCATCCACCCATTATCCAACCTGCTATATCCTAACCACAGGGTCACGGGGGTCTGCTGGAGCCAATCCCAGCCAACACAGGGCACAAGGCAGGAAATAAACCCCGGGCAGGGCACCAGTTCACCGCAACAAGCAGTATTTTAAAGTCAATTCTAAATGACACAGGTAAGCAATGTAAATGACATGGGTAATCAATGTAACCAATACAAGAATCACATGGAATTGATCTACATCATACTTAAAACCAATAGAGTTCACACAAAAAAACACTATATTACCCACATGAAACCAGTGTGGGACATGCATAAAGCCAAAATAGTGCACACACAAAACCAATTCTAGATCAGACCAGAAGAATATGAACATATGCAGACTGACAGCATATGAATACAAATCAATGCAGTTCACTAGCAAATGTATAAGAAACACACCTAAACCAGTAATACACAAATGAAAATCAATATGAAAAGCAGTAGTATACATATGCAAACCAATATAGTTCACACAAACTGAAAATATACAGTAGTGACTCGAGCTGAGAGAGAACAGGAAGGTGAAACTCTGCAGGGGCAGAAGAGAGACAGCGAGGGGAGAATGGAGCCACATGTGCTGAAGGGATTAAGGTAAGATGAGTACATTTTCTAACTTGTATAGTACTTTTATAGTCCATGTGACTCTTAGATGACAAATAATAAGTAAAGTTTATGATCAAGTGATTGGTAAACTTTGGTAAAACTCTGGCCTACTGATAGATTCTGGGATCATATCTATCCTATTCATTATGGCTGGAAAGGGAATGCCCAGCTTACTGTACCTCTCCTGGATGTAGAAAAAAAGAATAGTGCTGCATACAGGGTTTTCTTTTACAAGGCAACACTTCTTTTCTGCCATTTCATCTTCTTAACGCTATACAGAGAAAAGAATATGCTGAGCTAAAAGAAGCACCCGTTTACAAAGAAAAATGGGGAAGTGGTTTTTCAAATAAAAAAGTAATATCAGCAAAATCAGTGCTGATCTCCAGCTTGCAAGGAAGGAGTTTTTGAAATTCAAAATTAAAAAAAAGGTCACAAGTTTTATTTCAGACTCTAAAAGCACAGATGGTCCTGGTCATTTATTATTCATCACTGAAACAGATTCAAGGTCATATTAATGATTTTGCAAACAGGCATGACTGTTTTGTTCAGATACAGATTAATTTAAAATTAATTAACTTATTATATTGAATATACTTTTAATATTCTTAGGTAAAGTGCTTTTTATAGCATTAATAAGGAAATGCACTATAAATAACAAAGAATGGTTCAACTTAAGACTAGTCTTACTGTGCAAACTGTTTTTCTTACGCATATCATGCAATGAAATTCATTGTAATGGTTTAGTTGTAGGCTCCCACACTGTTACCCTGATCATTTCCTATCCTATGGCTCAGATTATTTAAATAAACTCATAATAGACATTTTTAGTAGAAATACATCACTTTAGGTACATTACTGAATCATGTCATCTGCAGAACTTTTCTGATGACACAGCCATAGCTGGGTGTATCAGCAATGGGGAGGAGAATGAATACAGAGAACTAATGAAGGCCTTTGTAGAATGATGCAAACTGAACTACCTGTACCCAAACATCAGTAAATCAAAGGAAGTAATCATAGACTTTAGGAGGGTCAAACCTACTCTGCCCCCAGTTCTTGATTGATGGTGAAGATGTGGAGGTGGTGAGGACATATAGATACCTGGGGATTCAACTGAACAATGGGCTTGAATGGAGTACCAGCACAGTGAGCGTCTATATACAAAAACAGTGAGAGTTGCCTGAGGAGGTTGAAGTGGTTTGGTGTATGCAGTTCACTAATACATGTTTTCAACCAGTCTGTACTGGACAGTGTCATTGTATATGTGATAGTGTGCAGGGGAAATTGCATTAGTGCTGCTGATGCCAACAGACTAAATACATTGATTAAAAAGGCTAGTTCAATCTTGGACTGGACTTACCAGAGAAAGTGTTAGGATTACCGGTCACTCAGCAAGCTGCTTACTATTCTGGACAGTGACTCTCACTGTTTGTATGAAGTTTTGGCTAAACGGGAGAACATAATTTAGTAACTTAGTCAGACAATGGTGTTGCTACAAGAAGTGCTATGTGAAGACACTTCTACCCTCAGTCATCAGGCTCTGTAATGAGTCACCTTTCAGCTTAGGTGGTCTTGTTCTCTATGTGCTGAATGGTACTGAGCTGGTCTAGCAGATAAGATATATTAACAGATAATGACAATATAGTGTTTGAATGAGTGAGATCCTGTAACTGAAACTTCTGGTTAGTTTAATGCAAAAAAAGTGGTGGCTTCTGAAGTATTGTTTGTGTTTCATTTAACTCAGGCCTTTTTCAGCAGATAGCAGGTGGGATCCCTGTGTGTCTATTTTAGACTTCAAAAAATGCATTTAGCATTTCACTTTTGAAATTTTAGCGTGACATCTCATCCAGCTTACCCTTGCTCCAATGCACAGTCTTAAGTGAAATTGCTATATATATTGTGATTCCAAGCTTTTTATTCCAATGTAATTTGCGTAACACAATCATGAACTTATTGCACAGTACTGTGGTATTGTTCATATCAAACAGCAGAATGAGGAAAAAATGTGATCTTGGTGATTTTGATCGTGGCAGATTGTTGGTTTGAGTATTTCTGTAACTGCTGATCTCTTGGGATTTTCGTAAAAAAGTCTCTTGATTTTACCCAGAATGGTACAAAAAGCAAAAAACATCCAGTGAGCAGCAGTCCTGTGGACAGAAATGCCTTGTTCATGAGAGACGTTAAAGGAGAATGGGGGGAATGAATTTGAAATGACATAAAGGCTACGGGGACTCTGATAACCACACTGAACAACTCTGGTTATTAGAAAAATATCTCACACCCAATGTGCCTTGTAGCAACAGTTCATGATGGTGATGCTGTTCTAATGGTATGGAGAATGTATTCTTGGCACACTTTGGGTCTGTTAATACCAATCAATCATTGCCTGAATGCCACAGCCTACTTGATCATTGTTACTGACCACATGCATCCCTTCATGGCAACAATTTACCCACCTTCTAATGGTTGCTTCCAGCATGACAATGCAACATGGCACAAAGAAAAAGTAATCTCAAACTGGTTTCATGACTATGGTAATGAGTCCAGTGTTCTTCAGTGGCCTTCCCAATTACTGGATCTGAACCCAGTAGAACACATCCATTGAAATTTGGTGGAATGGGAGAGTCACAGCATGAATGTACAGCTGACAAATCTGTCGAAAATCCATGATGTGATCATGTCAACATGGAACAGAATCTCAAAGGAATGTTTCCGACACCTTGAGGAATCCATGCTACGAACAATTGATGATATTTTGAGAGCAAAAGAAGGTCCTACCTGTGGTAGGAAAAAGACCAGAAAACCTGGGGTTGCAGCAGTTAAAAACTGGGAATTCAAGTCGTACTTTTGTCAAAACCAAAACTAAACACGAGTTGTGTCGCTGAAAAACGTTTTATATCAAACAGTTGATGCCAGAATAAATGTAAATTAAAAGAAAATGTGACATCCTTTAAGATTTTACCTATCAAAATCTGATAGAGAATGATTGGTTTGGATGACCTTTCAACTTGTTTCTGTAGTTGATGAATGGTGTTGTTCACTTACAAGGCTATGTGCCTCATAACCCGACTTGTGTAATTACAACAAGAGTGGAGATATAACAGCTTCCTAGTCTGGTGAAAAATGGTGTCCAAAACACAACCTAAGCACTGTTCACATAATAATAACATAGTCAACTATATTTCTGATAAGAAAACAAATGTTGGAAATGGATTTTTTGTCCTCAAGGTTTAAAGGATGAAAATATCTCAAAGACAAGTAAATAAAAGTAAAATTTGACACAGACACATGGTACTACCTAGAGTTAATACA
Source organism: Polypterus bichir lapradei (assembly GCA_026402145.1). NCBI lineage: Eukaryota > Metazoa > Chordata > Cladistia > Polypteriformes > Polypteridae > Polypterus > Polypterus bichir. The sequence continues at coordinate 89,232,286 of JANRMT010062806.1, forward strand.
GTCAGTCAGTCAGTCAGTCAGTCAGTCATTTTTCAACCCGCTATACCCAAACACAGGGTCACGGGGAGCAAGGCAGGAACAAATCCCGGGTAGGGCGCCAGCCCACCGCAGGAGTTAGTACAGTGTTCCTAATAATTTGCACAGTGAGTGTATATCAATATTATTTAATTTTGTGACTATTTAGCTTCTACGTGTATGTTTTTGTTCTGCCATGTTCCTTGTATATTGTGGGTAGATCTCCAAGAGACAGGGACACCCTTACCTCATCATTAGGGGTCTGCCCCCCACCTTTATATTCATTTTGGAAGAGCAATTCCCCGTGGTTCCATTCTGAGTATTGTTTTTCTTGGATTTGCTTTGTTTTTCTGACATATTGCTCTGTTTATTAAGTTTAATAAGGAGAAAACAGAAATTTTAGTGATTGGCAAAAATGGATATAATGAGGTTAGAAATAAACTTGATGCATTAGGATTAAAAGTCAAGACAGAGGTAAAAAATTTAGGGGTAACTATTGACTCTGACCTGAATTTTAAATCACATATTAATCAGATTAGCAGGACAGCATTTTTTCAGTTAAGAAATATAGCAAAAGTTAGACCTCTTATAACACTGCAAGATCAATTGCAACTAGTGCAGAATGCAGCTGCTAGAATCTTAACTAGGAAAAGAAAATCTGAGCACATCTCTCCAGTTTTGATGTCACTACATTGGTTACCTGTGCCATTTAGAATTGACTTTAAAATACTGCTTAATGTTTACAAAGCCTTAAATAATCTCGCTCAATCCTATATTTCAGAATGTCTTTCACCTTACGCTCCAAATTGTAACCTTAGATCTTCAAATGAGTGTCTGCTAATTATTCCAAGAGCTAAACTTAAAAGTGGTGAGGCAGCCTTCTGTTGTTATGCACCTAAAATCTGGAATAGCTTACTGATAGAAATTCGCCACGCTAATACAGTGGAGCACTTTAAAACACTGCTAAAAACTCATTCTTTTAACATGGCTTTCTCATAGCTTCATTTTAGTTTAACCCTGATACTCTGTATATGCATTTAATTATCAATATCATTCCTGGTGGCTCCATAATCCGTACTAACCCCTACTTCCTCTTCTGTTCGTTTTCTGGTTTTTTGTGGTAGTGATCTGTGCCACCACCACCTCATCAAAGCACCATTATGTCCCTACATTGATGGATTAAAGGCCAGAAGTCCACATGACCGTCATCATCAAGTTCTTCCATGTGAACTCTGAATACAATGAGAACTGATTGTGAGGTCATTTATGTTAGGTACAATGCCTAGAGGGGGCTGAGTGGTCTCATGGCCTAGGAACCCCTGCAGATTTTATTTTTTTCTCCAGCCGTCTGGAGTTTTTTTCTGTCCTCCCTGGCCATTGGACCTTACTTTTAAACTATGTTAATCAGTGTTCCCTAATTCTATTTTCTTATTTATTTTGTCTTTTTTCTCTTTCTTCATTACGTAAAGCACTTTGAGCTACATCATTTGTATGAAAATGTGCTATATAAATAAATGTTGTTGTTTATTGGATTCTTCCCTTGCATTGTGTTTTTGGGAGTTGTTCACCTTAGGGTTGCCTTTCAGGTGATTCCTTCTTGTTCCTTTGAGCTTTTACTTTTCTTTTTTTTTTTTTTGTGAATTAAGATCCTCTTTTATACAGATTCTTGGTGACTTGTCTCATTAAAAGCCAGAGAGTTTACAGTTATCCCTCTTATGAGACAAATTTTGAGAAATCTGAGAACCTCTTGTGATTTTTTAACATTAAAAAGGCTGTTCTCCATTTTGAAAATTAGTCTGGCCAGGAACCTCACAGTTTCCTAGAGTCAGGCTTGCCTGGGTGAGGCCTATATTCGGGATGGCCAGGAAGGTTTCTGTCCTATTTTTGTGGGCTTTTTAACCTCCTTGGCAGCTCCACCATTTTATTTGTGATATGGGTACCACCATTTAGTGCATTCTGTTTGGCCTGGTTGCCAAGTAAGTGCTAAGCAAGGTCAACCAGAAGTGTGCAGCACAAGACATCACTAGGTCAAGGGTATAATGGATGGCATCTTGAAGTTCCTGCTTTGTTCAAGTTTGTGGATACAACTAAGTCTAACACTGTCAACAAAATTGTTTTGTTAATTGACTACTACTTTGACCTTTACTTTGTCACTGGTTACATGAAATTATTTTGGTTACAGATTCCTCCACTATGTTCACCGATTTACAATTTTGGTTTTACATTCTGGGCTTATTTATTAGAGTGCTGTTTTCAAGGTATTGACCTTTGCCTGTGAATCGAACCCTGGTACTTTTCTTTGTTCAATTGTTATTTAATTACTGCTGTCATCCCACTGAGTTAGCTGAGGTTGTCCAGCTCCAAGCCTCTCCAAGGAAGAGTAGGTTCAGGGTTCAAAACAGGAGCTCTCTTGCTCCATTTCCAGCTCTAATGAGACAGAAGAGATGCATGTACTGTACCCAGATTTAAAGGAAGGTGTAGCCTCTGGTGATTGGGTCAAACTCCTTTCCAATTACAGATCCAATGCCTGCCTATAACTAAATTATTTTATCTTTCAGAGGTAGAAAGGTTTCAGCTTCCAGTTACAAGGCTAAAAATAAATGTCCTTTTGGGTATCTTTCCTTCTGAAGGAGTTGATGTAGACATGTAAGCTCATCCTTGATTTACACCTCTGTTATCAGATAAAGAGCATACTGTAGCTGCACAAAATATTCTTAGCACCCACAATGCTGTCATTGTTAAAAACCAGTATAAACCAACAGTACAACCAGCATGAGTAGCAGCTTACACTATACTATAAAAGTAAGTCTTTAAGCATGTTTTAAATTCTGAGACCAACTGCTTATCTAATATTTGAAGTAACATCACGACATATTTAGGGCCTTATAGCTAAAACCTCTGCCAATTATAATCATTTTATTCTTGAAATTTTAACCAGGCCTTCATTTTAAGATCCCACTTCATGTTTTGGAATATAGTCACCAAAAAGAGTTGTATGATAAAAGGTCAGAGCTAAACCATTTATGACCTTTGACAGTATGTCAAAAGGAGATTTTAAAATTTGTTCTAGACATAACTGGAAACTAATAAAGTGATTTAAAAATTGTAGTTTTATGGTCATATTTCTTACATCTGATTATGATTCTTGCATCTGTGTTTAGAATTAACTACAGAGTAGTAAGTGAACATATTTGAATAGACTGACTGCTTTAACCAAAACAATGAATTACCTTATTAACACCTAGGAAATTAAGAAGCATTTTAAATTTTGAAATATAACTTACCTGGAGAAATCACAGTTAGAAAATGTGGAAATATGGAGGTTAAGGTATAAATCATATCAAAGATAATATTTAAATTACTGGAAAATTCACTGAAAACTTACATTTACAACTTAAAAATATTAAAACTGGCATCTCTGTGTTGAAAAGCAATCTACCTAAAGAACGTCTATTTTTTATTTAAAGGCTTACAATTTCACCTATCCAATATTTACATCACTAAAGCAGTTAAGCAGTGAGAGAACTTAAGAAGTTTAATTTGGTTTAACTGATAAACATGACTGAGCATTATAAGCATACAAGGGATAGTTGATAAATGAGTTACCAGATTACATCTGGCGGCATGTGGTGCAGTGGTAGCACTGCTGCCTCGAGACCTGGGTTTGCTTCCCGGGTCCTCCCCGTGTGGAGTTTGCATGTTCTCCCTGTGTCTGCATGGGTTTCCTCTGGGTGCTTTGGTTTCATCCCACAATCCAAAGACATGCAGGTTAGGTGCATTGGCAATTCTAAATTTTCTCTAGTGTGTGCTTGGTGTGTGTGTGTGTGTGTGCCCTGCGGTGGGCTGGCGCCCTGCCCGGGGATTTGTTCCTGCCTTGTGCCCTGTGCTGGCTGGGATTGGCTGCAGCAGACCCCCACAACCCTGTGTTAGGATATAGTGGGTTGGATAAGGACTGATGACTGACTGACAGATTACATCTACTAATGACAACAACATATTAAGAGAATAACTGGTCCCACACCAAACCCTGACAGGTGCTGTGCCTAACCATAGACAAGGGAGTACTTGTCAGGAACATGTTAAAGTAATATTTGATGTTTTCTTTCATTATGATATTTTAATTTTTTATTGTTTCCATTTTATTTGTTCTTCTGATGAAGTCACAACATCACCATTTATTATCCATGTTTTACAGTGGGTTGTGTATTACGTGTGGTTAAAACCATGGGTTTCACAATTTTGTAACTTCAAATAACAGAACTAAAATGGGTGACACACATAACAAAACTTCCAAACTTTGATCAAACAAAGAGAAGTCTTTCATGAGAGACTTGGCCCTCAAACAATACATAAAAACGAAGGGAAAAAAACATTAGGTATGACTTTTGTTCTTTTTCACCTTTAAATTTGATTCTGTTCTGGTAACACTGTTGAAAAATAGAAATGACTTCCATTTAATAACCCCTTTTAGCAACCTTGACAGTTTTCCTGCTAAGCCCACAGACAAAGACCTACAGTACTTACATCTCATCAATATGCAGTATTAGTCAAGTAAGACTGAAGGATATTGAAGCAATAGAATATAATCAACCCACCATAAATGAACTGATTGCAGTTATCTGTCCTAAGCATTGCGTCAGCAGAAACCTTGTTTACACATCAAAGAGTGAGTGAACCAGCTCCATCTGATTGCGAAAAACAAATGTTTCCTGCTTCAGATAAACCACCATGGAGAATGGATAATTAAAGGTGATTAAAATAATCATCCCCTGAAAAGACTCTCAACAAAGCCAACTCTTTCTTGGAAGATAAGCCAAAGTTCAGTTTAGTCTTTGGTCTTTCAAAAGGAGAAGAACTTTTATACAACACACCTGATTAATCCCTTCTTAATGTTTAATGAGTCTATTATATCAGCTGCACAATTCCACAATTGCACACGTTTTTCTGACTCACTATGCGCTGTTCGTGCAACGCGGCTGAAGAGAGCTTAAACAACTCGGCACAGCCACATAAACACGACAAGGGGTGAGCTTTCTTGAAGGCTTTTACTGGACGTACCTCGTTGTAAAATGGCAAGTGATTTCCATGGTTGGATCAAGACAAAGAGAAGCGCGTAGACAGAGGCTCAAATTGCTGCGTACCACAACTAACCAGACCCAGGGGTTTATATACCTTAAAAATATGCTTTGGACGTGACTGAAACAAGAGATAAAGAGGTGCCTATGTGAGACACATGTGGTGTATTGTATTTAAATGTTTATTGTGGGACCTACATGCTTTACCTGAGTTTCATAGACATTTATAACACCACTGTGAGTGTGGGAAGTAACTGACAGGTGTGTTAATAAATGTTAAGACAAAGAGGGAGCACAGATCAACACATAACAGCTAACAGCGAACAACATGTGGGGCAGAACAAGAGTCATGACTCATTCAATTTGTTGATCTGCAAACATTTTTGAAATTGTATTGTAATTTTGTAATTGTACAGAATTACGAAGGCACAAAACCAAAAAACAATTTGGGAGATTCTAGGGCAATCTCATAGAACATTTGCCTGTGTCCTTAGCCACTATCCGCCAAATATTTGGGATAATATTATTGTTACTGTATATAACTAGTTAATAAATTGTTAATTACTGTGAACCATGTCTGATCTTTGACTGTTCTATCGAGAGTAATAACACTGAAAAGGTATAACACCATTTTTCCAGTAGGTACAAACAGGAAATTCATCCTCTGTGGTTCAGGCTGAATAATCATAATTGTTGAGTATTCTGTTTATAATTAGGCTTTGAATTAAATATAACACATATTAAGTTAAGCATCTGAGGTTTTACTCTGAAACACATGCTAAGGAATAGTGTTTAGCCTCTGAGATTGAATGTGAACTTTTATTCATGTAACACATGCTAAGTAAGCTGCTTAACTGCTGAGTTTTCATTATAAAGTACACGGTAGTTAAACAGCACTTAACCTCTGAGGTTACATATAAAAGGCAACTATTAGCCATAGTCGTATTTCTTTCTAAGGGTATATAACCTAATGCTTTGCAAGTCATAAGTCAATGCTATCTCAAAGATTTTGATAATGTATAATGAAAACTTACAATAAAAGTAATCTTTAAATATTAATAATACATTAGAGACAGATTAAGAGATCCACGCCTTTATTCTGCCATTGTTTAAGTGGTGTGACAACTCTAGCTTAAAGGCTGGTGAAATAAGCAATTAAAATAATAACTGTAAATGCATAATTAACAAATGCATAAATAATTGCCAGCTAAAAAGGTCTACAGACACACATAAAGGAATACTTTACCCAAAAATATATATTTTTTATTTTAAATGTTACTTACCCCATGTAGTTCGTAGTTACAGCCAACAAAAATGTTTAATCTCACGTTTTTATGCAGAACAGGGAGAAAAAAGTTTATAATATAAAAGAAGGCAATAGAAACCAATACTGTACAGTATAAAAATGATGTGGAAAAGGTCAACAGAAAAAGATTGTATGTTCAAAATGGACAAAACACAAGCAATTTTTGCTAAAATACTGTTAAATACCATTTCCGAAAAATCAGCACACATCTTAAACAGGAAACCACATTCCTATAATTCTTAAAGATCCAAACCTCTCCCCATCATTTATTGATAAGGAGTCCTGTCTTTATTTGGAAAAAAGTGTTATGGCAATGCATATCCTGTTAGTGATGTTTGCTGATTTTTCTGGACATATGTATTTAACATTATATTTTCAAAAATTCATGTGTTTTGTGCCTTGTGAACGTATGATCAGATACCTGACATAACATGTGGATTATGCAATATCAGTAACGAGAGATTTTGTTTTTCTTTTTTTTGTGAGTGTTGTTCACATCATTTGCCACCGTACAGCATTAGTCACCATTAGGTTCTAATATTTCATAAAGTTTTTTTCTTTTCATTCTGCTCAAAAACATGAAATAAAAAAATCCTTTAAAAGAACCCAGTCAGAAATGACCAGTGAAGGCTATGTTGTTACTCTATTAATTGCTCTCGCATCATTGCTGTTTTGATTACATTACTGAAATTACTAAAAAACTAAAATTGTTGTCATAAAATGCGTTTTTTGAAAGCTTATATATCTGTAACTGTGCATGCAGTAAATGAAGAGAATTTTTGCTTTTAACACATTTATAATAGTTTAGAGAAATACAAGAAGAAACCGTATATTGGCTCGGTTCCAAAGATGTGAATTAATATAACATGACATAATATTCTTAACAACATTTAATCCAGTTCTTAGCTGCAGAGGATCTGAGCCTATCCCAGCAGCATCAGGTGTCAAGCAGGAACCTATTACATTTCAGCCATCACTCCTTCGCTGGATGAGATACAGATCTTTGTTTTATGTCTTTCTTGTCCATTTTTGATTATTTTGTTTACATTAATATTGCTTGTCTTTATGCTTAATATTCTTTGTTTTTCATTTTGTCTGTGTATTGTCACAGCCATGAACACTTGGGGAGCCCACTATAAATGTAGCGGAGCCAGCCAGTGAACCCCATTTAATGAAAGAAACACAAAAGTATTGTGGCTTGCTAAGGAAAAAAAAAGTTGGCCAATCCAGCCTACAAACAAACAAAATAGTCACCTCTGGTCTTTAGAAAGCTTAAAGGTTAAATCACCTTGGTTTCAGGTAGCTGAGGAGCTCCTTTCACATTTGAGTTCATGTTCCAAATCAGCCATGGTACTCCGGGCATGCCCCCTTTTATTGGGTCCCAACTGGAAGGTGCATGGCCTTCTCTGGACTCCAAGGGTAGTATCAGTTGGCAAAGCACTGATGAATGAGAGAGGATGGTTAGCATCATTGCTCCCTCTTAGTCTGGAGTGGAATCGCTTACTTTACTCAAGCCCTGAAGGTGATCCACAGGCACACATGTGTGACAGAATAAATGCCTTGGTTATGTTTAATGTGTTTTGTGGATGGTCCCCCCAGAATATGCCCCCCAGCCTACAAATCTGCAGGGTCTCAAACAGTTCCTGGTAGTTCATTGAAACACGCATAAATGTTTTGGGGAGTTTTTGTGTTTCTTCTGTGCTTTTTGATATTTCCCGACTTTTGACTTTCTGCCCTGTGTTTTGACCTCACTTTGGATTAATGATTTTTGGGTCTGTGTTTGCTTATGATTGTCTTTTTTTTCTAGACAAACCATTTATGCCTTTTGTGTTCCATGGAGCTCACTGCTTGACAGAAAATTTCTATGGAAATAAAACCTTTTTATTTTTATTAAATTCTGCGTTTGCCCTTATTACTAGCTGAGTTTGAGGGTTTTCCTCTCTAGTGGGGACATTTACAACAAGACCCAAACCTGCACAGGGCACCAGCATATTACAGAGCATACTCATTCAAATTCCCATGTAGGACTAATAATGCCGAATAAAATAACCTGCATATCATTCGGGATGTTTGAGGAAAACTAGGTTTAAACAGAGAAAAGCCAATGCATATGCTAAAAGAATCTGCAAACTTCACACAGACAATTACAATGGGCACTCAGGATACTGGACCCATGAGGTAGCCCCTCACCACTATGCTAACTTGTAAATAATAAAAAATTTCACCATTAGCTTCCTTTTTTCGCATGTGATGAAAAATGCTGACTACAAGCTTCTTCCAGACATATACACACAAGACAAATATCCAACTTTCGTAACTTAAAAAAGGGATCTGCGATTTGTCATATCCACATTTTGTAGAAACAGAAACGATACTACATTCCTCAACAGTTTTAAGAACTTTGTTTTAAACTAAAAACCCTGCCCTGACCAAATTTACAGTAATTATTTATTAATAAGACAGATGTCCCTGTGGACTACGATGTTTGCTGATTACATTGTGATCTGTAGCGATAGTAGGGAGCAGATTGAGGAGACCCTGGATAGGTGGAGATATGCTCTAGAGAGGAGAGGAATGAAGGTCAGTAGGACCATCAAGACAGAATACATGTGTGTAAATGAGAGGGATGTCAGTAGAATGGTGAGGATGCAAGGAGTAGAGCTGGCGAAGGTGGATGAGTTTAAATAATTGGGATCAACAGTACAAAGTAACGGACATTGTGAAAAAGAGAGAGCAGGCAGGGTGGAATGGGTGGAGAAGAGTTTCAGGAGTAATCTGTGACAGATAGATATCAGCAAGAGTGAAAGGGAAGGTCTACAGGACGGTAGTGAGACCAGCTATGTTATATGGGTTGGAGATGGTGGCACTGACCAGAAGGCAAGAGACAAAGCTGGAGGTGGAAGAGTTAAACATGTTAAGATTTGCATTGAGTGTGACAAGGATGGTTAGGATTAGAAATGAGAACATTAGAGAGTCAGCTCAAGTTGGACGGTTGGGAGACAAAGTCAGAGAGGCGAGATTGCGTTGGTTTGGACATGTGCAGAGGAGAGATGTTGAGTATATTGGGAGAAGGATGCTAAGGATAGAGCTGCAAGGCAAGACAAAAAGAGGAAGGCCTAAGAGAAGGTTAATGGTTGTGGTGAGAGAGGACATGCAGGTGATGGGTGTAACAGAACAAGATGCAGAGGACAGAAAGATATGGAAGAAGATGATCCGCTGTAGCAACCCCTAACGGGAGCAGCCAAAAGAAGAAGAAGACAGAATAGGAAAGCAAATCATTAAAAAAAAAATACAGGGTAAAAGTGAGAGCCTCTTCTAAGAAGTACAGGGACATTGACACCATCACACTGAAAAAGTGGCCAGTAAGAATAAAAGAACAGTAGCTGAGCTTAGCAGGGCAAACCATTTTTAAGCAGGCTGAGGGCAACAAGTAACTGGGAGTGTGGACCTAAATTAATACAATGTTTTTAAAAATTTGAGGTACCTTAAAGGCACAAACCAAAAGTTTCCACAGTGGATGAGGCATCAAGATACCTACTAACCCCATTTTAAAAGACTTCAACTTAAAGTAATTCTGCTTTCTCTTCAAAATAAACTGACGAACACCTAGCCACAGCTTCTTCTTTTTACCCCTTTAATTTGGAAGGACTTAAGTTTATGTTCATAGGTAAAGTTGTGAAGAAAAGGAAAATGAAGATAAACAAAAAATCTATGTTGCCATCTTGCGTTCATGAGCGGATGCCAGAATGATTTAATGTAAAATGTCAATGATATACCCAGAGGAATAAGATAAGGTTTTCATTCATTTGTTAAGTTCAGGAATGTACAGAGACGACGTTAAGCTTTAGAAAAAAGAAGAAGACGACATTAGTGTGAAATCCCTAACAAGATTACAGTACTTTTTTGGAGAAGGGGTTGCTTCATAGGTTCTTCCTTGAGGGTTGTGCAACATGAACTCATAATTCCTTTTTAAGTGTGTTGCATGGGGAACATCATTAAAAGTGCTACTTCTGAGTTGCAATGTTTATAAGAAATGAGTAAACCACCTAAAATGTGACACCATCACAGTAAAATACTATAGATTAATAATAGAAAACAGTATTTTCTTTAATTTAGATATGCAAAAGGCTTCTCAGAGTAAAACTCTCAGCAGTGCCCATTCCTTAACTTAGCTTTCTAGTCTGTTCTGGACACACTTCAATCAAATGCTGTACGTCATACGTTTCTTCTTTAATTTTCAGTGGAGTCTATTTATCTGTCTATCTCTATCTACTGCTAATGAAAAAGAGCAATGAAGTGTAAGTGGATGAAGATCTTTTCAAAATTTTCATAATTCACTTCCCCTCTATGGCCTTCTCACAACAACAACAACTATTTATTTCTTGTATAGCCCACAATCACACAATGGAATGCCTCAATGGTAATTAACAGACCCCTCAGCCATAGGAAGACAAGGAAAAAAACCTCAAAAAAAACTTTGTAGGGAAAAATAAATTGAAGAAATATTGGATAGAGCAATTAAGAGAGAGAGTGTACAATGGGTGTAAACACAGGAAAGGATTAAAAACGTGTTATGAGGGTTGCACCCAAGAAGGACCACCAAATGTTCTTATGTGCTGGACAACCCAAGAAGGTCAGAGAAACTGGGAAAAAAGACTGCTTTTTCCAGTTACATGAACTCAGGGAAATGTTAAATTGAGCTTGAGAGGAGGAGAAGGAGGAGGAGAATTCCACTTATTGCCACTAAAAGAGTAAGAGGCCTTTGTGAGAGGCTGCCCCCGGCAATGTATTATTTCTAAGAGAAAATCACCTTGCTCTGGGAACACATATTACAATATTGGATCTTTGCTTACTTTACATTTTTTTATGAAACGGTTACTGTTTTGTTAACTGAGAAAAGAGTGCTAAACGCTAGCAATTGAGTGGGCTGCATTCAAAAAATGAGCATACCAGCAGAAATATATTCAATGGCTTTATATTTTGTTTAATGAATGCCCCTAGTGGTCACTCTGTCTATATCTATCTATCTATCTATTATATAGTGTCTTTCACATCTATCTACAGTATCTATACTTCCAACTGCATGAGTATATCCATGTGTTTTTATATACATTTTGACCGAGGTTCTTCCTGAATGTGAACTCATTTTTTTCATTTAATCAAAACATTTTTAATTATAGCCATACATTTATTTAGTGAGATTAGGCAAATTATTTACACCCATCCATTGTTTTCTGAACCTGCTTATCTAGGGCAGGGTCCCGGACCAACTTCAATCTATCCCAGCAATCATTGGATACAAGGAAAAACACATCGGGGTAATTTAGCAACTCCACCTATCCTGCATGTGCTTGGACTGTGGAAGGAAAGCTGATAACCTGGAGAAAATCCATATGGCCACAAGGGGAACATGCAAAATCCATGCAGGAAACACCAGGGATGCAAACCCTGGTCTCCTTTTACTGCAAAGCAACAGGACTACCACTACACCACCATATTATCAACAAATTGACAATTGATTATAAATTGTAGTTAATTTAAATATGGAATAATGATGGAAAATCATACCATATTTTTAAAATATTCACTTACTGTACACAAAATGAATAACTATAAATGCATATACAGAACTTTATTCATGAAATTTTGCACTTTACAGTTTGTTGTGCTGTATAACACAACCTGAGTGTGAATGCATTGTATGTGTATTTAACAAAACTGCCAATGCCCACTTAAACTACCTAAGTGTCAGAAACACACATATACAAGATAAGTAATGCCTTTTGCCTGCCACTTCCCCTCTCATAAGTCTCCACCCTCTGTACTAGTCACTGATAGTAGATAATGACATTTCTCCTAAAATTTAAGAAATTTCCAATCCAAATCTGAAATTTTTATGTTCTTTAGCTACACTTTCTTCTGTCCATTTTAGCTCCATTCATTTAAATACAATGAACCCCATGGACCTAATTAGGCAAAAAGACATTGCATACGTGCACAGAGATTTAAAAGACTAAACTCAGACTTCACTGTCACCAGCACCAGACAGGGCGTCATGAGCAGACAACATCAACTTAAGACTTTCTATATTTAGTGACTTGCCAGCATCAGTCTCACATTCCCATGGAGGATTCTCCAGCCCATGGACAGCATTTCAAATTACTCTGCTAAAATGGTACAGGCCAGCGGCAGAGAGAAAATTCCACAGAACACTTGCATTACTTCTTTTACTGGATTTAGCATCACAACATGTACATAATATCACATACACACAATATAAGGCTGATTACATGTAAACGGGTGAACAAATACAATGATTAATTCCTAAATGAGATACGTGCATGAGCTTTGGAGATCTGCAGCCTATCCCAGCAGTATCAGGCAGAAGGCAGGAACATGTCTAGAAGGTGATATCAGTCCACCATATGGTATATCACTCACATTCACACATACATTTAGAGACACCAGTTAATCTCAAATGTTAAAGTTTAGGAAAGTAGGGGAAAAAAGGAAAAGAAAGTAACATTAAACAAAGACAGACCCTGAAACCTACACACAGATAGCAACAGGTCAGCAATCTAACCAGCATGCCTACAGCTATAAGGCAACAATGCTAATACTGAACCAGCGTACTGGATTATTGTATATGTATTGTATATAATATGATAAACATACCATATATAAATGAAAAGTCATGAATGTAGATAAAATGATTATAAGAGAGTTATAGTTATTACATAATGAAAATTTAAGAAACTACTTTGCATCCAAAGATCCCAACTGCTCCTTAAGTACATTGTATTTATTTAAACAAAATTATAAAATGTAAAGGTATCTAAAACAATGACAACATGAAATTATTTTGGAAAACTACTGAAAATACAATGATTAGACTAATGTAATGATAGTTTTCCTCATGTATTAATTTAGACATTTTTTCTGTTTCACTGCCAATGACATATTTACAGTATTCCTTAATATTTCATACCTTTTTTCATTTATCAAGCAGAAAACTTAGTTTTAATGTAAAATTGTTCACTTCCTCTACAATGCACACCAAAAACTGTACATTGACTTCCAATAAGCCTCTCAAACTGACTGCTGGTCCACTTTGATAAAGCATATCATAACAGCATTTTGGTCACAGGTTAGGGTCTGAGACGTTGGAAAAACTGGTGTGGTTCTGAGTGGAGCTTGCTTTCCGTGATATAAATGACATCTCCTTTGTTGCCTCATTTGTAGTTGAAATGGAAATCTGAGTAAAAAGTTTCCTTAGTCCAGTTTCTCTCAGAGTTTTACGGAACCGTCGAGCAATAAACACATAGAGTATTGGGTTGACACAACTGCTTATAAAAGCCAGGGCTCCTGAAATGAAGACCCCTTTTTCTTCAACACTTTTGAGTGCTTCTGACGTTTCCATAGATGAGTTCTTAATCATTAGGGATGACACTGTAATTAGGTTAAAAACATGGTTGGGGATCCAGCACACAGCAAAAGCAATGACCACACAGGCGATTAGAGTAGTTGACCTCTGCTTTGTTTTGAAACTCATTTGCCGGATTCGCTTGCCCACACAAGCATAGCAGACGGAGAGGATGCTGAAAGGAATGATGAATCCAACCAATGTCTCCACCACCAGGCACACAATCTCCTGTTCATCTGATGTGTAGTTCCGGACATTGCATTGGAGGCTGTCATATTCTTCTCCAAGGCCATGGGCTGGGATGACTGGAATACCAAACAAAAATGCCAAGATCCAAATGACAGGCACCACCTTTAGTAAAGCATCCTTCCTCTTCCAATTTTGTAGAGAAAATGGGTACATCACTGCCACAAAACGTTCAATGCTCATAGCTGTGATAAGGAAGATGCTGGCATACATGTTGCTGTAGACGATGTAAACTAGGAACTTACAAAACACCTCTCCAAAGACCCAGGAGTCTGCAAAGGCATAGATCCAGACAGGCAGGGTGATCAGGGCCATTAGGTCTGAAAAAGCCAAATTCAGAATAAGCACCACTGTGTGAGAGCGCTGCTTCACATGTCGGAGGATTATGTAGATAACCAGCAGGTTTCCAGGGACTCCAATAAGAAAGGATAACCCCAATATGACACACGGCACCGTCTTTTCAATATGCCAGAAATCATACTCATCAGAGCTAGCATTCTCAGAGACATTCATCTTGAGTCTTGACAGCTCCAACTTGCTTACAGCAATGATGTAACTTCAGACAGCACCAGTTCCTCATATACGGCATTACACCACAAAGGAACTACAGTACAATACAAAAGTAGACTGATGTGTTGAGAGAGCTGCAGTAGACATGGTGACTGCACCCTCAAAACCGCCAATCCCTGTCCTAAAATTGTGAAATATTACCAAAAGGGAAACTTGTAAGCAAATTGTATTGTCCGAGCCATACACTGTAAAAGCATTTAGCAACCTATGTGAGAAAATGCAATATACATTGTCTATTAAAAAGTATTTACCCCATGGAGGTTTTCACATCTTCTTTTGATACAACATTGTATCACAGTGGATTTAATTTGGCTTCTTTGACACTGACAAACAGAAAAAATACTCTTTAATGTCAAAGTGAAAATAAATGTCTGAAAAACAATGTAAATTAATTACAAACATAAAACACAAAATACTTCTCCCCTAAGGATTCTTTCTCTTCAAGTGAGTATTTAGTAGATGCAGCACTGAAGGCCATTACAGCCTTGATCCTGTGCGCAATGGAGATTGAGAGTGAAGAGCCTTTTTCAAGTCCAGCTACAAATTCTCACTTGGACTGAAACCTTGGTCTGTATTTATCAAACGTCACAGCATAAGGAAACAGTACTAAGTGAAACAAATTTTGTCCTTCTCTTAGAAGTTTTATATTTTTTTTTCTTTTAGGAAAACTACTATTAATTTCATGAGGATTTAGGATAGTTTGTAAGCTGTCCTAACTCATTAGGAGCTGATATAGGATTGCGTTCAGGCAGTGATTGATATGCACATTTTGGGAAAGATGGATTGGATTAGAAACACTAGACAGCAATGAATCCAAAAAAGGTACTGAATTGACAGAGATGGAAGAATATTATTTACAAATATTGTATGTCATATGATTGCTCCATCTATGCAAATAAGCCATGTGCTGTCAACCGAAATTAAACTGGAGAAATACACTTTTGAAATAGTGATGATTTGGGTATGTTACAACCAACCATTTCTCAAATTTTAAAGCAAAGTTTAAATGTCCTTACAACGCTTGAGGTTATAGGCAGATTTTTACATTTCCCCACCACTCCATGTAAGATAATGCTAAAGCAAGATGAATACATCAAATCCTTGTTAATTTTACAGTTGCTGGTGTGATTGATGCACACACATAAAAACTATTGCCTCAAGCATTTGTGAATCACAAGTGATATCAAAGTACCAACACACAGGTAGTAATGAACACAAACTGTACTGCAATGGCTAGCATATTACCTTAAAGATAAGCAGGGATGAATGGGTGATTGACAGTAAAATATCACACGGGTACACCAAGCTTTAAATTCCACGAACCTGTGGAATATTCACATTACACTTTACAAACCCGGAAAGCATCAAGAAGGCAGGTGGAGACTCCCAGGGCTTTAAATAGAGCTTTGCGGATGATAAGGAGGATCATGGGGAAAGACAAGGCATGTGACTCTGGAAGATGATTGGGAACACTGGAAATGTGAATTTGACTTCAGAAACAGTACAAGAATAGTCGTGCCTAGTTTCAGTAAAAGTTATTTTATGAGGCGTTCCTGTGATCTAAACGGCGGGAAGGTGATTCTTCTGGAAGTATGGCTGTGAATCACTTATTGCTAAATAAACACATCCGTTATCAGGCTTAACTCTGTTAAGGTGTGTGTCTTAGTTTTTCTATGTTGGTGCTCATTACAGCATTATCCTTAATGTTGTTGTGAACTGGCCTGGTTCAACACATGATGCTAGAGTATTTCATGACAGTGGTATGTCTCTTAGAATATTATTATTATAAGTAGCTGTGTTACCCATCTAAAATGGTGTGAAATTTAAGTAATCAACACAGATCGCCACGTTAATGTCTGCAGTACACAATGCAATGCATACATCTCTGTCATATGCCATTTGGAACAGAAATCACAAAAACAGTGTTAATGTTTATGATGTGCCTTCTGTTGGAATGACAGAGATATTCAACTGGATTGCCACACGCACATACACACACACATATTTATCCTTAAATTAAGGTGGTTTATCCATCCATCCATTTTCCAACCCGCTGAATCCGAACACAGGGTCACAGGGGTCTGCTGGAGCCAATCCCAGCCAACACAGGGCACAAGGCAGGAACCAATCCCGGGCAGGGTGCCAACCCACCGCAGAGGTGGTTTATTATTATTATTATATTTGTGGCTGAGCCTTAGCCTTAGTATAAGAAAACTACAAAGCATCATCATTTAGTGGCATGAGTTGTCATAAAATTATAATGTAATTCATTCTTAGACTTGAACTCCTATTACTCACTGGGAATATGTGCAAAATGGTCCATAACTGCTCCTCATATCCTACTCTGGGGTAGGACAAATTCCTATCCTTGTCTCACTTTTAATTTATATTCCTATGTGTAATTCTGAGACGCCTGATAAATACGGGCACTGAACTCTGACTCATTGTTATTTTTAGGCCATTCCTATGTAGTTTTGGCTTTATGCTTTGGCTCCTTGTCTTGCAGGAAAACAAATCTTCTCCCAAAGCACAGGTTTCCTGCAGAATGGATGAGGATTTCTCCTGGATTTCCATGGGTTTTGCTGCTCTTTTCGATTTACATGCTTCCATTAGGCCAGATTATCTTGAGGCATAACGTGAGCTACCACAGCTATGCTGATGACACACAACTGCATTTATCAATAGCGCCTAATGACCCTGACTCTCTTGATTCACTGACACAATGTCTTACTTGTGTTTCTGAACGGATGAGTCATAATTTTCTCAAACTAAATAAGGAGAAAGCAGAAATTTTAGTGATTGGCAAAACTGGATATAATGAGGTTATTAGAAATAAACTTGATGCATTAGGATTAAAAGTCAAGATGGAGGTAAAGAATTTATGGGTAACTATTGACTCTGACCTGGATTTTAAATAACATGTTAATCAGATTAACGCTTTCCCAAGCGTTTTTTCACTTAAGAAATATAGCAAAAGTTAGAACTCTTATAACATTGCAAGATGCTGAGAAATTACCTTACGCTTTTGTTTTCAGTTGGCTAGATTACTGCACTCCTCTCAGGACTACCCAAAAAAGACATCAATCGATTGCAACTCGTGCAGAATGCAGCTGCTAGAATCTTAACTAGGAAAAGAAAATCCGAGCACATCTCTCCAGTTTTGATGTCACTACTTTGGTTACCTGTGTCATTTAGAATTGACTTTAAAATACTGCTTATGGTTTACAAAGCCTTAAATAATCTCACTCCATCCTATATTTCCGAATGTCTTTCACCTTATGCTCCAAATTCTAACCTTAGATCTTCAAATGAGTGTCTGCTTATAATTCCAAGAGCTAAACTTAAAAGAAGTAGTGTGGCAGCCTTCTGCAGTTATGCCCTTAAAATCTGGAATAGCTTGCCAATAGGAATTCGCTAGGCTAATACAGTGGAGCACTTTAAAAAACTGCTGAAAACACATTACTTTAACATGGCTTTCTCATAGCTTCTTTTTTGTTTAATCCTGATGCTCTTTATATTCAATTAATTATCATTATCATTCATGGTGGCTTCGAAATCCGTAATAATCCCTATTTTTCTCTTCTGTTCTTTTTCCGGTTTTCTGTGGTGGCAATCTGTGCCACCACCACCTGATCAAAGCACTGTGATGTCCCTACATTGATGGATTAAAGGCTACAAGTCTACATGACCGTTCTTCCATGTGAACCCTGAATACAATGAGGACTGATTGAGGTCATTTATGTTAGGTAGAATGTCTAGAGCGGGCTGTGCGGTCCCATGGCCTTGGAACCCCTGCAGATTTTATTTTTTTTTTCTCCAGATGTCTGGAGTTTTTTTTTTTTTGTTTTTTCTGTCCTCCCTGGCCATCAGACCTTACTTTTATTCTATGTTAATTACTCAGTCAGTCAGCCATTGTCCAACCCACTATATCCTAACACAGGGTCATGGAGCAATCCCAGCCGGCACAGGGCGCAAGGCAGGAACAAACCCCGGGCATGGCGCCAGCCCACTGCAGGGCACACACACACCAAGCACACACTAGGGACAATTTAGGATCACCAATGCACCTAACCTGCATATCTTTGGACAGTGGAAGGAAACCGGAGCACCTGGAGGAAACCCACACAGACACAGGGATAACATGCAAACTCCACGCAGGGAAGACAAGGGAAGCGAACCCTGGTCTCCCTACTGTGAGGCAGCAGCATTACCAATGCGCCACCGTGCCACCCCTTTATGTTAATTAGTGTTCCCTAATTTTATTTTCTTATTTATTTTGTCTTTTTCTCTTTCTTCATCATGTAAAGCACTTTGAGCTACATCATTTGTATGAAAATGTGCTATATAAATAAATGTTGTTGTTGTATTAATTTTATCCTTTACCCATTAGCCTTTAAAGGTCTACTGCAAAGAAGCCTTCCACAGCATGATGATGCCATTGCCATACTTCATGGTGAGGATAATGTGTTTTTGATAATATATATTTTTCAGCTTACACCAAACATGACATTTAGTCTGAGGGCTGTAAAGCTCAATTTAGGCCACATCAGACCACAGAACCTTCTTCCTGCTGATTCCCTTGTGCATTCTGGCAAACCCTAGCTAAGATGTCATGTGCATTTTTTAACACTGGCTTTCTCTTTGCCACTTTCCCATAAAACCGGAGGTGATGAAGCACCCAGGGAACAATTGTTGTCTCTCCACTCTCAGTCAGTGTAGCTTGTAGCTCCTTTAGAGTTCTCATAGGTCTCTTGAATGATCACTCTGTTTTTGTGGTAGGCCTACTCCAGACAGATTTACAGCTGTGCCACACTCTTTCTGTTTCTTAATGACTGAATTCCAAGTTATATTCAATGAAGAGGATGAGGTTAGGAGCACACACTGATACAGTGCATTGCCGCACCCACAACACGACAAACCAACTCAGGATCCAGATTCAGACCCGAGTGCAGCCATGCAGGCTTTTTTTCCCTGCATGTTGTGACTTGGATAATTTCCTGTCTCCATCCTCTGACTTATGCTTTCCAGCTACCTTTTCAGGGAATTGTTTAGACTATTCGTTTGTCTTCACTCTGTAGGTTAGATGAAATATATTGTGTTTTATATTTGTAATTAACTTAGTACCACTTAGTTACACAGTCTCTGTCATGCCCCCAGGACTAAGATATATACTGCTTATGATCCTATGCTTGCCTCTGCAATTGGTTTTTTCAACTGTTCTGTTCTGCCATATAATTTGCTAATAATAACAGACAAATGCACATCATATTATGATTTTTTCCTAAACGGCATTTACTTTTTGCCCATTACACTCTGTGTTGTTAAGTTACAAAGCCTGCAGAGCGAGATTCACGCTAAATAGCAGTATGGAGAAAGATACGCATAAGTGTTTCATGGTACTTCATGCAAATATCAATCAATCCATAAATGCATGGAGAGAACATGCAAAACACATGGAGACCCTGGTGCTGTAAGGCAGGAATGACAGCTCTGCGCTACCTGCAGAAGATGGCATAAAAGGAGTTCAGCAGCAGTACAGAGGGCAGGGTAGTTAGGGCACAGACTGCAGACACAGCACTCACAAAGCTTGTAAAGTATCACCTTGTTTGGAGGCTTTAGTAGCCATAATATACAAGACAGATTACTAGTACAGCAAGAAAAATGGTGACAGAGAGCATGCTCCTGATTTGTAGCTGCCTTTGAGGAGGCTGGGGAAAAGAGTGTCACAAAGTTTGCCTCTGTTCCTAGGTAAACGGAGTGTGGTGAGTGTGTGTGTCACCTCGTAGTGGAACTGGCTGCTAAAAATAATGAAATAAGCATCTGTATAGTGAAAGAAAGAATGCCTTTTCTAGTTATTATGGTCTAGTTGTTTACAGGACTGTGACATCAATTCACATCTGGGCATTATCATTCAGTGTCTGTAACTGCACTTACAGATGACTTCCTGAGGCAACTCACACCCCTGACCCTGAAAGATGCCACAGTGCCACAGAAGAAGACAAGCAGCAGAGTAAAGTACACAGTCTCTTTTTAAACTGACTGAATGTCGAAACAGTGTTTTGCTTTTTGTTTTATTTTCCATATTGAAACATCATAGATAAACTGTTTTGCAATATGTGTTTAACCTCAAGACACAGATCAACACTCAATGACAGTTTTGGCTTGAAAAATGGACGCATTCAGCAAGATTTAGAGTTTTGTCATTCACCTATGGATCTGTTAGCACCATTGTAAGCTGCAAGAACAGACAAGAAATTTTTAAACTTTTAAAAAGTATTTCACTTTAGAACACAATTTTATGTGGCAAATTAATATATACCATGATGGTGAAGGAACAGCTAAGTTGAAAAATATTGAAGTTATCCTTTAAGCAGTTGCATTCATTGTTTTTAATTGCTTCTTATTAACAATAAGATTCAGATGACAAAGGAACCAGCCATTCTCCATTTAACCTGTTGCCACCTACAGTATGTGTATTCATAATGAACTATGTGGTTTAATAAAATATTTGGAAGAAACCTGAACAGAAAAACCTGCTTCAGGATATAACTCATTTGGAAGATATCCTTGGAAGAGAAAATCTATGGTAGAAAAATGACCTCACATAGCAGAATGAAAACACTAACAAGCCATAAAATTAATAAGATCTGTTATTGGTAAGGACTGGTTTCTAATTAAGCAGTTGGGTTGGAACAAAAACCTGTAGCCACTATGGTACTCTAGGACTGACATCCTAGGCCACTGCAGTAGAAGGTATTTTTAGTGAGTCAGCAACAATCAATATGTCCATCAAACTGAGTTAAACAAAATAATTTGCACTGAACCATGTGGTCTTTTCCAGTTATTTATCAAATACACAGTGAATTGCTATGCTACACAGTCTTCTGATCAGATTGTCTAAATGCAGTGCCTTTAAATCAGATAATTAGCTACAAGTTTAGATAAATCTTAGCCAGTCATGAATAGAAAATGTTCAACAGGATCCCAAGAAAAAACACAGGACGTTCATTACTAAAAAGGTGCTGCTCTCTTTTTTAGTGGGAAATGTACAGAGAGCGGGAAATGTACAGAGATTGTAAAGTACACTATAAGAGCTTTGGGTGATGCCATTCTGGTCACCACACAGTGGACACAAGTACAGTACTGATGTCTTTGACAGGGCTTTAAAATGAGTTGTAACCAGCGGCATGTTGGTATAACTATTTTGGTGGCTAAATGGACCTGGCAGAAAGACACTGGAATGGAGAATCCTGAGAATCTGACATAAAAAGAAGCCCATGCTGATGGTGTGAGAGAGTGAGACAGACAGATGGTGAAAGATAGATGATTATGAAGCACCTCAAGTACAGCACTTAAAGAGCTGGGAAACGGGAGTGCAGATGACATTGCCTCTAACACCAAGTGACCAGTGTAAAGTGTAAGCTGTGGCCTGAATTGGCAGGCAGTAGATGTGTCAGAAAAAAGATCAAGAAGTCATGGTGCTGTAGGGGAGCCAAGGAAGATGAGATGGCTTCCAGTAAAATTCATGTAAATGAGTGAGGGAGATACAGTGCATTTAATAATATATCTGGCTATCAGCAACACAAATAATAAAAAGTCAGGTGAATAACAACTTTAAAAAAATCACACAAAATGAAGGCCTGTCAACATACTATTATGTCATATATTACATCCGCCAAAAGACAGTTCTAAAATATATTACGATATCAACATCAAATACTACAAAAACAGAAACTCAAATTAATATTTGGTATTTTTTTGTATTTGGCACACTGTATCCCCAAGCGTATATATAGAAATTTCCAGCTTTTGCTACATAGGTAAAGCGCTAAATTGTTTAAATAAGTAATCAATGTAATGTATGACAATGATGACGCCTAACCCAAAACTGGTAAGATGTACAAGTTCCCACCTCCCTTAAATTGTGTCACATGAATTAACTAATAAGTCACTTAAAAGGACTCTAACCTTCATGAACCAACACAGAACTGAAAAAGATGAGCTGCACATGCGTGCACACATGCAAAAGTGAGCCGAAATCATAGCAGGAACCAAGGGCCTGCCCAAGCAACCCAAAAATAAGCCCAAAGAAAATATCCCATAATTTAAAAAGAAATATTTTTATAGATACGGCATTGCATTGAACATGTCATAAAAATTGTGGAAAATTTGATTATGACAACTATAAATGCTATAAACATTTTTAACATTTAAAAAATTTTTAAATTACTGAGGTTTATTTAGTACTTATTTCATTTTGGACAATTTCGCCATCTGCTGGGAATGGGTGGAAGTGCCCCAACTGGAAATATATACAGAATTACTTTAGAGATGAAATGAGGAAAAACTTCTGAGTTTTTACATTTGCAGAAAGAGAACAGCACGATAAAACCAACTAGAATGGTCCTGGGGTACGGCAGAAGCTTCAGGTTTTTATTCCAAACAGGTTCCCAAGTCAATGAGTCACTTTTACTGTACGTCCAATTGATCCAATTGTTTAATTAACTGCAATTTCATCTTTTTTATTTTGCATTCAAAATAGCTATCTAGTACAAAATTTACATTTATAAAAACAACTCAGAATTTTGTATTTTTGCCATAGTTGTAAACACTTAACTTTCTTTCGCCATTTTCTTTTTTTTGGGGAAGTTTGCTCTTCATTATATCCAGTGTAACATGGCCAGGAACAGACTGTCATAGGCAGGCTAAAAGTTGTGGCACCAGCCAGGTCGCCACATTTAACATTAACAGAAATATAACCACACAGGAGCAAAATAAAAGCAAGAAAAATTTCTCTGGTTAGCCTCGTTCTTTTTGGAATCTTTTGGTTTAGGATTCAGAAGCTCCTCCTTCCTTTTTCGTCAGCTGATATGTGGCACCCAGCTCTCTGGTTGCTTGGTTTTTATTGTGAAGATGCCAGCAGGGGCAGAGTTTTATCAGGGGTGGGGCAGAACTATTTATGTTCCTTTAGTGGCCATTTGATGCTACTGCTTACCTCGCCAGAGCCAGCAATGTGGTTCCCAGGCGCACATGTGTGTCACCAGATAATGACATATAGTGACAAGTAATGCAGACACAGGTGTAGAACATACTGAATGCTATGGGGTCATGTTCATTTGTGTGCTATTTAGCAATAAAATGCTTAAATATGAGGATCACAATCTTTGTACTGTGAACCATCTCAAATTACATTCGCCCCCAACTGCTTTTTGTTGGACATCTGCTTTCATAACCAAGCTATTATTTACCAGTTTATTACCTCTTTTGTATAAATCCACAAATTAGATAATGGGCTTTTAAAAGTTTTATTAGAATATACCAAGCATTTGTGTCTGCCACAGTGAGGGGAATTAATTTTCTTTTTGTTGCTTTTCAATTATATGGGGCCTCATACATAACAGCCTGTGTAGCATTCACACTAAAACATGGTGTACAGACAAAAATGGAAATGTGTGTATGCACAAAAAATCCAGATGCATAAATCTGTGCGTACACCAACTTCCACGTTCTTTTGCTCCATAAATCCCGGTCAGGGTGAAAAGTAAAGCACGTGCACGCATCTGCCGCCACTCCCCAACTCCTCCCAGAGTTACACCTCTTTGAATATGAAAATCAATATAAATAGCCCTTAAGCTCAGCGTTCTATGAAAAGACAATGGCAAAAGCTCGGGGAAATAGAAGAATTTCAGTGAATACCAAGTGGAGGTAAGGAAAAACATACTATTTGTTGTTTTAAACAGTGATATAAACAACAAAAGGAAGTTGATCGAGTAATATAGAGTGTCTGAGTAACTCGAAAGTTGAAATTCAGAAAGTCGTACGGTGTCCGAAATAAATAAGAAGTGGTCAGATATCAAAGTCGCCGTGAAAAGGCATGTCGTAGCCTACCGTTTAAGTGTCATATGGAAGCGTATTAGGGTCAGAGAAAAGAAAAAAAAAAGGGGCACCGTTGAAAAAAATGCCCAAATGTCAACTTTAATCTTGAAATTTCCACTTTAATCATGTACTTTATTTTGTCATCAAAGTAGAATGTCATAAACTTCATCTTAAAATCGTTTAATTTACTAGTTTCTCAGATCCCATCGTAACTAAAGTAGCACATTAAATGCTTCTTTGTATGTGTTCTTTTATGTGCTCTATGTGTGTGAATCACTATGTGCTTCTTAAACGGGCTTTCTCTTCCCTGTCTAGAGATTGTTCCTGCCTGCCACAAGATGCTTGCTGCACCGTGCATGACCTTTGATGAAATAATTCACTGCAGCAGTTCTGTCTCTCTCAAACATGCTAACCCCCAATTCCTGTCATTCCTTTTCTTTCTCCAAGTAACCAACCACCACACGATCAGCTCTGTAATAGACGCCAAGCCTTCTGTAAGCTTAGAACGCTGATTCTTCAAAACTTTTATGAAACATTGAAATATCTTCATAGTTTAATTATTCCATCCATCTGTGCATCCAGGGTCTCACCAATCCCAGAAGGTATACAATGCGAGGCAGGAACAATCCCTGAATGGGGCGCCAGCTTGTCACTAGCACTAGCTTTAACAATATATATTATTTTAATGAAGTTTAAAACTTATCTGTATAATGTAATAAACATGCTTTACTGCATTTCATCTTAAAAATTATATCAAGAGCTCCAAGAAGATAGGGCTTGGAAATCTAAATCAACTTAGAAGCCAGTCGTCATTATCATATCATATTATAAAGTGACTCAGGTTGTGCAATATTATTACAGTAGTGCAAATTTACAGTGATGTGATTGCACTTATAAGTACAAACAGTTCTACCAGAAGCATGGACTGATTGAGTGTGTTTAGAGCACTTGGGATGAAACTGTTTCGGAACCGTGAGGTCCCTACAGGAAAGGCTCTGAAGCATTTACCATATGGAAACAGTTCAATAGACTGTGTTCATGGCTGAGACAGCGCGTGCTAGATGCTGTATATCGATAATCCGATCAGCTGTTGTACAGCTGTGATTCCACACTCAGATACAGTGGGTTAAATACTCAGTGGTGCACTGGGAATAACAATACTAAAGCACTGATGGTATTTAGAATAGTTTGGCCATTCGGTGCACCATTATATGATTACGGGTTGATTACAATGAGATGCTTTAAACTAATAAATGATATGTGGTTAATTTCAGTACATTTGACAAAGCAGCATCAGGGATGTGAATCTAAAAACTAAAGGGAAACCACACAGGAACAGTAGCATTGCATTGATGCTAGATGCCGCCAGTTTGCAAAACCAAGCGGAGAACTTGCGTACACAAAGGATTAAGCTAGCGTGAAAATGTGTGTGACTTTACTTTAGACACTCTGCTCCTTATAATGATGATAAAGAAGATGTGCTCCATATTTTTTTGGACTCTGCCATCATCTCGATGGATTATTAATATTGCTTGCAAAGGCACTGCTATTAATGATTCACACTTACCCAAAATTAAAAAAGCCAGAATACTTTAAAAAAAAGGTCCAAAGTTTTCTCATCGTAAAAAGAACTAAAAATCATCAACAAGGGAGGAGGCAACTGTAAAGCCCCTTGTCTGAAATAACAAAACCTTGAAGGATATAGATTAATAAATTTAGTGATTGTTCCACAACATTTTGTTAAGGCATGTAAGCTCTACCTGGACTCAAAGAATGGTTTTATTTTCAAAAAGGAATTTACATGAATTTACAAATTGACAGGTAAGTTGTTGTCAAAAAAATGCAAACACCTGAGAAGTAAACTGATACATTTTTCACTCATGATCTACTGTCCATAAAGAATTTCAAGTAAAGATTGTGTTGAACAGCATGTTTGAATTACACCTTGATAGTTTCGACATGCTAAGATGCTTCTGAGACCAGTCACCATTCAGGGGAAGGATGCAGAAGTGTGAACTGACACCTCTGAGGAACTATCACTTGTATTAAACAATAAATTGGCTTTGTTTAAAGGAAAAAGTAATTTATTTTTTTAATTCTTTTTTAAAGGAATTTTGGAGCCTCACAAAGTGGGCCACACTGACATCTCTATTCCTGGTTCCCCCCTGACTATTTAAGTCATCTGAGAAGGCCCAGGAGCTGAAGAGTTTTCGTTTATTGTGAAATCCTATGAGTATTGCTGTTCCTGCTTGGATTTACTTGTTTTTATGATATTCTTGCCTTGTTTTCTTGGATTATTCTCCTGGATTTGTTTAATGGGATTTGTTGGCTGCGGATTGCATTTTTAAGCAATTCCCTTTGCCTGTTTGTGCTCTTTTGAGTATACAATTTCTTTTGCTACATTCTTCTTGGTTTTTTTGTATCTAATGTCTCAATTATAAAGATTCTCTGTTGCCCTTTCGTTCATGAGCCGGGAGTGTTTTTTTTGTTGTTTGGCCAACTCCCCATTTTTGGGGCCTGCTCTTACTGAAGCCAGCAAGTAGTATCTGGGTCCTGGATAAATTAAGGTGATTCTCTTCTTGGCAGGTTAGTGAAGATTCTAGCCTACTTCTAAGCTTATTTTGGAGGCATCACACCTACCCTGTCTTTCTAAAAACTTCATTTCATGATAACTCAAGGATGATACGGTGGGTGTGACTAGTGCTGAACAATTTACCTGAGTGAGCGTAAAGGGGTTGAGGAGAACTTAAATGCCCAGTCTAGTAACAAAAATGCTTTTCAGAAAATTAAAGAACACATACTTTTTCAAATATTTTGAATAATTTCTGGGGCACCTATAGCCTACATAGATCTGGGCTACAGATCAGGATAGACAATGCATACATACAGCCCTGGAAGTGATCTTGGGGCTTGGCCGAAAGTGACCAAAGGAAAGAGCTTAATATTACCTCACAGCCAGAGGCAACATGAGTGTAGAAACTGAGAGCAGAGAGAGTTGAACACTCAGATGGTGGCAAGAAAAAAGACCAAGGTTTGGAGTGAAAAGGGATGGGAATTAAAGAGAGTACTTGATACTGTAATGTGAAAGTGAGCAAGGCACTTCATGTGACTGACAGGGTGATGGACCTGTTTAGTTATGCTCAGGGGGGCAGATGATTTTTTTTTTCTTATGTGTACTTTGTATTTTACTTGTTTTCATCACCTAATTCAATTTAATTCCTTATTAAATATGCAATTTTTGTTAATTTCAGGTTTCCTTGTGCTTTCTTGGTGTGAACTGCTATTTTGACATGATCAATAAACAGTATTACAAAGATCTCCCTGACTGAACACAGACTGATGATGTACTTAAAATGCATCAGTAATTGCACCAAAGACAATAGCAAAACCATCTAGAGTCACTGGGGTGTGAAATGTCTTCAACAATTCAGTGTAACAATATAATTCACTACCCTTACTGACAGAATATTAAAATACCATGTTTTCAGAAACACACTTTTATTTTTATATTTAATATCCTTATTATTCCAAATATTGTAACTCAGTCACAGGGGATGCAGAAACCAGTGTGTTTCTTCGTGGCGGTCCATAGCCCAGATAAATGGGTAGGGTTATGTCAGGAAGGGCATCCGGTATAAAATTTTGCTAAATCAATATGCGGTCAACAATACAAATTTCCATACTGGATCGGTCGAGCCCCAGGTTAACAATGACCACCACCGGTACTGTTAGCCAACATGGTGCTGGCGGAAATTGGGCAACTGTTGGCCAAAGAAGAAGAAGATTAGGGGGGAGACATGTCCGGAGGCAGGCGGAGAGGAGGAAAGTAAAGAGAGTGGAACTGAGGGTAGGAACTTTGAATGTTGGCAGTATGACTGGTAAGGGGAGAGAGTTAGCAGATATGATGGAGAGAAGAAAGGTTGATATAGTGTGTGTGCAAGAG
Source organism: Polypterus bichir lapradei (assembly GCA_026402145.1). NCBI lineage: Eukaryota > Metazoa > Chordata > Cladistia > Polypteriformes > Polypteridae > Polypterus > Polypterus bichir. Next base: position 89,260,740 of record JANRMT010062806.1, read on the forward strand.
ACTAAATGGAAGGGGAGTAAGGCCAGGTGGATTGGAGGTGGATTCAAATTGTTCTATCATGGTGTGGATAGGATTTAAAATGAGGTAGGAGTTATTTTGAAGGAACAGTATTGTCAAGAGTGTCAGGCAGAGTAATGATTATGAAGCTGGAAATTGGAGGTGTGATGATGAATGTTGTTCCGCAAGTTGGGTTTGCAATGGGTGAGAAAGAAGATTTTTGGAGTAAGTTGGATGAAGTGATGAACAGTGTACCCAAGGGACAGAAAATGGTGATTGGAGCAAAACTCAATGGGCATGTTGGTGAAGGGAACAGTGGAGACGAGGAGGTGATGGGTAGGTATGGTGTCAAGGAAAGGAATGAAGAAGGTCAGAGGATAGTGGATTTTGCCAAAAGGATGGACATGGCTGTGGTGAATACGTATTTCAAGAAGAGGAAGGAACATAGGTTTACATACAAGAGTAGAGGAAGATGTACACAGGTAGATTACATCCTATGCAGAAGAGTCAATCTGAAGGAGATTGAAAACTGCAAAGTGGTGGCAGGGGGAAAGTGTAGTTAAGCAGCATAGGATGGTGGTCTGTAGAATGACATTGAAGATCAAGAAGAGGAAGGGAGTGAGGGCAGAGCCAAGGATCAAATGGTGGAAGTTTAAAAAGGAAGACTGCAAGGTTGAGTGTAGGCAGGAGGTGAGACAGGCACTGGGTGGCAGTGAAGAGTTACCAGACAGCTGGGAAACTACAGCAGATGTAGTAAGGGTGACAGCAAGAAGGGTGTTTGGCGTGACATCTGGACAGAGGAAGGAGGAAAAGGAAACCTGGTGGTGGAATGAGGAAATACAGGAGAGTATACAGAGGAAGAGGATGGCAAAAAAGAAGTGGGACAGTCAGAGTGATGCAGAAAGTGGACAAGAATACAAGGAGATAATGCACAAGGTGAAGAGAAAGGTGGCGAAGGCTAAAGAAAAGGCTTATGATGAGTTGTATGAGAGGTTGGACACTAAGAAGGGAGAAAAGGACCTGTACTGATTGGCTAGACAGAGGGACCGAGCTGGGAAAGATGTGCAGCAGGTTAGGGTGATAAAGGATAAAGATGGAAATGTACTCACAAGCGAGGAGAGTGTGTTGAGCAGATGGAAAGAGTACTTTGAGAGGCTGATGAATGAAGAGAACGAGAGAGAAAAGAGGTTGGATGATATGGAGATAGTGAATCAGAAAGAGCAACGGATTAGCAAGGAGGAAGTAAGGACAGCTATGATGAGGATGAAAAATGGAAAGGCTGTTGGTCCAGATGACATACCTATGGAAGCATTGATGTGTTTAGGAGAGATGGCAGTGGAGTTTTTAACCAGATTGTTTAATGGAATATTGGAAAGTGAGAGGATGCCTGAGAAGTGGAGAAGAAGTGTACTGGTGCCGATATTTAAGAATAAAGAGCATGTGCAGGACTGCAGTAACTACAAGGGAATAAAATTGATGAGCCACAGCATGAAGTTATGGGAAAGAGTAGTGGAAGCTAGGTTAAGAACTGAGGTGATGATTAGTGAGCAGCAGTATGGTTTTATGCCAAGAAAGAGCACCACAGATGCAATGTTTGCTCAGAGGATGTTGATGGAGAAGTTTAGAGAAGGCCAGAAGGAGTTGTATTGCATCTTTGTGGACCTGGAGAAAGCATATGACAGGGTGCCTCAAGAGGAGCTGTGGTATTGTATGAGGAAGTCGGGAGTGGCAGAGAAGTACATAAGAGTTGTACAGGACATGTACTAGGGAAGTGTGACAGTGGTGAGGTCTGCAGTAGGAGCGATGGATGCATTCAACGTGGAGGTGGGATTACATCAGGGATCAGCTCTGAGCCCTTTCTTATTTGCAATGGTGATGGACAGGTTGACAGACGAGATTAGACAGGAGACCCCGTGGACTGTGATGTTTGCTGATGACATTGTGATCTGTAGCAATTGTAGGGAGCAGGTTGAGGAGACCCTGGAGAGGTGGAGATATGCTCTAGAGAGAAGAGGAATGAAGGTCAGTAGGAACAAGACAGAATACATGTGTGTAAATGAGAGGGAGGTCAGTGGAATGGTGGGGATGCAGGGAGTAGAGTTGGTGAAGGTGGATGAGTTTAAATACTTGGGATCAACAGTACAGAGTAATGTGGATTGCGGAAGAGAGGTGAAGAAGAAAGTGCTGGCAGGGTGAAATGGGTGGAGAAGAGTGTCAGGAGTAATTTGTGACAGACGGGTATCAGCAAGAGTGAAAGGGAAGGTCTACAGGATGGTAGCGAGACCAGCTATGTTATATGGGTTGGAGACAGTGGCACTGACCAGAAAGCAGGAGACAGAGCTGTAGGTAGCAGAGTTAAAGACGCTAAGATTTGCACTGGGTGTGACAAGGATGGTTAGGATTAGAAATGAGTACATTAGAGGGTCAGCTCAAGTTGGACGGTTGGGAGACAAAGTCAGAGAGGCGTGATTGTGTTGGTTTGGACATGTGCAGAGAAGAGATGCTGGGTATATTGGGAGAACGATGCTAAGGATTGAGCTGCCAGGAAAGAGGGAAAAACGAAGGCCTAAACAAAGGATTATGGATGTAGTGAGAGAGGACATGCAGGTGATGGGTGTAACAGAACAAGATGCAGAGGACAGAAATATATGGAAGAAGATGATCCGCTGTGGCAATCCCTAATGGGAGCAGCCGAAAGAAGAAGAAGAAGAAAGAAGATTACAGTATTCCAAATATTGTTGAACTGTAGGGAAAAAATATGTTTATAAATTAAAGTCCAGTAAGTATACATGTTTATAGAAATGTAATAGTTTAACTGGAATTCGATTTTTATGTCATAATTACACCTTAAGAAATTTAAATCACCTATTTTCTTAAAAAAAACAATCTGGGTATTAAACTCAAAATATTACTATTATTTATGATGCAGTTTTTAATCTATTTAATTTTAAAAATCATGTTTGCATTTTGAAAATCCAAAACATTCATTCCACCTAAATTGTTGGGTTTAGACAACTACAAGTGTAGTTTTTCAATTATATACGATAACTGTTCAAAATAAAATTGTACTGAACTTGGTCGAAATCTTTTACAATAAACTTAAAAATTCAAGTAAAATGACACCTTTTTTGGCTACCTAAAAATATTACAATATGTAGCTCAGCCAACAAAAGGTGTCATTTTGCTTAGCTTCTCATTACATCCATAATGACTAATACGGTACAAACACTCTACCACTAATAAACTTAAGAAAAATTATATGCAACCTAACTTGCTCACTACTTCGCAATACTGTTCCGGCTGCTAGGAGAGTATTGCATTGCGATTCAAGATCACTACAAATCAGACCAAAACGGAACTCAAATGAGCAATCAGCGTCAAAAGGAGGTGCAAATGGCACCAACAGTTGGGGTACGACATGTTAAAATCACGAGTGTCTGCACACAAGGCAAGCATAACATTATTTAGGCATTATAAACTCAACTGTAATCACTCCCCATTGGTGAGATTTACGCTCGACACCAGAATCAGAACACAGTAATGTTTAGTGGCGTTTAACGCATTTTACCCCAACTGGTGACGACTCTTTCCCCACCTTTTCACCCTGATTGGTCGTTTGTTTTTATTTATTTTTTGGCATAATTAATACATGGTTTCGAATTGAATGCAATGCACTCGACCGGCCGCTAAGCGAAATCCAATATATTTCAAGCCTTTAGTCACGACACGCAGTTAATGGATATGTATTTAAATTGCAACACGTTTTAGGATTGAATTTTAAACTGACATGAAGATTGCGTGCTAAAGTGAAAAACAATCGATTAATTGCTTGATTTTTATTATGACACGATAAAACCGTACCAAAAGTAAATGCACCACGTGCACATGCATTACAATGCAGTACAGTTAACACGTTGGATTGTGTTTAATTTTCGCACCAATAATCCACCATAAGAAACATCTAAACCGTGAGAGGTATAGACAGAGCGAGAAATGCCTTCTGCTTTTGATAACAAAATACAGCCTTCCAAAGATAAACCTCTGATTAACCATAAATTCAATCTTGATCTTTTTTTTAAAGAACATTGACATAAAATTCATTTCGTATTAGTTTTCCTGATCGTTTGTACTTCCCAGATATAACTACTTTATTTACAGGATTATGACAACTGATTCCAAGATCATAACATTCGAGACAAGTAAATTGACACGTATTTATGTTTAACGCTAAGCCTAAAACTGGAAAATACCCGTAAATATCCAACTTGCAGAAGGCTATTTACCGGAAATAGAATCCTGGTGACGCATTTGTGTTATCCGGAAGAAGATTAAAGAAAATCGAGCTTGTGAAAGAGAGCGAGAGAAAGAAGCTCCTAGAAAACAGATTGGAAGAAACAAGACGCAGTATAAGTATACAAAATATGAAATTCGGGACAGAGATACAGCTGATTATGGACACTTTGGGATAAATAAGAAAACATTACCACCGGGTGCGAAAACGAGTGGAAGTAGTGGCGACTATCCATTACTGCCTAAAGTAGTAAAACTTGACAGGTGTTATTTAGTACGGACAATTGTAACTTGACACTGTCGAGGTTGGAATCGATACCTCATTTAGAAGCTAAACAGCGAAAGAGTTTGACATCTGCACAGGTGGAGTCGTGAAGATCTTTGCGTTTATCTTTGGATTTACAGAACGGAAAAAGTTTCGGCACCACCTGGCTGGAGAACGGAGAAGGCCGCGAGGATGGGAGGGTGAGATTCAAGCAGCTTGTCTCGCGCGAAAGTCTGCTCCTAGACCGCACGTTTCACCATTTGACCTTAGCAGTCCTGCTAAGGAGTCCGGCTCAAGATGCCGCTGCTGTTTCTTGAACGCTTCCCCTGGCCCAGCTTGCAGACTTATGCTGGACTGAGTGCTTTGCTTCTGGCTGCCAGTATACTTAGCGGTTATCGCACCGTGACGGAACTTTCAAGAAGTGCCTTGACCCCCGAAGAAGCTCCGGAGACAGGATCGCTGGAACTGGGGACTGCGCTTGTGTCAGACGTGCTCTTGTATCTGGTGTACGACGGCCTTTTTGTTTGGGTGAGCTTTACCAGACTTTTCTTCATTTGTTTACATGGAGGTACTATAAAGTCGTCTAATACGCCCAATTTAACTCAGGATTCCATTCTGATTGGACACTAGGGGGAAGATGTGGTATTAAGATTAAATGTAAGGTATTAATAGAGATGGCGGCACAGTACTTAACGATATTGACACAGCCGCGGGACGTCTGTTCCACGTTCACAGTGTCTCGGTAAAGTGTTTTTCAGTTTTGTCTTGTGTCCGCCCAAAGATGGGCCTGTTAATTAGTGACATATTAATGTGTGTTCTTGTACATGAATGTCATGTACCTTGGGTTGTTTGCCGCCTGTTCCGGCGACCATTGACAATGTCAAATAAATCGAATACTGACAATTTCAATACAAGATCAGGGTTGTTATAAGCGCAGACGGATGATCTAAAACTACGATACCCGTTAGCTCCTCCCGTGGTTATTAATCAGTCAGTTCTTGATTTACAGTAAATGAAATCCCTTATGTATTTTAAGCCAAAAAAAAAAAAATCGTTGTTTTCACATATTGTACTTTGTTACTTTTACGTTTGGCACTTCCAAAAATGACGCTGAACATATTATGAATTAGTACAAAAAGTTGTTATTGTGTTTTTCCCCCATGACAGAAATTGGGGAAACTGAATAAATAAACGTGGCTAATCCATTTATTTGCTTCACAATTTACACATTTTCATTTGGCCTAGAAACATACTGATGCGATATTGATACTAATTGCATTGTGGCATGCAGCTGTATATAGGCTTTTAGTTGATTCTGTAGGGTTTTGAAGGCCTTCTGTTGCTACAGTCATTGGGAATGTCATCAATAAAAACTGACGTGCCGTTAATGCACAAGCCTTGAGGTTGCCCCCATGTTTCATGTGTTCAGTTGATAGAACTTTGTTTGACCCCTGTGGCGAATATGGCGTTTTATAGAAGCTCAATAAATTAATAATTACTATTATATATATTACTGGCAACAAATCTCTCTATTATACACCAGAATGATTTCCCTTGAATGGAAAATGTAACATGAAGTTTGATATGCCACCCAACAGCTTTTGATAGATAGAACTTTGTTTGTTCCCAGGGTAAAATTTGATGTTCAGCCGAAGCTCATTATTACACACACACACACACACACACACACACCTATGTATTTATTTATATAAATATGGTTGGTTTATAGGCGCACACACACTTGCAGTTTCCTCCAGAATGTTTGGGACAAAGGAAACATTTCCTTGATTTACTCCTCCACTCCATGTTTTAAAATTACAAATCAAACAATTCAAATCTGATTAAAGTGTATGTTGTAGACTTTCATTTAACGGTATTTGCAGACATTTTGGTCACACGTGTAGAAATGACAACACTTTTCTCCATGGCCACTCCCCAATTTCAGAGTACCATAAGCTTTGAAACATAGCAATGTCAAGTATATTAAAGCAGTCATATTTAGTACTCTGTTGCATTTCCCTTGCATGCAATGACTGCTTGAAGTCTATAATTCTTGGACATCACCTGGGGCCTCATGTATGAATGGTGGGTATTAGGACTGCAACTATTAGTCGGCGTAATCGACGACGTTGACTACAAAAAATCGTGTACGCTGATTTTTTTATTGTCGATGCGTCGTAAACAGAACCTTCAATAGAGGCTCCAGTTACAAAGAACCACATTGGTTTTTGTAACTGCAATGCACTTACTTGCATGTCTGGGAGCAGTATCGTTTGTTATTGTTTGTCAAGATTGCACACAGTCCTACCAACAAAGAAGAACGTCTGAGGAGAAGAATGTAGAGGAAAATAATCATGGTTGCAATGGCAAGTCAGAGGACGGGGAAGGAGATGGAAAAGAAATTGAGACAGAAACTTTCTAAAGTGAGGGAGCACTTCACCGAAAAAGAAAAAAAGTTGAATGCAGATTATGCAAAGTGGAGCTTTCTTTTCACGGCCGCAGCATCGCGATGCATGAGCATCTGAAATGCAAGCATCCTGGAGCTGTGATGCCGCCGTCTCTTGAGAATTTATGCTGCCACTGTTAGGTAGTTCGGGTCAGATCAGGAGGGGAGGGAGAGCGTGAATTAGACTGAGACAATAAAAGTGAAAAAAAGCTAACTTTTACAAGTAACAAATTTTACACCTGATCTGTTTGTTTTCAAATAATATTGCATTAGTGCGATGATGTTTTCTGATTGGTACTATTCAGGTCATACAATGATTTCTTCAAAATGTCACATATTTGTCTTTGCTCTGCATTCTTTCCTCTGCATGTCCTGGAGTCCTGTGCAGTCTGGGCAAGATCTGGGGGGTGGGGGGAAGAAAAACGTGGTTACTGATTACAACAGCAAGAAGTTATGCAAATGAATATGAATAATGTTGCATCCGTGCCACATTTTCCGAAATGTGGTATAAGGTCATAAAATGAATAATTCCAAATATCATATATA
>JANRMT010062806.1:89287701-89325011 GCA_026402145.1 Polypterus bichir lapradei
TTTTTTTTAATTTTAAGCACAGGGAAAAAAATGAACATTTTGAAAAATCCGTAATTTAATAAACCACCAAGAAAAGTAACATTGCAACAATGCACGCTACGAACCGATCGCTGTAAACAGAAGTGAAGTGGAGGTTAAAATCCAATAGAAAAAAGTCTTCATTAAATAGAACACTGTTAAAACAATGCTCGGATCTGTCTCTTTAAAAACAAGCCTGGTGCTGCGTCTCTCTCTCTCTCTCTCTCTCTCTCTCTCTCTCTTGCGTGTCTGTCTCTCTGTGTGTGTGTGTGTGTCTCTCTCTCTCACTCGCTTGCTGCACAGGGAATGCACAGGGAGAGACTGAACACGTGCGGAAATCATCGGCGGCACAAATCGAAAGGGAAACTAGCTTGTTCGTATACCGAGTGTGTGGTCATGAACTGATGCAAAAGTTTGGCGAAGTTTAGTCGTAAACCGATTTGTACGTGTTCCAAGACGTTCGTGAACCGAGGTTCCACTGTATGTAACAATTTCCATGAAAATATCAATCTCTTTAAATTGTATATCCGGTTAACCAAACCTGGGGGTTGGCGAGTGACGCGAACAGGGTGCTGAGCCCCCTAGTTTTATTGAAGAATTTCATCCCAAAGGGTTATTAACAGAAGATGTTAATGTTATTATGAGTAAAATTTTAACAGAAGACAAGAAAGGTAATGTACGTAATCTTATGCGGATAACAGACACCAAAGGAGATCTTGATATTCCATTCAAATTAAAATGCTTACAGTTTCCCATTAGAGTAGCTTTTGCTATGACAATTAACAAATCACATGGACAAACATTCAAAAAAGTCAATTTCTTTGTTAGAGAGAAAGAAACGATATTGACTCATGGGCAGTTATACGTTGCATTGTCATGATGCAACTCCAAACACAGAATCAAAATTCATTGTGATATTGACAAAAAGTTAATTCCAAATATTGTTTTTACTGAAGTTTTACAGTAAAAGTGTAAGTTTAAAAAGTGTTAATTTCAAAGCCATACGGAACAAAAACGTATAATGCAACAAGTACAGTGAAACCTCGGTTCATGAATGTCTTGGTACACGACCAAAAAGTTCGCCAAACTTTTGCCTCGGTTCACGACCACACACTCGGTATACGAACAAGCCAGTTTCCCTTTCGGTTTGTGCGCGCCGATGATTTCTGCACGTTTTGTATTGTTCGCGTGCGTGAGAGAGAGAGAGAGAGAGAGAGAGAGACTGCTCCAGCTGAGCAGGGAGCCTGGGTGATTTGTCTCAGTGTTGTTCAATGTTTTTACATTAGTTTACTATTACACTGTGCATTCTATGGTGTAATTAACTATATTTGTGCTTAATCTTTAAAAAAATATATATTTACATACAGTTCGTAGGGTCTGGAACAGATTAATTGTATTTACATACAATCCTATGGGGGGAAATTGCTTCGGTTCACGACCAACTCGGTTTACGACCAGAGTATTGGAACGAATTATGGTTGTGAACCGAGGTTCCACTGTACTTCTAACAACATGAAACATAATTTTCTTTCAATTTATTAAATTTTACTATTTTTTACTATGGTTAATTACTCACTGTATTGTAAAATAGTTATTGTTCATCTGCTTTCCCATATGCGAGCGTCTGAGCCGCAAAGTGGCTAGTGTGTAGCGCCCGCACGGGAGTTGGTAAGCGAAGGTAGCAGGGAGCAGAGCCCCCTAGTCTAATAAAATTAATGCTTTCAAATGGTGGATAAATGTTGTGTAACCTGAGGTAATTTTGTAATACCTAATAGCTGCTATGAAATAAAGACCTCCTGTTGTGCTTTTGGAATACCGTAATAAAATCGGCTTAATTTTTTGCTAAAGGAGCTCCACAGTCTTATCGAAGTGTCATCTGAAGAATACATTTCCCGAATAAGGGAAAACTTGGGGGGGAAAAAAATAAAACCCTCACACTGTTCCTGTGTGGTGCTATGGTGTCACCCGCTGCACTTTGGTACCGATTATTTGGGTTCGTAGTGTGGTGGGTGTGGCAACGCGTTATAATCAGCGCATGGTCCTAACCTCCTCCTTTGTAAAATAACATTCTCAGACATGACTAATAAAAATTGGGTCTCCCAAATGATGATCTGGAAAGGGTGCCATTCTCTCATGTGGCCCACTCACACACAGCCACACTCGAATTGAGGCTATTTTAGAATTGTCATTTAACTCTGTCCTGCATGTGTTTGAGGATGTGATAGGCAAATCCATGATAAGAATGTGCAGACTCCATTCCACATAGATGACAACTAGATGTGAAATTCCAACCCAGGAAATTATGTCTGTGAGACACCAGTGTGAATTGCTGTACCACTGTGCTACTATAATAAATATTGGTATATAAATCATATTTCCCCTCTGCTATTACCAAAAATCACCTTACTGTGATCTGGCCTACTGAGTAGTGAGAGAAGCTCTGTATAAATGTAAAGAATTACTATTATTATTATTCTACATATGGTGGCCCTTGGGCCATGTGCAGCCCAGAAGCAATATTTTTTTTTTTTTGGAGATGGTACGTACCAGCACCTCAGTTGCGGCAGCTGGTTGTAACAGTGACTACATATTAAGTAATTCTATAATCAACTGTGTGCTGAGTCTTAGTTGTATTCCAGTTTTCTCAAGAGTGTGCAAATGTGGGTTTTCACAAATTAGCCTAATTGTTACTACAGTGAGAACTGTCTCTGCACTTCATACAATTGATTGGCCCTCCACTCGCACGTTTCAATCCTGCGGATTCATGGCTGTTACGAGGCTGACAATCTGCCATTGACACTCAAAACAAAGAATGAATTACAAAGACTACATTTGATGAAAACATGCAAAAATTCTAGAATTTTCTTTAAACTCAATTAAATCAGGAACTGATTGCTTAGTGGGACTATGTAATAACTTTTTTGTAGAATGCAGAGCTTGTTATTAACCTGCTGTTAATATTCTTCGATTTTGGAAATTCAGAAAAATTATGCAGCACAATACACCTGTGCAGGTGATGTAATGCATTCTTGGGATCACGTCTAATGTGCTCCTGGCATGGAGTTTGCAAAGTGCTTTGAGTAGTGAGTAAAGCACTATATAAAAGTAAATAATTATTATTATTACCAGTTACGGCATACTGCACGATAACGTGCAGTAAATACACTTGACGTGAGCATTCCTAGTTTTCATACTCTTTCTCTGTCTCTGTTTAGCATTCGTTTGCTGAGAGGTTGATGCGCCTGCTGCTTCCTTAGCAGCTCTTCTTTTCTCCACCCTAGCGGCCCACTGCTTCTCTTCTTTCGTTGGCATCTTTTCGCGTTAAAACTGATTAAGTTTGTTTTTGTGTTGCAATTACTTAGTACGCTTTCTTTAATTTTTCACTTAAGCTGGCACTTAAGTCTTCAATCTGCCTCAAGAATGATTAGCAAAGGTGGTAGGGAATGAGAACGGCGCCTATACGCATGCGCTGCACGGCCACCCTGCTGCGCGCTGCAGAGAGTTGATTCTAAAATAAAATTAAAATAAAAAGAGTAATAAAAATCATCACCCCGAAAGCGGATAGTAGATGTCACATAATATATGTGTACCAAATTTCAAGTCAATAGGTAAAATGGTTTGCGAGCTACAGGTGATTTAAAATCCTGGACAGAGAAACGAACAGCCACAGTAGCGTATTATATAGGAAGATTATTATTATTGTAATTGATTTGTCAGTTTCAAATTTTAAACTTTGTTTTCACAACAAAAAAAAACAAAACATGTAATGCTAGAAGTCTCTGCCTTTTATATTCCTTCACAGTACCTCAGATGTATTCCAAATGCAATGTATGCGTACCTCCACCTTTTTGCTTACAAATGAGGTTCTGCTAATTACGGTGATTTAAAACAAACCTGTCCCCCTCAGTGTGCAGTAGACAACGTATTCATGTATAGTTACTGTTATCACTTGCTATGGGTTTGTTTAGCTTTGAGTTCTTTGAGTTTTTTTTTTTATGCTGTTAAATGTGATGTGCCTGGGTTGTAAATTACCAAAATATTTTTTTTCCCAAAAGGGAAACAAGTTATACTGCTAATAACTGTACTATTTTGTTTTTATTCACTTTGAGATGTACCTAGGTCAGATATGACCAAAATGTATGTATGTATGTATGTATGTATGTATGTAAAATGTATGTATGTAGTTTTTGTTATGCACTTTTTGATGTACCTGTGTCAAATTTAAAAGGGAAACAATGAATAACTGTTTCATTACATTCATTTGTGTTTATTTAAAATTTGTTATTGCCTGCTGATTATTGGCCACTGAAAATTCCTTGTCCAGTTAAAGTTTTTGTTTTGAAAATCTGGTCCAACTGAATTTGTAATTGATTATGTAGACTATCCAAAGTGCTAGTTTTATTGTTGGATGTGATCTAAAGCGCCTGCATACAGACAGGCTTAAGTTGCTGCCAAGATATTTATTATAAAAGAAGGCAATTGGACTTTTCAGACCCAAAGTGGACATGAGCCTAGTGTTTATGAGCAACTTTTTATTTCAGTCATCCAAAGTAGGGCTGCAACTAATGATTATTTGGGTAGTCGACTAATCGTTCAATTTATTTTTCGATTAGTCATGATTATTTCATGCCTGACTATTTTGATGCTTGCGACCTGTGGTTGCACATCCTTGTCCTGGGCTCCAGTGCATGTCTTACCTCATCTGCTCACGTCTGTCAACCTGTGAATGTCACCCGGATGTCTCTGCATTAACACGATTAAAATAAATAATAATCAAATTAAAATAACCAGTGAAACATATAATCAGATGTTTTTATATTAGTGTGACCATCACAATAAAAAATAAAGTGCATGTAGTCTTTAAACAAAAAAAGTGCATTTAACTTAACCAAAAAATACATCGTTAAAACTGAAACGTTTTTCATATTTTAGTAATAAATGACAAAATGTAGACAAACTATATAATGTGCAAAGATCAAATAAACACTTTCACAAAAGGTTCAAGGACGATACGATAGCTTCCGTGGTGCAGCGGTAGGAATTGCTGACTTATATAATCAAGAGTCCCCCGGTTTGATCCTGACTGCCTCGTATATTTACCGTTTTGAGTAGTGAATTGCTATTATTGTTAATACAATAAATACATACATTTGATTTGCATCTGTAACAGCCACTGTATTAAATGTATAGTACTTGTAAAAGTTAACTTTTTTTTTCACTTTTCTGTCAGTCATGATCACGATACATACTACTGCCCCCACCAGGGATCTGACGCTGTTACTTTTTATCTGCACCTGGGAATAACTGTAGATGTGAGTGGTGTTTTGAGACAATCGAACTGGAAATTCTCTGATCTGGATGGATAAAATCTCGCACACAAACGCTGGCAAATCTGCCTTATTTGTATGTCATTGTCACTTGATTTATTTTTTTTATTCAATTTTATTGAGTTTTCTTGCTTATGCTGAATTAGTATGCGTATTAAGGCCCGTGATATCAAAGCCGCACTGACAAAAAAACAGAGACATAGGTATCTATGATATTTGGAATTATTCATTTTATGACCTTATAGTACATTTCGGAAAACATGCCACGGATGCAACATTATTCATATTCATTCACGTACCTTCTTGCGCTTGTAATCAGTGACCGTGTTTTTTTTTTTTTTTTTTTTTTTTTTTTTTTCTCTCCCCCGATCTTGCCCAGTCTGCACAGGACTCCAGGACATGCAGGGGAAAGAATGTTCTTTAGATAATCTGCATTCAACTATTTTTTTCTTTTTCGGTGAAGTGCTCCCACACTTAAACTTTCTTTCTTAATTTTTTTCCATCTCCTTCCCCCTACTCTATCTCACTCGCCATTGCAACCACGTTTATTTTCCTTTACGTTCTTCTTCTCCTCAGACGATGTTCTTCGTTGGTAGGACTGTGTGCAGTCTTGACAAACAATAAGAAACGATACTGCGCCCAGACGTTCGTGTAGTGCATTGCAGTTACAAAAACCAATGTGGTTTTTTGTGACTGGAGCCTCTATTGAAGGTTCTGTTTACGACGTGTTGACGATTTTTTGTAGTTGACATTGTCGATTACATCAACTAGTCATTGCAGCCCTAATCCAAAGCATGTACAAAAAAAGCATACATGGGTCAATTCTTTACTTGTGTTTTTTGTTTCCCTCCAGGTGCTGATGGTTAAAGAAACCTAGTTTTAGGTGTTTTTTTTTTTTTTTGTGTTTTTTTAATGAGTATGTTTTCCTGAGTAGTTTTTTTTGGGTTTATCAATGCCCATCAGTAATCATTAATCCTTTGTTCAATTTTACAGGCAGTCCCCAGGTTACGTACGAGATAGGGACTGTAGGTTTGTACTTAAGTTGAATTTGTATGTAAGTCGGAACAGATACGTAAATGTAATAATTACTGTTGTTGACCGACTGTAACCAAGTGCTCTTCCAATGAAAGATGGAGTTTCACCTCTCTCTGACCTTTTTATTATTTCTACTTTATTTTCAATGGTGATGGTTTTTCTCTTCTTTACTGTATCACCAGCACTTGCATTAGATTTGTGTTTCAGAGACATTGTTGAAGGGTGAAGACAAAAGATTAAGATTAGCTCTTCTGCACAGCACTATACACGCTATCACAGCAGGAAGGCACCAATCGTCAACACGTCTGATGTACTGACAAGAGACAACTTCCTGCTATGTGCGTAACAGTACAAGCAGGCTTGCTATGGAGAATGAATGGGGGCATCGACGGGCGGTTCATCACCAGCCCACCTCACAGTCACCTCCACTACTGTATGCTGCCTGCAGCATCCGCCCACCGAGAATGAACACGGTGCAGCCAAAGGTGGGTAGTGAATCACCCCCATTCAATAGGCAGCCATCCGATGCACACTACAATGCTACCCCACACCACCCCGTTCACCCTCAATGGCCTCCGTTCATCCACAACTGAGTCACCGCTTGCAGCATTACCAACCACCCAATGAGAACGAACGGGGCAGCCGTGTGTGGAGGGCGGGTAGTGAAAATGCTTGCCACCCAGAGCTGCCGAGGGACAGCTGAGGGTGGGCGGGCAGCGAAACCGCCTCGGTCCAGCCACCGCTTGCAGTGTCCCCATGCCGAAGGTGATGGAACGGCAGTCACTGAGGTGCATGCGTTGCGGCTGCGGCCCTGTTTGTATCTCGTAGGTCGGATGTCCGTAACCTGGGGACTACCTGCATTCTCAAAATATGAATTTTGTTTTCAACATTTAATTTGTCTTTTTTTTTTTTTTTTTAACAGGTATTAGTGAACACTGCATGCTGTTGCCTGATGTTGATTGCCAGAATGATTCAACACATGGTTTTTGGGCCATTGCGGGTTAGCGAGACACAGGTAATGTTTTAGCCTGTATGTGCCTCAATATTTTATTAGTCTAATTTAGAACATTGGAACACTCTAGATTAGAACAGGCCATTCAGCCTGACAAAGCTCGCCAGTCCTATCCACTTATTAAGTATCTATCGTTCTTTATGTAAAGAAAAACTTCCTAATGTTTGTGTGAAATTTACCCTTAACAAGTTTCTAACTGTGTCCCCGTATTCTTGATGAACTCATTTTAAAAAGCAGTCTCGATCCACTGTACTAATTCCCTTCATAATTTTAAACACTTCAATCATGTCACCTCTTAAACTTCTTTTGCTTAAACTGTATAGGTTCAGCTCTACAGTGAATCCGGAAAGTATTCACAGCGCATCACTTGTTCCACATTTTGTTATGTTACAGCCTTATTCCAAAATGGATTAAATTCATTTTTTCCCCTCAGAATTCTACACACAACACCCCATAATGACAATGTGAAAAAAGTTTGAGGTTTTTGCAAATTTATTAAAAATAAAAAAACTGAGAAATCACATGTACATAAGTATTCACAGCCTTTGCTCAATACTTGGTCGATGCACCTTTGACAGTAATTACAGCCTCAAGTCTTTTGGAATATGATGCCACAAGCTTGGCACACCTATCCTTGGCCAGTTTCGCCCATTCCTCTTTGCAGCACCTCTCAAGCTCCATCAGGTTGGATGGGAAGCGTCGGTGCACAGCCATTTTAAGATCTCTCCAGAGATGTTCAATCGGATTCAAGTCTGGGCTCTGGATGGGCCACTCAAAGGCATTCACTGAGTTGTCCTGAAGCCACTCTTTTGATATCTTTGCTGTGTGCTTAGGGTCGTTGTCCTGATGAAAGATGAACCGTTGCCCCAGTCTGAGGTCAAGAGTGCTCTGGAGCAGGTTTTCATCCAGGATGTCTCTGTACATTGCTGCAGTCATCTTTCCCTTTATCCTGACTAGTCTCCCAGTACCTGCCGCTGAAAAACATCCCCACAACATGATGCTGCCACAACCATGCTTCACTGTAGGGATGGTATTGGCCTGGTGATGAGCGGTGCCTGGTTTCCTCCAAACGTGACGCCTGGCATTCACTCCAGAGAGTTCAATCGTTGTCTCATCAGACCAGAGAATTTTGTTTCTCATGGTCTGAGAGTCCTTCAGGTGCCTTTTGGCAAACTCCAGGTGGGCTGCCATGTGCTTTTTACTAAGGAGTGGCTTCCGTCTGGCCACTCTACCATACAGGCCTGATTGGTGGATTGCTGCAGAGATGGTTGTCCTTCTGGAAGGTTCTCCTCTCTCCACAGAGGACCTCTGGAGCTCTGACAGAGTGACCATCAGGTTCTTGGTCACCTCCCAGACTAAGACCCTTCTCCCCCTGATCGCTCAGTTTAGATGGCCGGCCAGCTCTAGGAAGAGTCCTGGTGGTTTTGAACTTCTTCCACTTATGGATGATGGAGACCCCTGTGCTCATTGGGACCTTCAAAGCAACAGAGATTTTTCTGTAACCTTCCCCAGATTTGTGCCTTGAGACAATCCTGTCTCGGAGGTCTACAGACAATTCCTTTGACTTCAAGCTTGGTTTGTGCTCTGACATGAACTGTCAACTGTGGGACCTTATATAGACAGGTGTGTGTCTTTCCAAATCATGTGCAATCAACTGAATTTACCACAGGTGGACTCCAATTAAGCTGCAGAAACATCTCAAGGATGATCAGGGGAAACAGGATGCACCTGAGCTCAATTTTGAGCTTCATGGCAAAGGCTGTGAATACTTATGTACATGTGCTTTCTCAATTTTTTGATTTTTAATAAATTTGCAAAAAACTCAAGTAAACTTTTTTCACGTTGTCATTATGGGGTGTTGTGTGTAGAATTCTGAGGAAAAAAATGAATTTAATCCATTTTGGAAAAAGGCTGTAACATAAAATGTGGAAAAAGTGATGTGGTGTGAATACTTTCCAGATGCACTGTATTAATCTTTCCTCATAATTCAATCCCTGTAGCCCTGGAATCAGCCTAGTTGCTCTTCTCTGGACCTTTTCTAGCGCTGCTATGTTCTTTTTGTAGCCTGGAGACCAAAACTGCACACAGTACTCAAGATGAGGCCTCACCAGTGCATTATAAAGGTTGAGCATAACCTCCTTGGACTTGTACTCCACACATCGTGCTATATAACCTAACATTCTGTTAGCCTTCTTAATGGCTTCTAAACACTGTCATATTTTAGAGTTCACTATGACTCCTAAATCTTTCTCATAAGGTGTACTGTTGATTTTCCGACCGCCCATTGTGTATTCAAACCTAACATTTTTACTTCCTATGTGTAATACTTTACATTTACTGACATTAAATTTCATCTGCCACAAATCTGCCCAAGCCTGTATGCTATCCAAGTCGTTCTATAATGATATAACGGATTCCAAATTATCAGCTAATCCACCTGTCTTGGTATCATCTGCAAACTTAACCAGCTTGTTACTTATATACTGTCTAAATCATTTATATACAGTGGCTTGCAAAAGTAACTGCAAAGTGGGGTGTGCGTAATTATTCAGCCCCCTTTGGTCTGAGTGCAGTCAGTTGCCCATAGACATTGCCTGATGAGTGCTAATGACTAAATAGAGTGCACCTGTGTGTAATCTAATGTCAGTACAAATACAGCTGCTCTGTGACGGCCTCAGAGGTTGTCTAAGAGAATATTGGGAGCAACAACACCATGAAGTCCAAAGAACACACCAGACAGGTCAGGGGTAAAGTTATTGAGAAATTTAAAGCAGGCTTAGGCTACAAAAAGATATCCAAAGCCTTGAACATCCCACGGAGAACTGTTCAAGCGATCATTCAGAAATGGAAGGAGTATGGCACAACTGTAAACCTACCAAGACAAGGCCGTCCACCTAAACTCACAGGCCGAACAAGGAGAGCGCTGATCAGAAATGCAGCCAAGAGGCCCATGGTGACTCTGGACAAGCTGCATAGATCTACAGCTCAGGTGGGGGAATCTGTCCATAGGACAGCTATTAGTCGTGCACTGCACAAAGTTGGCCTTTATGGAAGAGTGGCAAGAAGAAAGCCATTGTTAACAGAAAAACATAAGAAGTCCCGTTTGCAGTTTGCCACAAGCCATGTGGGGGACACAGCAAACATGTGGAAGAAGGTGCTCTGGTCAGATGAGACCAAAATTGAACTTTTTGGCCAAAATGCAAAACGCTATGTGTGGCGGAAAACTAACACTGCACATCACTCTGAACACACCATCCCCACTGTCAAATATGGTGGTGGCAGCATCATGCTCTGGGGGTGCTTCTCTTCAGCAGGGACAGGGAAGCTGGTCAGAGTTGATGGGAAGATGGATGGAGCCAGATACAGGGCAATCTTGGAAGAAAACCTCTTGGAGTCTGCAAAAGACTTGAGACTGGGGCGGAGGTTAAACATAAAGCCAGGGCAACAATGGAATGGTTTAAAACAAAACATATCCATGTGTTGGAATGGCCCAGTCAAAGTCCAGATTTAAATCCAATCGAGAATCTGTGGCAAGATCTGAAAACTGCTGTTCACAAACGCAGTCCATTAAATCTGACTGAGCTGGAGCTGTTTTGCAAAGAAGAATGGGCAAGGATTTCAGTCTGTAGATGTGCAAAGCTGGTAGAGACATACCCTAAAAGACTGGCAGCTGTAATTGCAGCAAAAGGTGGTTCTACAAAGTATTGACTCAGGGGGCTGAATAATTACGCACACCCCACTTTTCAGTTATTTATTTGTAAAAAATGTTTGGAATCATGTATGATTTTCGTTCCAATTCTCAAGTGTACACCACTTTGTATTGGTCTTTCACGTGGAATTCCAATAAAATTGATTCATGTTTGTGGCTGTAATGTGACAAAATGTGGAAAAGTTCAAGGGGGCCGAATACTTTTGCAAGCCACTGTATATTAAAAATAGCAGCGGCCCTAGCACTGACCCCTGTGGAACACCACTCTTAACATCGGCCAGTTCTGATGAGGATCCTCGCACCATCACCCTCTTGAAACCGTTTTTAGTTTGAAGTGTACATTACAATATGTGTGGTAATGATCAACTGAATGTGTCATAAGTAATACAGTATTTCACCCCTATGTGGCATTGAGCCTACATGACAATAAACCAATAACTGCATCACTAATGCACACCCATTAATAATTAATTATTTACAGTTTGGGATAAAGCAGTGAATATGAAGTTAGTGAAATAAGGCATTAATGTTGTGTGAGCTGCAGAAAATAAAAAGTCAGTTGTTTTGTTATTCCATTATATCTGCTACTGAAATGGCTTAAATTGCAGGTTACTTACAAAGCATATATAGGCATATTTAATAAATGGCATACTTAAATCTCCATAAAAATCAAACCAAAACCAATGCCTTTAGTCTAGTCTGTTCCACAGTTTTCAGCATTTTTTTTTTTGCTGCCATTGGGAACAATAACCTTTTGAAGATGTCCTTTACCAGATTTTAGTCATAGTTTTAATTTGGTTTATTTTTGCATACTTAAATAAAGAGAATAGTGTTTCTAATTAATGACTTTTTGTGTGTTTTAGCACCTCAAGGACAAGTTTTGGAATTTCATCTTCTACAAATTCATTTTTATCTTTGGAGTTTTAAATGTGCAGACAGTTGAAGAGGTAGTAATGTGGTGTCTGTGGTTTGCAGTTTTAGTTTTCTTGCACCTTATGGTTCAACTCTGCAAAGACCGTTTTGAATATGTAAGTATAATTCATATTTAAATTATTTGTTTATTTAATTTATAAGTATATCACAAAAGGATGATATAGATTGACATTCCACCTTACAACCCTAGGTAATATGTTCTATTTCTGGTAAGTATATGTGAAATTCTCATATACTTTCATTGTTTGTCAGAGGTCTTTCCAGATACTTCATTTTCCTTCTAGAGGTGTATCTCAGTAAATAAAGTTAATTTATTTCAGTAATTCAGTTCAAAAAGTGAAACTCATATAGATTGACGTATTTCAAGTGTTTATTTGTTTTTATTTTGCTGGCTTGCTGGTAATGAAAACTCAAAATTCAGTATCTCAGAAAAATAGAATATGACATAAGACCAATTTAAAAAAAAAAAAAAAAAGGATTTTTAATACAGAAATGTTGGCCTACTGAAAAGTATGTCCATGTATGCACTCAACACTTGGTCGGGGCTCCTTTTACATGAATTACTGCATCAGTACGGCGTGGCATGGAGGCTATCGGCCTGTAGCACTGCTAAGGGGTTATGGAAGCCCAGGATGCTTTGAGAGCGGCCTTCAACTCAGCTGCATTGTTGCGTCTGTTGTCTCTCATCTTCTTATTGACAATATCCCATAGATTCTCTATGAGGTTTAGGTCAGATGAGTTTTCTGGCTAATCAAGCACAGTGATACCATGGTCATTAAACCAGGTATTGGTACTTTTGGCAGTGTGGGCAGGTGCCAAAGTCCTGCTGGAAAATAAAATCAGCATCTCCATAAAGCTTGTCAGCAGAGGGAAGTGCTCTAAAATTTCCTGGTAGACAGCTGTGCTGTCTTTGGACTTGATAAAACACAGTGGACCAACACCAGCCGATGACATGGCTGTTCATTACTGACTATGGAAACTTAACACTGGACCTCAAGCAACTTGGATTCTGTGCCTCTCCACTCTTCCTCCAGACTCTAGGACCTTGATTTCCAAATGAAATGCAAAATTTACTTTCACCTGAAAAGAGGACTTTGGACCACAGAGCAACAGTCCAGTCTGTTTTCACCTTAGCCCAGGTAAGACGCTTCTGATGCTGTCTCTGGTTCAAGAGTGGCTTGACACAAGGAATGCGACAGCTGTAGCCCATGTCCCAGATACGTCTGTGTGTAGTGGCTCTTGAAGCACCAATTCCAGCCGCAGTCCACTCCTTGTGAATCTCCCCCAAATTCTTGAATGGGCTGTGCTTCACAATCCTCTCAAGGCTGTGGTTATCCCTGTTGATGGTGCACCTTTTTCTGCCACATTTTTTCCTTCCACTCAACTTTCCATTAATATGCTTGGATACAGCACTATGTGAAGAGCGAGCTTCTTTAGCAATGACCTTTTGTGGCTTACCCTGCTTGTGGAGGGTGTCAATGACTGTCTTCTGGACAACTGTCAAGTCAGTAGTCTTCCCCATGATTGTGTTGCCTACTGAACCAGACTGAGAGACCATTTAAAGGCTCAGGACACCTTTTGGAGGTGTTTTGGGTTAATTACCTGAGTGGAGTGTGACCATGAGTCTACAATATTGAGAACTTTTTCACAATATTCTAATTTTCTGAGATACTGAATTTTGGGTTTTCATTAGCTATAAGCCATAATCCGCAAAATGAAAAGAAATAAACACTTGAAATATATCACTCTGTGTGTAATGAATCAATGTATGAGTTTCGCTTTTTGAATTGAATTACTGAAATAAATTAACTTTTCAATGATATTCTAATTAATTGAGATGCACCTGTATATTCCCAACATGTGTTTGTGTTTAATTGTCTGCAAACTGGGTGTATGAAGAACCAGTGTAAAATGTAGTTTTTTTTTTTTTTTTTTTAAACTGATTTCACTGAGATTGTTTCCAGTGAAACTAATAAAGTGGATTCCGAAAATGAATGGATACTGTATAGTTACTGAAAAGTGAATACACTTTTTCTAGATTTTTCATTTGAGTGAAGCTTTTATTTTAAAGCGATTTATTTAAACTAATCCCATGATGACTGTGCTACATTTTGGGGGAGTTGATTTCAGGAAGTTGCAGTTGTATATTATAACAGCAACTGCTCTCTATTTTTGTAAATCACTAATTGTGTTTTAGTCTGCTGCATACATTTGGAGGTTTTGCTTAAGCTTAACTGTTACTGAACTGTTTTGTTTGTGCTGTGGTAATAATTTGAAAATAGTTCATGTAATTTTTTTTTCTTCATTTTTTCCTTCTTCATAAAAATACCATTATTCAACACAATCTTTTTAAATATTTCACTGCTTTATTATATGCAGGTTTTAAAAATTCATATTTAAAAGATTGAAGTTTCTCATTTATTGTCATTTAACTAATTTTGTATTAGATTTTTTCTTTTTTTTTTTCTTCAAACTTGTTTCTAGTGATTAACATGCATAATTTTATAAATTTATTTAGTATAGTTTGACTTTTTTTATTTTCTTATACCTATTTAGGTTAAATACAGGAGCATCTTAGGCAGTTTCTTAGTTTTTTTCAGATTACAAAACATACACACAAGAAACTGTTTCACTGACTGGCCATTTCACCATTTTTATGAAGTTATAATTTTATTTGGGTTATTTTGACATCGATGTTATTGTTTCTTTATTTAAGAGGAAGACTGTGAATTGAAAAGTAAGAGTTACATGTAAAAAATGCTATGTTTCAGAACAGCTTGTGTGGTGTGAAGGTTCCCTGATTACCCTAGGCTGCCAAGCCTGCTAATATTTATTTTATAGTAAAACACTTGTCAGTATGAAATAAATTTTATTATCTCTTTGTTTAAAAATTGCAGGCCTTAGTCTATTAAAGTTGTACATCAAAATAAAAGTGTGCTATACACTAAAGTATTAGAACTGTTATTAATGTTAAACCTAATGTTAACACATAAATAGGAACAAACATTACAAAATCTTGAAGCATTCACCTAAGCTATGACACTCTTGTTTTATAGAAGATGAGGCATGCTTAGAATTTGAATTAGATTTATAAAACCCCTTTTCCACCATGCTGGCTGATATTTTAAATGCAAAAATAAAACAAGGTTAGTTGTACGTTCAGACATTTTTATCATTTCGTGCTTTATAAAGATTCAGTTTTTTATATGAAAATGTTTTTTTTCTATACTGACCACTGCTACAATTAATCAAGAAGTTAGTATCACCCACCACATGATGAAACACCTCGGGATAGTGGGTGGCAACATCCTAGGCAGACACCTGACCCAGTCCAGTCCAATGACCATTTATTTGCCACAGCCAGATGTTACATGCGTATTCCTTTGGCCTGGTCCAACTGCAATGGGTTGCTCAACAATGAGGATCATGCAAGCCAGATCACCTTTTGGGAATTGTGCCACATGGCTGTAGTACTTTAGTGGATACTCCCTTACAATGTAGGTAATGCGCCTCATTCGAGACTCTGAGAGCAACCGCTCATTCGAGACAAAGTCAAATCACTGGTACCCAAGGATTCTCTGAAGAGACACAGTAGAGGAGGAGTCCAGTCTTCATTATAGCATCCATGTATCGCAACCATATAACAAAACAAGAAACACAAGGACTCTAAAAACTTGGACCTCCGTTCTTTTGCAAAGATATAGGGAGCGCCCCACACACCTTTCCAGCAATCTCATTACCACCCCTCCCCCCCATACTCTCCCAATCTGTCTACTAACTTCATAGTTAGTCATCAGAGACATGAATGTCGCTGCTGAGGTAAGTAAACCTCTCGAAAAGGTCGACATTCTCTCAAGACCAGTGAATCTTTCTTCACCAATCGATGCCCCACTGCCGCCTGACTCCACAACTCTGCCCAACACCCAGTCCATGCAAGCAAGGTAGGAGCAAGAACAAACCCCTGACAAACCCCAGAATCAAATGGTAAAAATGCAGAGGTTCTGCCTCTACCGTACCCAACACTCACAGTACTAGTGTACAGGCCGGCCATGATATCCAGCAACTCTGGGCTCAGGATGTTCCATAGGGCAGCTCAATCAACTGAATTTTACACTTTACGTAAATCAAAAAAGGCTGCAAAGAAACAGTTGATATTCACGTTGCACTTGATGAGAACCCTCAATGGCAGGATGCAGTCGATGGTAGACCTCCTAAGCGTAAAACCAGACTGCTCCAGTCCTTGGTAGATGAGTAAGTGATCATGGATCCTATTGAGGATGACCCTAGAAAGGACCTCACCCAGCACAGAGAGCAGTGTTCTCCCCCTGTTGTTGCCACATTCCAGGCGATCACCCTTTACAGATAGGGAGGACAAGTCCTTTTTTCCTGTCAGTTGGGATGATGCCTGTCTCCCAGATGAAAACAAAGATTGCTTGCAATGCCAGGAGGACAGCCTTACCACCAGCCTGGAGAAGTTCACCCCCGACACCGCAGATCCCTATAGCCTTCCCTACCCTCAGTTGGTTTGTGTGTGTGTGTACAAATTGTACCTGAAGTGCCGCTAAAATATATTTCTAATCAAGATTTTGTTACAAGAAATGGGTCATTTTAATCCCATCAGGTTTTGTAATAATGTTTCAGTGCAAAACGAAACTGACAAAAAGTATTCTAATATTCACAGCTTGGTAAAGCCCATTGAGTCAATTTTTGGCAAGACATAAGTGTTGTCGCCTTGTCATATGAGCTTCACCTGTGACTAATAATGGATCAATTAGGTCTCAGGTGTTTATAAAAAGAACCCCAGTACACTAGACCTTCACATCAACTGCAACTAGACCTCTGCAAACATGCCTAAGATTCACCCTGAGACTAAAGTGTTGATTATCAAGAGGCTGAAGACCAAATCCACTGCTGATGTGGCAAACACCTTCAATGTGTCTCAGCGTCAAGTTCAGAGGATTAAAAAAAAGATTTGAAAAGACTGGAGACGTTTTTGACAAGCCCAGGTCAGGAAGACCCCGCAAGACAACTGCTCGAGAGGACCGTTTGTTGGCTCGAAAATCCAAGGCCAGCCCATTTTCCACTGCAGCAGAGCTCCACGAGACCTGGTCACCTGAAGTCCCTGTGTCAACCAGAACAGTTTGTCGGATTCTGTCTCGAAATGGCCTCCATGGTCGAATCAGTGCCCATAAGCCAGCACTAAACAAAAGACAATTGAAAAACCATGTGGCATTTGCCAAGGCCCACAGCCTGCTAAAATGATGGACGCTGGAAAAGTGGCAGAAGGTGGATTTTTCAGATGAATCTTCTGTTGAATTACACCACAGTCACCGCAAATATTGCAGGAGACCTACTGGAACCCGCATGGAACCGAGATTTACCCAGAAAACAGTGAAGTTTGGTGGAGGCAAAATCATGGTCTGGGGTTACATCCAGTATGGGGGTATGCGAGGGATCTGCAGGGTGGAAGGCAACATCAATAGTCTAAAATACCAAGAAATCTTAGCTACCTCTTATATTCCCAACCATAAAAAAGGCCAAATTCTGCAGCAGGAATGGTGCTCCATCGCATACTTTCATCTCCACATCAAAGTTCCTTAAAGCGAAGAAGATCAAGATGCTCCAGGATTGGCCAGCCCAGTCACCAGACATGAACATCATTGAGCATATGTGGGGTAGGATGAAAGAGGAAGCATGGAAGACGAAACCAAAGAATATTGATGAACTCTGGGAGGCATGCAAGACTGTTTTCTTTGCTATTCCTGATGACTTCATCAATAAATTGTATGAATCCTTGCCAAACCGCATGGATGCTGTCCTTCAAGCTCACGGAAGTCATACAAGATATTAAATTTGGATCTCACAGCACCACTACTTACTTTGCTGACATATTTTTGGATTTGCAGTAAAGGTGTTCATTTTCTGTATAGGCGACAAAACTTTTGTCTTGCCCAAATTTGACCTTTCTGTCTTGATTAAATGATAAATCTTTTTTCAGTGAAACTAATTTATTTCAGTGCATTAAACATCCTTTGGGAGGGCTTTAGCTTTTCA
This sequence comes from Polypterus bichir lapradei, assembly GCA_026402145.1. Classification (NCBI taxonomy): domain Eukaryota; kingdom Metazoa; phylum Chordata; class Cladistia; order Polypteriformes; family Polypteridae; genus Polypterus; species Polypterus bichir. The sequence goes on from JANRMT010062806.1 coordinate 89,305,790, forward strand.
TATGAGCTATTTCTAACACCAGTTGATTAATTAAAAGTCAGGTTAATAGCAGGAGTTTCTACAAAATAGAGAAGCGACAAGACTTTTGTCAGGGACTGTATACTTATATATATATATATACTGAGAAATATAAATCTATATTTGTTATCTGAATCTTTTCATAGAAGAGGAAGAAACATTTTTATGTTTTTATTCTTTTATACAGCTGTCCTTTTCTCCTACAACACCAGTGAGCAGTCATATTCGAGTGCTATCCCTACTTGTGTCTATGCTTTTGTCGTGTTGTGGATTGGCAGTTGTTTGTGGAGTGGTTGGATACTTCCACGGAATGCACACTGTAGCTTTCATGGCAGCAGAGGTAAGAACACAACCTTTCTATCTCTTTCACCTAGTATTTAAAAAAAAAAAAAAAAAAAAAAAAAACAAAACTACTTTTTTATTAAAGATCTGCAGTCTACACCATAAGCTGTATGTCAATGCTGACATAGGCAGCATCAAAATGTGATGTGGTCTACTAAAATATAATGAGGGAATAAAAAGGCAAACTGTGTTTTCTTTGAAAAATATTAATTATTAGTTAATTGATCATTAATAAAGCATCGTAAATGCAGTTATCAAAGACATTATAAATATGCTTTGTGATCAGTACTAAAGCATTTATAATGGCATTTATAAAGTGGTTGCTAATGCCAATTAATGTGGAAGCGATGCTTTCTAAATGATGAACAAAGTATTTAGTCATGCTTAACTAATGCTTCATAGTGTGCAGTTATTATAAAGTGTTACCTAAAAGACTAATCCAGGGCTCTAGAGTGCGACCAATTTCTCAATGGTGCGACTAAAAAAAATCAAAGGTTGCACCGGTGCGACCAGCCGTTCGAGGGGGAAAAAAACGTGACTCTTAAAGTCTCCCTGTTGTTCAACAACAGACACACATTAGGCCCATATCGTGGTCTAAACCAATCAGAGATAGTGAAGGGCGGATCCCGCCCCCCCTCTGATTGGCCGTGGTCCAGATATTCCTGTACGTGTGTACGTTTGAAAATGCATGTGATGCAGTCAGACAGAGAGAGGTGAGTAGCCCATCAGGTAAACAGTGGATGTAGCCGCGGATTATGAGAGAAGATGAAAAGAACGATTGACAGCTTTTTCGTTAAGAATGTTAAGTTAGGGCCTGATCCGTCCGAAAATCATAACCAATGCTCTGACACGGAGCCATCAACCTCCCAAGTTATAGCAAGCCCTGGTCCGGAGACGGCATTAGATAATGAGCCACATACGATCGAGTCCGAGCCCACTGAAATTAAAAGGGGTAAAGTGTATACATTTCGAAAAGAGTGGCTTGACCAGTTTCCCTGGCTAAGATACAGTAAAGCCGATAATATAATGCACTGTATTTACTGTAAAGAGTGTGGGAAGACCATGGCCGGCAGTAGTGCATTTGTGACTGGTTCTAATACATTTAGAATTGAAACGCTGAAAAAGCACAATGCATCTATAAAACACATTACATGCCGCGATAAATGCACTGCTCAAGTGTCCCCTCTCCCCGCTGCCTTTCAGCGGCAGGCAGCAGCAAACAGATCATCAGACGAGGCCAAAATGATAATTAAGTTTAACGTTGCCTACAATATTGCAAAAGAAGAACTTCCCTTCACTAAATTCAAGTCCGAAATAATTCTTATGAAGAAAAATGGCTTGAACGTAAACCCGACGTACAGCAATGATGTCGCGTGCGCCCAATTTATAGGAGTCATCGCAGATGCATTGAAAAAAAAGACGTCTGTGCAAATTGCGAACAGTGCGTACATGGCATTCCTGATCGACGGAGACACAGATATCGCCACAAAGGAATGCGTCATTGTGTACGGTCGTATCTTGCGGAGAGGAAGACCGGTGAATATACTTATTGGACACATTGAGGTCGAGCATGCTCATGCCCAAGTCTGGAAGATTTTGATGTTAGAGAGAGTGTGGCCAGCTGGTTTAGTCAAGGCCAAAGATCAAGAAGGCCAAACTACAGGAGTTGGCCATCCGAGGGGCATGTGACTGTAATGGAGGATAGTCCATAAGACATTGAGCCATGAGATGTTCAGTTTGAAGCCCTTAAAACACTTAATTTAGATTTTCTTTTTAGTTAATTTATCTTGAGATTTTTTAAGTTTAAATTTCAGCTCAGTAAAGCACTTTAAGCACCAACACTTTTTCAGTAAGTTACCTTTCTTGTAGAATTGTGCTTGCCTTCAAATAAAGAACTTTATATTGACCAGATTGTTTGTTAGTTAATCATTTACAAGTCAATATTGCCTATATGGACAGCGATTATAAAAAAAAAAAACAAAAAACCAATTGAATAAATAAATAAATAAAGTGAACTTGTAAAACTGTGGTGTTAAATGTGATGCGGTTGAAAATTTGGGTGCACCTAACTTTTGTGCTGGTGCACCTAAGAAAAAAAGTTAGGCGCACCAGTGCAAAAAGTTAGTCTAGAGCCCTGTAATCATAATTGACCTACAGGGCATGAACATTACAGTCTGGTTAAACAAACTGCTCTGCAAGAACAAAAATCTAACATACTGTACTATAGTTTAAAAATCCAAAAACACTGTAGCATTTGTAAATAAGTTCTGTCATATATCACACAGATACAAAAAAAGCCCAAACCTATAATGTTTTTCAACAAATTACTAACTTCCAAGTTCTGTCCAATATTGCACAAAGATATAAAAAAATAAAACAATTGCAAAATTCTACTGAGGAAACTTCAATTTGTGTAACAGAAGCACCAATCTGTCTACAGCATCCCGCCCTTGTCATCTCCTGCTCCAACTTCTGTAGCCACAGAGGTGGGATGGAGCAGGGCGAGAAGGTGGGGATATGTGTGAGTGTTTTAAATAATGAAAGAAAAAATGATTTGGAATTGAAGACCACCAACCAAAAAGCCTTGCATAATAAAACATGCCCGATAGGCATATGCTTCTTACTGAAATAAAAAATAATCTGTTCAAATGGATTCATAATTTATTTGGATAGATTATTTATTTTTGCCTTGCACCTATGAGGCTCTGTACATATATCAATTTCACTTAAATTGCAATTTATAGAGGAACAACCGTTTTGGCCACACCAGCTTTGTATGTCGTGACTCATTCATCTCGATCTCCGTTTATTACCTGCAGCGGATTCCACTTTGTTCAGTTACTTTTGTCTTACAATTGCAGGAAAAGGTAATTCATCCTGATTACAAAAATGAAGGTGAATGCAATGGCATGTGTATCTAAATTATCCCATTGTAACTGGTGTTTACACACATGCCATACTAGTGAACTCTGGCTTTAAATTCGGTTCACCTCCGATGCTTATGTGTTGTAACTCACAATGTGCCACTTTGTGTGAACTGCCTGTTAAGTTTTATTATTAACAAGCTGAAATGTTGAAACAGAAAACATCTGAGTGCTCAAACTCTGCCAGTACAATTCCTCCTCTTTCAGTTAACACAGTGAACACTGGGAGAGGCTGACAATAATGATGTAACATAACACAGACAAAGAGGTGTGTTTTGTTTTTTGCAAAGTAAGTGACATACTCGATAATTTTAGCTCGCACAATGTTAAAACAGCAAGCAGCAACTAAAGAAGAATTCAGTAAGCATTTTTGCAGAGTTCTCTTGGGTCAAATCCGGTATTCGTTGTGCACACTGGTTTCCTCATACATAAAAAAGTTAGCTTAATTGCACGAAGGTGCATTGTAGTAAAACTGGTGTTTCACATACAGCTAAGTCTACGTACTGACTGTTGTCCAACCTAACCATTATAAAATGTACATGCTTATGTGAATTAGTAATTGAAAAAGTGGGTTTAGTAATTTAATGAGAGTTTAAGCAGAGAGAGATGCTGTAAAAAAAATAAATAAATAAAAAATGTTTATTTTATACATGCTATTCCTGACTCTTCTTTTATGACTACTTTTAAGGCACAATTTCTTAAGCCAGTTTAATGAAGAAACTTATTCAGTAGTTATTTTGAAATAAAGCAGCTGTGCAAATAATGATGGAATATATTCTGTTCATTTTACTATTTGGTATTAACCTCTCTTTGTTTTTTTTAGTGCTTGTTGGTCACAGTTCGTACAGGTCACGTCATCTTGCGGTAAGTACTGTATATAATGTTTGAACATCTTTGTTATGAAGCAAGAAATCAATTTTTAATCGGATTACATGGTGTATTTATCAGTTGTTATGTTTTGCTGATTCTTTCTCACATCTACTATATAATAAAACCCTGAGGTCTGTGTGGCTTTTGTGTGATTGGTAAGTTTGGCTTTGGCGATGTGACGATAGAGGAAGTGCGAGTGTGAGACTTACCAGGAGGAGTAAAAGTGCATGCTGCAAGAGTCCTCTTCAAGGATGGAAAGTAGCGAGAAGGACTCCTCAAAAATAATGGCAGTGTGAGAAGCAGGCTTTAAGGGAACACGCTTAAGAAAAGGAGTGCCACTGAAGAGAGGTTCTGGCATATGTGAATACAGAGGAGAGGCGATGAAAGTACATGTAGGGCAATAGATAGCATTATTTTTAAATTATTCTATGACTTGTCTTCAAAGTGAACTGTAGAACAGTTGTTTATAAAGTAATTTCCAGCCTAAAGTATATTGAGTTACATGCTTACTAAGTTGTTTCAAAGTGCTTTAGAAAGATATCCTTTTATATTAATTCAGATGAGCTAAATCATGCATTTCTGTCTTAACATGCAAGCAATATTCTCTACATCTTGCCTGAAGAAGGGGCCAGAGTTGCCTCGAAAGCTTGCATATTGTTCATGTAATAGTTACTGTAAATGATGCAAGATTTTAGGCCAACTCTAAATATATAATGTTTCAATTTTCAACTTTCTACCTGTACCATAGCTTATTTATTCAGATGTGGGGAAACTAGTGTGGCAAGCTCACAATTTCAACTTTGAATTCTCAATAGATTTACATTGAACTTCCAAGATCTGTAATCCCTGAATATTATTTTACCACTTTTCAGTGTTGTCTTCCTTTATGTGAGTCTCTGTGAACAGAGTACCCGAAACATTAATTTCTCAATCTGAGTGAAGCGGTTAAAAGAATGCTAAAAGACTAATAGTTTTGAATGGAATTAACCCAGGAAATTTTGCCCTGCAAAAACAAATATATAGAACATTGATCTATATTAATGAATGAACAGTTGATGTCAAAAACCTTCTTGTGTATTATTTATTATACATTGCATGTGTTAAGTCAATTAGGATATCTACTTCATAAGTGGTGTTGTCACTGTAATAGCTAAGTGAGAGATTTATTTCAGACTTTATTTTACTATTTAGAAGTTTAAGTAATACTTTTTAAAGTGTTTTGTGGCATTGCCTTTTAATTGCTTAACTTGAATCAAATAATTAGGGTAGCTTCTCACAAGCTTCTGTCAATAAGTGTCACAAAGTTTTACCCATTCCTCTTGACAGAACTGGTGTAAGCCAATTAGGTTTGTGGTTCTTTTTGCTCGGACACTGTTTCAGTTAGTTCAGTGGGATTCAGGTCAGGCTTTGTGATGGCTACTTCAGTACGTTCACCTCGTTATCTTTAAGCCATTATGTCAGAATCTTAGAACTATGCTTAGCATTATTGTCCTGCTGGAAGTAAGGCTATGTGATGTCTTAAAAGTTCACATCATCACTTTCTCATGTTAAAACATTGATGAAAAATGATAATATTGCCTGGGTTTGTGGATTGTGAAAGCATCTGCACTGAGCAGTGAAATGGATGGTTTAGGGATGGGGTGGAGATGGAATCGTGTGCAGTCTTTTTTGCTTGCGACACAGTAGTTTTCTTGTTGCACATAGATGGCTGCAACTCTGAACATATAGTAGTATTTGGCAATGTTGTTATGATGATTCAATATTGATTCATTCCAAGTTTACAATGACATGAAACTCAAGTCTTTCCTTATACTATTGAATAATCACCTGTGTCTGTGTTGTAGTAGGGCATCTTCCTTTAGCAGCAGCTGTTTATGCCATGGCAATGAAAATAATCTTTTAATGGTGGATGTAGTTTGTTTGGTACCTGATACCTACAACTCCTTCACTGGTTTCTTTGTTGTTGTTTTTTTTGGGGAATCAGCTGAACATTTTGAAGCAGTGTTCGTTCATCCTTGGGAGTTAATTTATGACTCCTTCCTGAATACTGCAGTGTCTGTATGGTCCCTAGATAGGAAGCTATCTTGTGGAGGTCCAAATCCCCCAACCAGGATCTTGGCTGAGTTGCTCGGATTCTCCTATTGTATCAAAGGCACTGGCTCTAAAGGTAGGTCCTTAAAGACAGCCACAGGTGCACTCCCAAAAAAGTAAATTAAGACAATTTCCCCCATCAGAGTTTTTTCTAAAAGTCATTATATCAATTTATGTAATCTTCCAGGCTGTTTAAACGGGAATGCAGCTTGATGTGTATGAACTTTTGACCCACTGAAAATCTGTTACATTAAATAAAGGCTAAAAATAATCTGTCTCTTGGCTATTAATTTGACATTACCTGTTATGGAAATAAGTCAATTAGGGTATCTACTTTAACACAGGGAATTATATGATGATGTTACATGTCTGAAGTTGTGAAACATTAAGTTTGAAAGTGTTTAGGCAAGGTTTGTAAACTTTAGGCCTCAGATGCTAGCAGTCTGATCATTGTGTTCTTTCAATCAGGTATTTGTTTATTTTAAGCAAATAATTCCTGTAGATTTTGTTCTAAAGAGAATTTTTTCTTCTTGTATTTCTGCCCCACCTGTGTACATTTGAGGAAAGACCATATACATTTGTTTCAGCACCATATGGTTCTTGCATCTTAGAAGAAAAAAAATCCTAAGAAAATATTGGCCTCCAATATTTTACTACTAAAAATCACAGCTATATGTAGAGGCACATCAGTTTTTTTTTGTTTTTGGACAAGAAGACATTTCCTTTAAAAGCAACTCTACAGTAGTGTTGACTGCAGGCCTCAAATTTCATTTCAGGCAGGTGCAATGAATAATTACTACATGCACTTGAAAGAGTTATCCTAAGGTACATGCATCCAAAAAGGTTTCATGAAGTGGGAGCTTTACTTAACAAGTGGTGGGCAGAAAAATGCGGCCTAGTAGTAAAGCTGACATATGCAAGAACCTACCACCAGTCTCTGTCATAGGTGTTTTAATTGTATAAGGACCTATAGTGGCAATGTGGTAAAATAAGCAACTGTACAAATTACCAGAACAACCATGTGCATATCAGAAAGCTCTGCTTTGAATGTTTGTTCTAACATTTTACTTTTATAAGTAGGAGAATGGGACCACCATGCCCATTTCCTTTTGAAAAGCAAGTTCCTCCTTTCCTTTCAAAATGGTGGTGTGGTTAATCTCCCTGAGGCCTGCAATAGACTGGTGTTCCTTCCATGGTTCGTCATTGACTTCTATCTTCTGGTGGTCCTCAATGTGATCCAGCCCATCCAAAGTTAAAGACAGTCATTATTTTTTATAAGCAGTGAGAACTATGGCTTATTGAATTAAATTATTTTTTGTTTTATAATTTTATACTATTCATTGTATTTTTTTCAGTTATACTATCCATTTGTGGGACCTTAATCATGAGGGCACTTGGGAAAGCAAAGGAACCTATGTTTACTACACAGATTTTATCATGGAGCTGACATTGTTGTCTCTTGATCTTATGCACCATATTCATATGTTGGTAAGTGCTCTTCTTTTACTTTTGACCTCCTCTATTATCTACAACTAGCCAGTTAGATTTTAAGGGGGAAGTTGGTTATTTTATGACCTCAAGAATGCACTCTGTCTCTTATTAAGATGATAACTTTAATTTTGTTTTGCTGGACCCCATGGATGGGAACAGTTTGCTTTAATGATTTTCTATGTATTACACAGATGTGAAAAAGTGTACTTTATGAAAAGCTGAGTAAGCCACACCACTATTTCTGATGTCTATATAAAGCTTGATGTTTATCTAAGACCAGGGCTCTTGTTCTTACCAGTACAGGTGCACCTGATTTTAATTTTATGCATTTGTTGCTAAGTATTATAAAAAGGTGCAAAATGCGTGTTATTTTTTTTAATAGCATTTTTAAAATTTAGATCATCTTTATCAGTTTTGCTGAAATGATTAAATGGCATTTGTCCATAGTAGTGTAGTTTTTTGTGTAATGACTGCATATAAGTAGTTAAATTATTTTCATATTTATATACCTTGTAGGAAGATAGCTAATAGTTTTCTATTGCTTCTAAGACACAGATTAACCACCAGTAGTTTAGGAAATGTATGATAAGACAAGAATACTGCTTGCTAGAAAGGCAAGTCGCAGGATAGAGAAAACTACATGACAAATGCAAGCATCCCAGTTGGAAGTGTCATGTCAAAGCCCTTTCAAGATATAGCTCTTAAAAAATAATTTAATTTTTATTTTTACAAAATTTAGATTTAATCCTTAATTTTTGTGTGGATTTTGTAGCAAATAAGCAGTAACCTTAAAGTTCAAATGCCTTGCTATCAATCACATTGATTAACACATGTCTTCTGTCAATTAGGCACACCCTATATGTGGTTTTACTTTGACTGCTGATCACCACAGTTTTTCCTTGCTAGTGTAGGTTGCTGCAGTCTGATCCTAGAAGCAGAATATTTGTTTTTATACATGGTAATTATTTGAAGATTTGTTTCTTTTGAATTTTAGCATAGCATAGCACAAATGAAGCATACTTTGTTTATGCTAAAGGCATCCATTTTGCTTCAAGATAGGAAAACAATTAGACTTCAATATTGCCACGTTCTGTCTATTTTAAATCTACAGTACAATTAATCATCTCCCCTGTGCTTGTTTGGGGGAGTCATCCCATTTGCAAATAATGAAGGATATAATTGATTGCTATCAAGTAATTAAGTTAGGTTTTGAGCAATTATTAAACTTGAATATAATTATGCACTGATTTACACACTTTTGCCCTGCTTTATATCCATTTTATGAGTAAGATTGTGTTTCTTGTCCATGAATATTTAGCTTTTTGGGAATATCTGGCTTTCCATGGCAAGTTTGGTGATTTTCATGCAGCTTCGGTATCTTTTCCACGAAGTTCAGCGCCGAATTCGCCGCCACAAGAATTACCTTAGAGTGCTTGGAAATATGGAGGCAAGGTGGGTTGAATATTTTACATCTTCTTTGTTATAGAAAATTTAAAGTTATAATTGTTACAAATTCTTAAAATGGTGAAGTTGACAGTTGGGTCATATTTGTACATCTAGAGGGTACATGAATGAGCAAAGCTACTTTTATTTAACCCTATAATGCCAGTTATGTTAGATCATTGGTTTGGACGACCATTATTCCTTTTGACTGAACCTTATCCACCTAATGAATAATAATTAGCAGTTCTTTGGTGACTTTTTTGGAATTTATTGGGACTACGGGCATTTGCATTCCAAATATGAAATGCGACTTAAGTGAATGTACCCTTTGAAAAAACAAAGAAAAAATGTTTGCTTGAATTGACCAAGATGCAAGGTGCAAAAAAAGAATAGCTGGTATAAGAGCACTTTATGTATTGAAATCGATCATAATTGCGTGAAACAAACAGTTTACATTATCTAATTTTGAAATGAAAAATGTGTACACAGTATTGCAGGTTTTAGGTACTGAATTAATATATCAGTAAGTGGGATAAGTATGAATGTTGCATGCTTTAGAAATTGGTTTTCTCGTATGCTAAGATGGAAAATAATGTCCAGTGTTTAGTATTTGGCCGAATGTCTAGATAGCAAATGAGATTAAAATAAGGGCTGAAGTGTTGTAAACTGCATAGACTAGTAAGAGCACATGAAGTCCACCGGATGAATCAATTCCTTTACTTGCGGTTAGTAATTTTGGTGCACAAGATGCTACATTTTCAGAAAGTGCATTTCAGAGTGTAGAGTTGGTACCTAATTGGACAACTTTATATTTATTTCAAGCAGTTTGTCTTGAATAAATTGAGTAATATTATTGAAATCAATATATAACATAAGTAGGGACATGAAAGGTGTTTTTCTAAAAGTTTGAAGAAAATTTTAGCAAGAAGCACTTGTCTTTTTACATGTGATCTGTGCAGTATGTCCATATATAACCTTATAAGGTAAATTGAAACTCTACTAAGTGATCAACCAGAACATATGTAAGGAAATGAAAACAGACGTATGGAAATTAAGGTCTTGGGTTCATTCCACATTTAAGATTTCAAGCTTCTGTGGGAAATCTCCAATAGTTTCCTGGTGGTAGTCTCAAAGCCACACATTTTTTAGAACCACTTCACTTTTACTAAAGATCAGCAAAAAGGTGGCTGTGCTCTTTACCCCTCATTGAAAACAAGGCAGAGATGAGAATTTGCATGTACTGTATATAATGAACAAAATATACATTTAGGATTTATCTGAACAAATACTTTTTAATGCTTTTTACAGTAATAAATGTGTTTTGCTAATATTACAAATAAGTAATAAGTGTTTAGCTGGGAAATGTTTCAATGAATTGTGCTGAATGCTAATAATTCTGCTTTAAGCTTTTAAAATCCATAACAACAATAGCCAAACACAGCTCAGAAGTTGAAGAAAAAAAAAAAAGACTTTTGATTACATTTTATTCTTATATTAAGCTATTACAATGTCTTTACTGTTGACATAGTTACAGGGGAATTGGTTTATTATTTGTTCAAAGTTAGGGCAAAAAAATAAAATTCCAAATATTTATAAAAGATATGTTAATCGCGTTTTAATAACTTTGCCTTATGAAGTTGTCTAAATTATGAAAATAAACTTCAGTGGTGTTGCATGTTTTTAAATATGAAGTAGTGTGCTGGCCTTATCCAGATTTTTTTTTAAATAAGTGATTGTTCTTTATATATTTAATAATTGATTCTTTTTACTTAGAAAATTTAAATTTTCCGATAGTCTGTTCCTGGGTCTGACTTTAAAGGTTTATCTCCATTAATCATTTTCTGATTTTGAATGAAAAAATATATTGTGACTATTTAAAGAGCACTTCTTACACAATTTGTGACCATCAGTAAGTATTCAATCATTTTCCTCTTGTCTATTCAAAAAGGTTTGCAGTGGCAACACCTGAAGAGTTGGCTGTCAACAATGATGACTGTGCTATCTGCTGGGATTCCATGCAGGCAGCCCGCAAGCTCCCATGTGGACACCTTTTTCACAAGTAAGGAGTTTTTTGTTAAGAGTATGTTATAGTTCAGTAAGTGAAAGCATAGTATACGGCTCCCGCTGAAGGTTTGGCATAATTAATTACAATTTACTTTCTTTTGCAAAAATAAAAAAAACATTGTTTTGAAAATGTTGCATTTTAAAAAGGTATTTTTGATTTCACTGTATGTTCCATCTCTATTGAACAGTCATGTAGCATAATAAATGTGTAGAAAAATATTTTTAATTTAGATTTGAAATTGTAAGAGACCACAGAGTCCAGTCTGATATTATGAGTGTGATTTTTGTCAATTACCGTTACCAGTGGCTAGTTTAGTTTGTACTAACACAGACATATTTATGCTTTCCTATGATTTTTATCTCGGTCAAATCAGTTGTTTTTTTTATGCTGTTGGTTCTTGTGTTTGCATAAAACTAATCTGTGTATAAAATATTTCTGATCTATTTAACAGCTCTTGCTTGCGTTCCTGGCTGGAGCAAGATACTTCTTGTCCAACTTGCAGAATGTCCCTCAATATAAATGAAAACAGCAGAGCAAGAGATGAGCAGCAGCGAGAGAATTTGGAGGACAACATTGGTACTGTTCCTAGTACTGATGCCAGGCCTCGACTGAACCAACACAATCATTTCTTTCACTTTGATGGTGAGTTTATATTTGTAACCTATTTGTTTTCTATATTAATGCAGACCTTCTGTGAAGAGCATTGACCAGAACTTCAGGAAAGCATGAGGATATGACAGTGCTAGTTTAATTGCTTGCCTGCCCTCTTCCTTCATACTTTTGAGAAGATGAGCCATCTTCTAAATGTTGACATGGATTTGTCTGTGCTCCGTGACATAGTATGGGGTAAAAATGCCAGTTATACAGAGATAGTTATCTGGTTGGGATTTCATTCCAGGCTTCTGGAACTTTTTTTAAAAATTACACAAACCAAAATTCAATGGGCAATCAGTAAATGGTCTTCTAAGTCACTGATCTATATGTACAATTTAATGCAAGGGTGTCGAACTCCAGTCCTTAAGGGCTGCAGTGATTAGAAGTTTTCATTCTTACCATCTTCCTAATTAGTGACCATTTTTTGCTGCTAATTAACTTCTTTTGCCTTAGTTTTAAATAACTTGACTCAGACCCCTTAGTTGTTTCTTTGTCCTTATTTAGTAGCCAAACAATAATGAGACACAAAACAAGCTGCCACATGACCAGCTCACCTCTGCCCATCTGAAAATAAAGAAAAGTGAAGGTTTCAGTAAGGTCACCAAAACATTTTGACAGTTTTCTTTTGAAAAACAGAAAATCAAAAGTTTTGGAAATGTCTGCTGTGGCAGAATGAGAACTGCAGCAAGTCTTGGAATTAAACAACAGGTTTAATTAACAGCAATAATTGCCTTCTTATTAAGAAACTGGTTGGAGTGAAATTGGTTAGAGTTTGAAGCCCCAGTTTAGCTGGTCATCTATTGGCTTGTTTCACGTCTCATTTCTGTTTGGCTGTCATTTAATAAAGAATCAATTCAAAGGACTGAATCATTAAAATCTTGGCTATTAAAATGAAGGGAAAAGAAGTTGTTTAGTACTGAAAACTGGTCACTGATTAGGATAAGGGTTAGAATGAAAACCTGTAGCCACTGCGGCCCTCCAGGCCCGGAGTTCGACACCCCTGATCTAATGCATTAGATTATATATTTTTCTTGTGTAGCATATGCTGTTACATGTTGTAATAGCCTCAAAAATTAACAAAAACCAGTAATGGTGTAATAGAGAATCTTCCATTCATCCTTTTTCCCCATCCCTGAAAGTATTTTTTGGCTGAGAATTCTTAGTATCTAAGAAACTGACAGTTTGAGCTGCCTTGCTAAAAGCGAATAATATATTGTTGCCGAGTATATAAGACTATGGGTTCCCAAATTTTAAGCCAAGTCACCCCCAACCAAGGTTCACGTTTTAGTGAGGGCCCCTCATTAATATAAACTTCATGCTACAAAGCATCGCGTGATCATGTATGTTGGTTACTGCTAACAGTAGTCTCGCAGTGTGTTTGTGGGTAATGGTAAACCCATTGGTCAAAGCAAATGCTTAATTGCAGCAGACTTTTAATGCATGTATGAACAAATGTTGCTTGATATATCTAGCCCAGGGGTTCGCAATCCTTTTTCATGGCATAGCCCTTCTGGGTGTTGAAATGTTTAGAATATCACAAGTTTTTGGTCTTAAATTGTTAACTACTGAACTCTTACTAGACACAGTTAAATGTGACACTTCTTTAATCACCCCAGTATTGTATTTAGGGGTTTTAACAAGGGATTGCAAATTGTGTGTGTGTGTGTGTGTGTGTGTGTGTGTGTGTGTGTGTGTGTGAGAGAGACAGAGTTCTTATGTCAGATACTTTTTTTTTTGTGCTTTTTATGTAAGAATGGTGACATAGCTTGATGTGGAATGAAATAAAAGATAAATAAGGCCTAAATATCTATACTTTTAATTTACAAATTTATTTAGGAACTTATGAACCCAGATGAAAAGAAGTAGAAAAATATCTCATAAGTTACATACACATTAAGGTAAAAAAAATAGAGGTAAAAAAATCTCAATGTCATTGTGAAGGCAGAGGGCTATGCAGTTCCTGTCTGTGTTCAGCCTATTCCTGTATTTAATTTTTTCAAGGAATGATGGTTACTGAACTTGTTCTTTAGTGCATATTCTTTTGAATTAAACAGAAAATTTCTAAAACTGTTATAAAAACAATGATATTTCAAAAAAGACTGCCTAAACTGAAAATATTGTAATACTGCAGACTGGACCCAGAGAGAGAGGGAGAGAGAGAGACGGACAGACACTGCAATAAGCGGTCTACCATGAAATGGAACATTTAAAAATAAAACCACAGTAGATTAAGGGGGCAGTGTAGTAAGAAGACATGACATGGCAAAGAGAGAATTAATTGCAGTGTATATACATGGCATTCCTTTGAATTTAGCTGCATCCCCATTATGAGTAGCTAAATTACACACCAGATTTACTTTGTGAAGAAAAAGTGCAATATTAAATAAAGGAAGGTGTTAAAGCTCCTTGTTTCAACTCTAAGTCTATTGTCGGAACATACCAGTTTATTTCAAATCGCTGTATACTAAACATAGCGTTTCATTTGGATTTGATATTGCACTGTTTTATAGTACCAATTTTATATATACAGTGGTGCCTCGAATGATTCTAGATTATCTTCAGACATTCCAGTTTCTGAATGCTAAATTTGAGAGAAATAGGATCCGGAGTCCGGATGATGTCTGTTAGTTTGAACTGAGCGCACAGTGAAAAAAATGCATCAACAGATGGCATTTACGTAGTGAGCTTAAGCATCATCTGTTGTGTACAGTCTTAGTGTTGGTATACCAGCTGTGTATCGGAGTCTGTGGTCCTGTCATGCTGCCATACTGTGCGGCCTGCTAACTCGATAGCTTTATCTGGAATGAGTAAGTGATGCCAGGTCACTTTAATTAGCAAGGTGCATCTGTCCTTGGTGATCTTATTTGCTGCAACCTGTAGTTTCAATTCATCCATCTTATTAGAAAAAGGATCTTGTGTTTTTGAGAAAAATACTAGGAAGCGGCGGCTTGTGTGGCCACCCCCATAGCCTCGCCAGTCCTCCAGCCCCGCTTCTGCCTCCTATCTGTGGGTGTGGTTTTCTAAGGGGAGCCATGATGCCTGGCTATGTACACTGGGATGTCGTGGAAGTGGAGAAACTCGGCTGTAATGGTCTGCTCGCTGAACAGCCCTATTTTTAGGAGATTATGTTGGCTGTAAATGTTATTCACCCAGCAGAATGTCATTACGACGAACAGCACTGCATACACAAAAGGACAAACAAATTGCCGAAAGGAAGAGCACCCTGCCATACATTTCACTTTATTATACAGTATCGATATACTTTATTTTCATTTTTTTATTTATTATTTAGGGTGTTTAATTGTGTTATTTTACCTTAAATTATGTACATTTGCTGTTTTATATTTATTGAAAAGGGTATTGTTTAGGGACCTGGGAATGGGTTAATTCACTTTCCATTATTTCTAATGGGGACATTGGATTTGGACTTGGAACAATTCAGAGTTCAAATGGCCTCCTGAAAGGAATTAAGTTCTATATATGAGGCATTACTGTATTTGGCTATTTATGTTACTTCATTGCAGTTAGATTAGTAAAGTCTTAAAAAAAAAAAAAAAAAAAGTCGCAAAGAACATAAAAATAGAAATCTTTGTGTTTCTTTGATGGAAAAGTGCCAGTTACAAGTTTTCATTTGTTTTCGTGGTAAGTGTAATTGAATATTTTGTACTGACTTTTTACTAGTTGTCAGCCTGCCTTAATAACATTTATTTATTTTTTTATTTTCAGGTTCCCGAATTGCCAGCTGGCTTCCCAGTTTTTCTGTAGAAGTAATGCACACTACTAATATCCTTGGCATTACACAAGCAAATAATTCACAACTTAATGCTATGGTAAGCACTGATACAGTAAGAAAACAGCTTTAGCTTGTTTACTCTGTTTTTTTACACTACACTTATATTTTCAAACTTTTTTTTGAGCATTTTCACAAAAAGATTAATAGCCTGAATCAAACGTTATTAAGCAAGGCTTACATTTAGGCCAGGGATATACTTCACACAACGAGATGCATGCTCCAGTGGACGCTCCTGCTATGCAAGCGTTGTACTGTTTATACTTGGCGCACGTACTTTACGGAAATCTGGAGGAATCCACCAGGTGGCAGTGTGAGAACAGGTTCGGCTTAGCTGTGTTATGAATTGCCTGGAACAGCCATTAAATTCCGATGACCTCTTACCGCAATATCTCTGAAAAGGATGTTTAATGATTAAATCCATCAGTCCAGGGATTTGTCCATTTCAGCTAGCATTGGGCACGAGGCAGAAACAATCCCTGGACCAGGCATCAGCTCATCCAGGGTGAATACAAGCACACACACATAACGCTGGTGTCATTTTAGTGTAACCAAATCTGCATATTTTTGGAAGGAAACAGGAGCACACTGTGGAAACCCACCAGCAAAACATGTACACCCCAGGCAGGGAATATCAGCGATGTGACTCCCTTCAAGTCAGCAGTGCTAACACTCTGCGACCGTGTCACCCTCATGTGTGAAATTATTAACAGTATTCATTATTTAAATAAAATTACAGATTTATCTGTAAAATGTAACATACATACTTCAATGCATTTCATCATGAAAATGATCAAGTATAAATCTAAGGATTCTAAATATGCAGAGAGTTGGAATATCATACATTTAATGTACTCAGTGTGGCGATCTATTGCTGTTTGCCGCTGCTGTCAGTACTGGAGGAAGCCTTAGAAAAAAAGATGGCACAGAAGACGGTATGTGAGACTTTTAAAATGTATCGTGTCATTACGATCAGGAATATGCTACGCTTGAATATATAAGCACCACGAATGCATCTGTATGTCGGCATTTTGCTTCACCACTTCAAACCATTCATCAAACATCGAAGCGCACACTGATCTCGTAGAATCTGCAAAGCGGCTTTCTGTCACATGTAGATAGTAACCAGGGACTCTGACGTCACATTCTATCTTTTAGCACACTGCGCCCCCTGACTTTTTGCTGGTACTGCAGCTCGCACACGCGTCTTGTTAATTTCTGAGGACCTGCTCAGAGGACACAGCAAACGAACGCTGGAAACGCGTGGCAGCCATGATGAACAAGTCCTTAGTCCAGTTCAGTAAATGGAGCAAATCAGCCTGTGCTTGAGAGATTGTTCCAGTGATCTCTTTTAGGTTCAATGGCATTTTCGTGATGAAAATAAGGCTTTAATATAGTAATTTTAAGCTTTGCTTAGTTTTTAAATCATTAAGTTTTAAATACCATTGTAAATTATTATACACTTTGAGACACCTATTTCTAGAGTCAGTAGTTTTTTCTGCAGGAATATGCATGGTGAACTATGCTTTCCAATTAACAGGCGCATCAGATACAGGAAATGTTCCCCCAGGTCCCCTACCATCTTGTGCTTCAAGACCTCCAACTGACGCGCTCTGTGGAAATCACCACTGACAATATTCTAGAGGGCAGAATCCAGGTGCCTTTCCCCACACAGGTAAGGATTTATTTTTATCTATTTATTTTAAATAAACATATTCAGAGATCTCATACTAGTCCATGGTGTAGTATTATACTTAATGCAGTCGGGTATTTGCTTACTTAGGGTTAAACTACAGAACCTTGGCAATTTCATCACTATAATATTATCATTGTATGGTAAACTGTTACCCTTAAAATTATATAAAAAAGAATTCCTTTGTGTAGGTCCATTACACCTGATGCCTATCAAATTCATTAAATTGTAAGTGCCAATATGAAGGTTAAAATGCCTAAGTACATCATATGACCTTTTTTGTATTCATTATAGTGAGCGTTAAACCCATAGAAAACTTATAGAAGTGTGCAAAACTTGAAAGCAGTTAAGCTTTCTTGCATAACCTGCAGAATTGCAACATAATAATTAACTGATTTTAATACTTTGCAAAAATGCATCTATTATTCATTTACTGTTAACAAGACCTTAATAAAGGCTTCTTCTTGTCTTCATGACACAAACAAAACATCAGTAAAGTGTTTATTATCTCTGTGTGTATATACATACATACATACATATACTAGCAAAATACCCGCGCTTCGCAGCGGCGAAGTACTGCATTAAAATTTTTATTAAGAAGAAAATTTAACCTTTTTAAACTGAGGGAAAATTTGGCAATAATTATTTGTTAAGGATCTCTTTGTATACCACGTTGTCAGTTCGGCCCTCCGGTTGTAACATGACCAAGCTGTGCGCTGAGCTTACAGTTGGCCATGTGAACAGTAATCTTGTTTCAAATCTCACAGCATGGATTGCTGCTGTCATAATCGATTTCAGTTTCATGGTTTGTTTCAATTACGACAGTATTTGCAGGACTTGTGTTGAAGTGACATTCGGCATCTGTCAAGCGTTGTAAGCTTACAACCGGTTTCATTGATAACTTCACATCCAGTTTTTGAGAGTTTAAACATTCATAAACATCAAAGTGTCCACTACTGAAATTGTCACCTATGAATGTAAGATGTTTAAGAGGCATTGGCGGTTGTCGAAAGGTGTAAAATATTTGGCCATTTCGGTACACTTGAAAGCACCAACCGAACAATTCAGCGGCAGCCATCAACTCACATGCAGAACCATAGGTGAAGGGCTTAAGCATTTCACTCTTCTAGTGCTCCTGTGTAGTATAATTATCTCCTGTACCGTCATCAGTCCACACCTTGAACCTGTCCCAGTCATTCAATACATAAGACACAATGTTCTTCCGGATATCAAGAGTGAGCCTGATATGGCCGTGCAATATGTAACACAGAGAATGGAAAAGGTAGGTGCCATCTCCGGGCATGGAAACCACTCGGTAAGTGACAGTTCTTTGATCGATGGTGATTACCTCGATAGACATGGTAATGGGGGTTGGAATGATGAAGGAAATGGTTACCTGAGTAATGTAAAGTAAGTGTAAAATACCTATACAATAACTATAATTGTAATAAACAAACAATAAAACAGCGGAGAAGCCGTGGATTAAACAAAAAGGCTGTAGTTATCAGCAGGGAGACGTGAATCCCGTGGCGAAGCAAGGAAGGGAATGTAGAGACTGGAGCGACGGACGGCCTTATATAGGCAGGCAGCCAACAACGTGGGAGGTGATGGGATGGGAGACCCAACGCCGCCTCACATGGTGACCAAGCTGCAGGCTATGGACGTATATATGTACGTAAATAGGATTCAGTTAGCGTTGGGAACCCGTGTACCAAATTTCTTGAAGATGGGCCCATAAGTAACAAAGACTGTTGAAAAGTTCAATATGGTGGCCGACAGTGGCATCATACCACTGAAATAAGTACGTACATTGGTTTCGGTTAGTGCAGGGAAGCCGCCTA
>JANRMT010062806.1:89345011-89382408 GCA_026402145.1 Polypterus bichir lapradei
CCCCACAGCATGATGCTGCCACCACCATGCTTCACTGTAGGGATGGTATTGGCCTGGTGATGAGTGGTGCCTGGTTTCCTCCAAACGTGATGCCTGGCATTCACACCAGAGATTTCAATCTTTGTCTCATCAGACCAGAGAATCTTGTTTCTCCTGGTCTGAGAGTCCTTCAGGTGCCTTTTGGAAAACTCCAGGCGGGCTGCCATGTGCCTTTTACTAAGGAGTGGCTTCCGTCTGGCCACTCTACCATACAGGCCTGATTGGTGGATTGCTGCAGAGATGGTTGTCCTTCTGGCACGTTCTCCTCTCTCCACAGAGGACGTCTGGAGCTCTGACAGAGTGACCATCGGGTTCTTGGTCACCTCCCTGACTAAGGCCCTTCTCCCCCTATCGCTCAGTTTAGATGGCCGGCCAGCTCTAGGAAGAGTCCTGGTGGTTTCGAACTTCTTCCACTTACAGATGATGGAGGCCACTGTGCTCATTGGGACCTTCAAAGCAGCAGACATTTTTCTGTAACCTTCCCCAGATTTGTGCCTCAAGACAATCCTGTCTCGGAGGTCTACAGACAATTCCTTTGACTTCATGCTTGGTTTGTGCTCTGACATGAACTGTCAACTGTGGGACCTTAAATAGACAGGTGTGTGCCTTTCCAAATCATGTCCAATCAACTGAATTTACCACAGGTGGACTCCAATTAAGCTGCAGAAACATCTGAAGGATGATCAGGGGAAACAGTATGCAGCTTAGCTCAATTTTGAGGTTCATGGCAAAGGCTGTGAATACTTATGTACATGTGCTTTCTCAATTTTTTTTTTTTTTTTAATAAATTTGCAAAAATCTCAAATCTCAACTTTTTTCACGTTGTTATTATCGGGTGTTGTGTGTAGAATTCTGAGGAAAAAATGAATTTAATCCATTTTGGAATAAGGCTGTAACATAACAAAATATGGAAAAAGTGATGTGCTGTGAATACTTTCTGGATGCACTGTATGTATATGTATGTATGTATGTATATTTGTGTGTGTGTATGTGTAATATCAAGAGAAAATATGTCTCAGTTAAGCCACATCAGACAACTCCAAAGTGATGTTTTGTTAGTAGGATAACCTGCAGAGATGTAAGTGTTATGAAGACTGAAAGAAGTGTTTGTTGAGTTCATGTTGCATAACAGTAAAAGAGTATTTTTTTTTGCAGTATCTAAACTAAACTGTTTAATACAGTTAAAACGTTTTTTTAACAAATGAAGTATAAACCTTATTAACACTAGATACGAGTCCGTTATAAAAATAAAAAAAAATTGTAAATTATTTTGTAAAAATATACTTGGAGTATAAAAATAAGCGAAAAATATTTAAATATGGTAGTATAATATGAACAAAAAACGGAGTTTGTGTTGATTTTTTTCTTTTGTTTTCTCCTTTAGCAATCATTAGGATTCAGAACTTCATTAAATAATCCATCTACAGAGTCAAACAGTTTTAATCAAGATACAACTGACAGTTCTGTTCAGGTATTATAAGTATATATATATATATGTATATATACTGTATAATGTTGGTTAGGATTTTTTTTATAGTGTTGACAATACTTTTTTTGTTGAGGGCACATTTTAATACAAATGAATTTATTCTTGTGTAGATGCAACTTTTTATGTAAACAAATAAATTGCTTTTTCTGCAGGATACAGATAGAGTACCTTTAGATCTCAGCCTGAATTCTGATGAGGCTACAAACACAGAAGTCAATAATGACAGTGCACCTCAGCCGGCTGAAGACTTTGAAGCCAGAGGTAGCCGCTTTTCCAAATCAGCAGAAGAACGCCAGAGGATGTTGCTCCAGAGGAAGGAAGACCTACTGCAGCAAGCAAGAAAGTAAGGATTTCAGGGGTGCATCTACTTTTATTGAAAGTTTAACTTTTCTCCTAAAAACTAATTGAATTTGTTTGTTAGTGTGGCTAAAGTTTGAGCAAAAAAGAATAATTGAAACTTTGTTTTTAGATTAAAAATAAGTCTTGATTCCACTTTTGATAGTGATAAATTGAGCAAGACACATTAAGAATAACTATCTTTTTGTGTAACAGGTATAATAAAACACCTCCTCCCACAGAGCAATAACTGATATTGACTGCAGCAATATGGTCCATATTATAACCATGAATAAATATATGGTCCCTCTATGCTTCAGTAATGGACCACAACACTAAGGAAGGGCTCTTTTAAACATTTAATCACTAATAATGAGACTGATATTCCACATGTGTCATGCCCATGTTCAACTGTAAATGTTAGAGGGTGGTGTCAGTAAGTATTTATACAGCTAAATCAAGGTTGTTTTTGTTACACACACAACTAGCATGTTAAATATGGTAGGATAAATGGCTGTGCAGATATATAGAATGTTACCTTTTTATTTCTGGGTGTTTCAACTTTACACTCAACACGAAACATTCAAAATGTTAATGTGTGAATTTTGTTTCAGGCAAATAAAACACCCAAACAAATTTAAAAGTTCTATTAAATAAACCATTCAGGTCATGGGTAGAAAGTTTACTGTACAGATCATTTGTAACACCACCTTGATGTGTACTGTACAAAGGCAGTGGTTATGTGGCAAAATGTATCTGTTTAAAGCACAGGTTACCCTTGCTCAAAAGTTGTACTTTTTTTTTTTTTTTTACTTTATTGTCTCATGTATAGAGTCGAGTTAAATTATTAATAGTCTCTGCTGGACCTTTCAGTATCTAAATAACCATAAATTCACTTAAGAATTAAAAAGAAAAACAAAGCAAGCATTTTATAACAGCCATCTCATTTAACTAAGGTCATCTAGGGCTATCTTCTGAAACTGAGACTTGAACATTTCATACTAGAAACATGTATGTATTTCAGTGTATTTAAGAAAACAGAAAATGGGTTAATTTCTTTTGGCTGTTTTCTGTGACTTAGGCTGGATTTATACATACATAAGGTGACCTTCAGTTGTGCTTCAGAAAATGCAAATATAGTTCTTTGACTTGAATGGGTGCATAATAATGCAGCTTTCTGACATGAACCATCTTTGCAATATTATCGTTTAGTGCATTCATTAGACCAGGGGTGCCCAATACGTCAATCGCGATCGACTGGTAGATCGCATTGCATTCCAAAATTTTTTTTTTTTAAACTTCAATCTATCATATATCCTCCCTTTGGCATTTGCCACTTGATTGACGTACAGGGCGGACAGTCTGAGATCTCTTTTCTTCTAACACACTGGTCATCCTGCACGGAAGATCAAACGCGCGAACTACTGCAAAACTCCGGCTGTGATCTAGTTAGCCTTCCAATTTATATCGACTAAAGAAGGTATTTTAAAAAAAATGTGTTTGGGGAGGGTATGGGCTGGATGTGGAATTGGAAGAGGATTTTTTTTTCTCACAATGTCACAATCGAAGTGCATTTGTCTGATCTGTCAATCTATCATTGCTATTCCAAAGAAGGCAAATGTGGAAAGGCACTTTCGAACTGTTCATAAAAACTACGAAACTGATATATATAATCATTTTTAATGTAGGTAGATCATTTCGACCTGGTCATTTTAAAAGTAGCTCGCAAGCCGAAAAAGTGTGGGCATCCCTGCATTAGACTAATTTGTGAAACACAAACAGATTTTTTGGTTTATATAAGAGCAAGAGATTGGCCATAGTGTTGCATTTTCTAGCTTCTCAGCGCTCACAAAGATGCAAAGCTGGTGAAAAATAATGACTTCTGTAAATATCACATCTAATTAGGATTGATATTTTGTGTCCAACTGCAAATGTATCCCCAGTTTGTGTAATGGCATGCACAAAGCCACAGCAGGGAGTCCTTTCTATTTTTGCTTTCCCTTCAGTATGATCATTTTGCCTTCATGGAGCAGCTTTAATTTATTTCTGTGTGAAGTTTAAATCTGCCTTCAATTGCTTGTCACCCAGTCATCTAGAAAATAAAACTTGAGAGACATAGCTTCTTTGACATGAAAGGTGTCCTCGGGACCATCACAAAACATAATCACAAACAGGACTTCGCACAATACCTTGGCAAGCTCTGTAAGCCCTGCTGTTTTGTTGAAGGACATGCGTATGGCAGATTCATTGGCAGGATGACGCACAACGTATTGCTGCATCCAAACTGTGCCATCTTTTGCCTTTACACCTGGTGCAGATGCATTGTTTGTATGGCTGGACGTTTTTGCAGGGAGGGCTTCTGTTCTCTTTCTCCGATGTAGAACCCTCATCCTCATCTGAGTTCACCTCTATTATAGCAAGTCTTTATTTGAAAATTAACAGTGTCAGATTAGGGCGAGCATGATCGTGACTGAGAGAATAAAAGTGAATAATGAAACAAAACTCTAATTTTTACAAATACCATAAATTTACACCGGATGTTACAGACTCAAATAGTAATAATAATAGCCACTAACTACTCAAAACAGTTAATGTGTGGAGGACCCGGTATCAAACCCACCACCTCTTGACAGCTGTTCTTGCCTCTACACCAGCGAAGCAGATGTATATGTGGGTGTGTATGTCATACTCTATCCAGATTTCTTTTACTTTGATTAAATTCTTGAAGAAAAGTACACTTGTTTTATGTGTGTCTTTTGTGAAAGTGTTTATTTGATATTTAGACTTAAGTTTCACACAATATGCACTTCATGTCAACATTTTACCAATTACTGGTAGAACATGAAAAAGGTTTCTGTTCTAGTTATGTGTTCAGCATTTTTTGCCTTGCATTTCCTGTCATCCTACATTTACACAGATAGTTGTAGACATGGCACACACATGAAATTTATTTGTTCCAAATAACGATATATTATTTACCCTATACAATTCAAGGCACCTTGTACTCGGATAAACAGACTTTAGCTGGGAGAACTTTGTGAACAACTAAAGCTGCGTCGGTGGGGGATGGGATAGCAGGCTGCCTACTGCTGGTGCTGACTGACACATTTTCGAAATAAAAGTTGCTGATGAGGAGGTGCGAGGGAATTTCAGGTGGTCCTGGATTACAAATTTTTTTGTAGGCTTCAGGGATTCTAGTGTTAAATTGTCTTATTCACTCTGTCCTGACCTAAAGCCTCTGGTTGCTCTGCAGAGCAGCTTACACTTAGCAGTAATCTCAGTTAGTATAGTTACTGCTGTGATGGAGGTAGAAGTATTGATACACTTCCCCTCATAGAAGAAGGGTATCAGAAACCTTGTGTCTTTCAACTGGTTTACAGAAAATATTTAGTAGTTTAATTAAACCAATGTGTACAATGCACAAACTAAAATTGGGATTAACATGATTTAGTGTGGTATTTTGCATTGCACTTTACAGAATCACTATGAATAGGCTTGTACTAGTTTGCATTCGTGTCTGTGCATCAAACAAGATTGAGGAAATTGTTTTTGTGAACTCGTGCTTTATGAAAATGCTCTTAATCTATTGAAATACATTAATCTTCAGTTGTGTTGTTTAAGCTGTAAATATCAGACATCAAGATGGGCAAGGGATGAATGCAGGGCAATAGTCAGTATTTCAAGATGAAATTTTTAACACCAATAGCAAACAGCCGCTGTAATATCTTTAGGTTCACCTTTGTCTTTTGCCTTATAAGCAAAGTATTGCCATATCTAGCTTCGACTGCCCTATTTATCAACAAGTTGGGGACTACTAGTGTTATCAACCGCTTTTATCTCTCTCTTTTTTTAAACTGAATTGACGAGTTTGTAGCAAAGCTCAGCTAGTATATCATTTAGTTTTCTGCTAATTACACAGATGCACTGCCGCATGCACAGAATCAACATGTCCTCTCTGTGCTGTCCATACTCTTGTTAAAGATGCATCTCTTGCTTTTCAAAAAGGTGGCTTAAAGCAATTTCAGTCACATTATGTAGTAACATTACCAAATTTTGCATAATGATGATATAGTATGGTTTCTAAAATTTTGTAGTTTGGTACTTTTTTATTACTGGTATATCAGGCAACAGTAAATGAGACCTTGTTTGTGTCAGTATAGTAGAAGTATGGATGTGTGTTTACGTTTCTCATTGACTTTCTCTCAATATTTAATCATTTTTGTAGAGTATCACATAAGTGTAATTATCGTACCTGAAAAGAGTCAGTAGTGTAAATTAATAATGTATTAACCTTCTTTACCAGAATGAAATGGGTCTGTTGTATTACGATTGACTGAATAAAAATGATTAATTATGATTAAGAACTTACTTTGGACCCAGGCTTTGGGAAATATACATTTTATAAGATTCTTTTGGAGAGCTCTCTTAATTATACACATTCCAATGTTTTTTCTGTTTTTATAGGAGATATCTTAGTAAGAGCTCCAATGAGGATGAGGAAGAGGAAGAGGCTGCCATCTTTTTTTCAGAGGCAAGGGTTTCTGGTACAGACGCCATTAGTGTTAGACGCCGTACACTAGCAGCAGCAGCTGAAAGAAGAATGCAGAGGCATCAGGATGCACCCCAGTAAGGAACCCCTGGACAGTGGACTTCATTAGACATCTCTAACTTTTACTTATTGAAGGAGCCTTTTAAATCTCCAAATTTTAAAGCTTTTTGCAAAAGCAAGTCAGACCATTCCTCTCTTGCCATGTTTCACATGTGATAATTTATTTCTAAACAACTTGCAGTCTTAAGCTGAGAAAGGATGAATTGTTTGCTGAAGCAAAAAGTGGCAAAGTTCATCTAAGTTGTAATGCTAAGCAGCATTTCAATACTCATCAGGAAAATCTTTCATGTTTGAAAACAAAAACATGGAATTTGCCTGTTACTACAAGATCAGGATTCCCAGAGGGGATAACCTTTTTCCACTGATGTCTTGATAAAGTATTTTTTGGTTGGTCACTTTTAAGTTTTAGGTAAAAAGGGAAGTGAGCATGTTAAGATTTTATATTGAATATTTTGTGTATCAGTTTCACACCCACAGTCAGCTCTCTTTTGTGGAGAAATGTGTTATATAGTATTTTGTGCAAGTTTTATTTAAAAAATACTGACATTTTAAAGTAAGCTGCCAAGCTTTCCATTCAATGCAGTATTCACATCAGGGGCACATTCAAGAGGTATTTTTCCCTGGCATGAAAAGATCACAGAGCGGAACTTGCAGTCTGATTATTCAAATTTTTTTTTTTTTTTTTTAAAGTCCCGTGTCAGGTTCCACACTTGGAAAGGATGTTGGACTTGCTGCTGCTCGTTTTCAATGGTGCTTTGACTTCCAGTATTCATATGCACGGGCAGAATGCTGAAAGTTAAAACAAACTGTTCTATATAAGAAGGTAATGGTGTCAGTGAAGCTTCTTATCACTGGATTGGTCCCACAATAGTTCAGTATTGTACATTTTGAGATACTAATGCATGGGGTACTGCTTAGATCGTTTGGTCCATTGACATGGGAAACACACAGCTTGTAAACATCAGTTTTCGGACACTGTAACAAAGTTTAGTTGCACTGGTACCATATATTTGTATTTTCCTTGAGCCCTGTGCTTGTATTCCAGTAGCTTGGGTTCTTGTTTAAAACTGTAATCTCAAGTATATTTGAGCCAGCTGTACTGCAAGTTATTTACTTATTTTAACTTTTACTAGAGAATAACTTCAGTTCTTGTTAAGAACATGGAGGTCGTCTTTAGAGGCTTTTTGTTTATTTATGAAATACAGAAATGTAAATGATTAGCTAATCCAGAATTTGAAGTGGCTCAGGTGAACATTTATCAAGGGTTAAAGTTAACCAATTTAATTGTGTGGTTTTCTATAAAATTTGTGGGTTAAATGCAGCAAAAAAGAAAATGTTTACGTAACCCTGATTCATTTAGTTTGAAGCTCCTCTAACAAATCAGTGCTTTTGATTGAACAAAATTTTGTATTCTTAGGCATGGTAGCTTTTGCATCATGCAGCTTAGTATTGCAGTGTAAAGAAAACGTAAAACTATGGAGTAAAGGTAGTGCATATGGGATAGATGAAGCCAATGTGCCGGGCTGTTACGGAGGCACCACTTACACAGTGTTGTGGTATCACAGAGTTTGCTGTTAAACCTGCCAATGCTGTTGCATCACTAGTTGTCATTTTGGGTCTGCTCTGTTTTCTGCCTTCTATGAAAAGAAAACAAAAGAATTCTTAAATGAACAAAATGTCTGTCTTATTTAAAGGAAAAAACAAAAACTTTGCATTAGTGCCTAATAAATAGTAATAACAAAAAAATACTGATGTTCAGTGTGGAAAGTTATATCTGCATAAACTGTGGATAGTTTTTTGTAAATAATTTTATAATAAACTTTTTATTACAGGCAAGTGTCCTGGAGAAAGTAGGAGTCAGAGTTAAAGTAGCAGCATTTAACCAAACCTAACTTTCTTGTGCCGAACACTTTTAAAAAGCTTTAAAGATGTGCATTTGTTCTTGACAGGTAACAAATAATTTGCATTTCTGAGATCATTTATGATTTGTATTTGCTCAATAAAATTGTTTTCTTGCATGCTTTTTCTACTGTGTTTTGACTGTTTTTGAAAAAGTGTACATTTACATGAACTTTAAATAGCAAGCCCTGTCTTCTCTGTTTGGATAGTAGTGCCTTGCCTGTCTTGTGGCTTACCCTCCAAAACTTTAACCAGTGGTGCAATATAGAGAGACAACTATAGTTTTATTTTTTCTTTTGATATTTTATGTTTGGCTTTTTATGTAAAAAGGTGGCATGGCATCTAAACATTAGAAGCTGTGGCAGTATTTTCTTAACAACAGTGAGACTAGTTTGCTGCATGTATACAGTATGGATATGCTTCAGTATTCAGTATGTGCTAACTATAGAAAAATGGAAAGATAAAAATCTACTTTATAACGTAGCATCATCAGAATGAATCTGAAGTGGAAGAGTGAAGAAAATGTGGCTGCCCAGTTTGAGAAATAAAAATTACATTTTTATGTCATGGTAATCCTAATCTTTTACTTTATGTAAATAGTGTATAATTGGATAAAAGCTCATTTGTTGTGTAGTGCAACTATCACATAGAACTAATTGATCTTCTCGTTGTCTTCTTGGCCAAACCCAAGAATGCAGATGACTTGTAAGAAGATATCTTGCCTGATAAGAAAAGTTTTTGTTTTTTTCCAGGCTGCAGCTATCCCTTAATTTCAGCTGCCTAATTTTACGAAATTATTTCATCTGATCTGCTCAGTCTAATTTAGACAGGACCTATCATCAAAAATCAAGAACTGGCCTGACATGGCAGTGAAAGTTTAGAGTTTCACCCAAGCAAGCACCCTGTCTTTGGATTGTAAGATAAAGCAAATAGGAACAGGGGAGGGGAGGACTGCAGCAAAGAGTTGAACTGAAGTCCAAGTGCTGTGAAGTAGCAGTGCTTCCCAGTGCACTATGGTGCTAAAGGTATATAATGGACAAAAGGGTTCAGATAATCTGTTTTAACAATCCCTAATCCTTAGTGTACTTCCTTCCATGAGTGTTCATTTCCTTTGGTGAATCTCTACAAAAGGTTCCGGTTCTCTGATCTATATTAAAGGCCACCTTTGAAAGACGCTCTGCGATATCATCCATTTTTATCTTGATGTTAGTACATGCAACTATGTCTGTGCTCTTACTTTGGTTACCTGGAGGCCCTCAATTGTGTTGATGTGTTGGGTGTGACTGTAGATTTGCATCAGTGTTCTTTGATTTTGTCTCATCCTGTTAAGGACTGATTTTTTCCTAGCAGCTGATACTACCATAATATGCTTCTCCCTACCCTTGTTTAGAAAAGACACAACTGTTGAAAAAATGAATGGATGAGTGTGCTTGCCTTACTAGTGTTGCATCCTGAGCTTAGTTAGTTTCACAATTGCACTACTTGTTCTTGAGAGTCGCTACAACTTACTACCTGCTGTACTAAAGTTAGCTAAATGCGGTCATAAAATGGATGGGTAAACAATTTTTAATTATAGTAAAATAATTAAAGGTTAGTTGTGTCCTTATTGTATCTTTTTGGAACAAAAAAGAGCCAATACAGTTAAGAGACCAGCACAGCTTGGGTTTCCAGATGAAGGTGTCAGAAGGAGAAATTAAGTGTGCAGCTATGAAATGCAAACATGTTGTAAAGGAAATAAGCAGGAGTGTTATAGGAACTTTAAACTAGTATGTAGTGTAGTTTTAGTTTAGAGGGAACTTTATTTGTACACGGGGGGGAATAAGCCCACCTTAAAAAAGGATAAGTATCTGTGTCCATTTGGTTGCTATGTCTCATGTATGCATCACAAACATTTGTAGCAGTGCATTGCGTTTGGCATTCTAACAGATGGCGTATCACATTCTGTATTGGAACAAAACAGGGCAGTCAGAAGGCCTACTTATATTATAAATTGCTTACTAATGACAAATATAAGTAGGATAATGAATCAAATAATATATTCAAGGAACACATCAGAAAAAGTAGGAAACAGAGCTATGTCTACTTTTAAAAAAAGGATTGTGTATCTAGTAAATAAATTAGTTAATACAGTTCAAGTACAAATACAAAAAATGAAATGATCTTTATATATAATACACTATCGTAGCTGTCCGTTTGTCTGTCCAGGATTTTGAATCACCTGTAGCTCACAAACCATTTGAACTATTGTCCTGAAATTTGGTACACATATACTACATGACATCTACTATCCGCTTTTGGGGTGATAATTGACCTCCAAGGTTATTCCTCTTTTTATTTTTATTTTATTTTATTGCAGAATCAACTCTCAGCAGAGGCCTGGAGGGCAGCCATGCGGAGCATGTGTATGGGTGCCGTTCTCATCCCTACCGCCTTCACTGTCACTTCTCCTACCTCTTCATATCTTAAATCATTCTTGAGGTAGATTGAAGACTTAAGTGCTAGCTTAAGTGAAAAATTAAAACATACTACGTAATTGCAACACAAACACTGACTTAATCAGTTTTAATGTGAAAAGATGCCCACAAATGGTGAGACGAAGCAGGTCGCTAGGATGTAGAAAAGAAGAGCTGCTCAGGAAGCAGCAACTGCATCAACCTCTGAGCAAACGAATGATAAACGTACAGAGAAAGAAAGAGGATGAAAACTAGAAATGCTCAAGTCAAGTGTAATGTGCAGTGCGCTGTTACTGGTGTTAAAGTAATGCAAATAGAAAAAAACTCAGAATAAACCATATACACAAATACAAGAAAAACGGAAACGCATGCAGAACGTTAAATTAGTCAAATAAGAGAATACAACATAGATATGAGACAGTCAGTCATTATCCAACCCGCTATATCCTAACACAGGGTCACAGGGGTCTGCTGGAGCCAATCCCAGCCAGCACAGGGCCGGAACAAATTCCGGGCAGGGCGCCAGCCCACTGCAGGCCACACACACACACTAGGGACAATTTAGGATCACCAATGCACCTAACCTGCATGTCTTTGGACTGTGGCAGGAAACCCACACAGACAACATGCAAACTCCACGCAGGGAGGACCTGGGAAGTGCACCCAGGACTCCAAACTGCAAGGCAGCAGCGCTACTACCACTGTACCACCGTGCTGCTTAATATGAGACAGTATTTATCAAAATGTTACGAAATGATGTGAAGCCAATAAAACTGTCCGTATACCTGTAAAGTTAATGGTAAAAAAATGTTTTTCGATATTCTTTGGCTTCAACACCTTGTGTGTACACAAAATCTGCAAACTCTAACAGGATCAAGCCTTCAGTGTATTTGAAAAAGGGCCCTCATCTTTCTGGGTTTGTAAAAGGATGATTTCAATGTTAGCAGTGTCAACAATTAATAACATTACATCTTAAGGAGCATTTATTTAGAATGGAGTACCACTTTGAAAGAAATTCGGGTTTATCAAAGGACCATTTTTGTGCATGCAAGATCTTTTAGTTACTCAGCTGATAAAATTAAAGATTCCTTCGGTAGTGATCTTTCCTCTTCCGATTCAAAGACATTATCTAAACTAAATGAACCTACTAAACATGCATATTGATTTAAATTACATGGGGAGTTTTTAAAAGACTATTGTATTAACCTGCATATATCTTTTGAGGCTTGAACATCTCTGACATCTCCTTTCAGCATCAAGGATTGAATGACCCTCCTTTAGGGATGCAGGAAGCTGGAGCCGATCTAGATGGGGTACCAATCCACCACAGAGAACACTCGCACTCTAGTTTATTGTTGCTACGTAACCCAATTTGAGATGTGGATGGGAAAACAATCCACAAATCTGTAGAGCATATGCAACTCCAAGCCAATGGACGGATCTCTGTAGCTGTGAGGCAAGCCCCTGAAATATTCATTGATAATTTTTTTTATTCTGAATGACCATCAGCAGATGGAAACCTCTCAAATTGCAAATACAAAGAATATGTGGATGTTTTCAGTAATTTGGCTTTTCTTGTTACGTGGCATTTCTGTAATTGATTTTATTAGCTTTTTGACAACACTGGCATTTCACATTGAAATCACAGTATGAATTTGTCATTACATGTCCTTTTTTTTTTTCTTTTAGCAAGATTTTACACTGTACATAACCAGAAGCTACATCCACCCACAGGCTGCTGCCAAAAATTTTCATGAAAATCAGTATGCAAAACAGGTGACACAAGAGTATTAAATTATTCTAAGGAGAGTGTTGTTTGTTCCAAAACTGAGCATCTTGTGGGCTTACCGATTGCATCAATCATCATACAAGTGTCTAAATGTGCAATGGTCCTTGGTGATTGTGGATCTTCAACCTGTAACCTGGTGTCGCAAAATCACCCCACAGATGAGTCTAAGAACAAGGCCTGTCAGAAAATGCTGCTAATGGGCTGTGGCAAACATGTATAGTCAAGCAGTATAGTATTGGGAAATGGCACCAAGAAAGCTAGCCAGAAAGGGTTCTACAGTCATATGAAAAAGTTTGGGAACCCCTCTCAGCCTGCTTAATAATTTTCTTTCAACAAAAAAGATAACAGTGGTATGTCTTTCATTTCCTAGGAACATCTGAGTACTGGGGTGTTTTCTGAACAAAGATTTTTAGTGAAGCAGTATTTAGTTGTATGAAATTAAATCAAATGTGAAAAACTGGCTTTTCAAAAATTTGGGTGCCCTTGTAGTTTTGCTGATTTGAATGCATGTAACTGCTCAATATGATTACTTGTGTGGAACGGGACCCGGACACAGACAGACGGACAACGGTTTGTCTCCCAGCACACACATGTTTATTATATACAATATTTACAAAGTCTAGTGCACAACCCAATGCCTCCAGCACCAATCCCCCAAAGTCCAGGCCTCACAGTGGCCACGGGCCCCTACAGGGTTGGGCTTCCAAGCCCTCTACCCGTGGCCCCCAAAACAACCAGGGGGCGGTCGCCCCCTCGAGGTCTGAAGGTCCTCCTCGGCGGAAAGCCGACACGCTCCAGTCCAGGGCCCAGTCCTGCAGAATAAAAGACAGAACAAGAGGCGGAGACGTTGCCCTGATGCCGCCACTCGGCACCTCTCTGCCTCGAACAGGGGCAACGCTCCCCCCTGTGACCGGCGCCCCGGTGCCTGCATCCTCGGCCTCCCCTCCGAGACCTCTGTGCCCCCCGTGCTGGGACATCGGATGGGACCGCACACGCCCCGTCACTTCAGCCGGCTGTGGGGTTTCCCTCTGCACCCGCAGAGGGCGGCCCTTCGCTGGATGTGCGCACCCAGCAGCACGTCCCTTCCTATCGGAGGAACCGGCATTCACCCCTCAATTCCTCCTTTTCCTTTTGGATGCGTTGATGGTCTGGGTCTGAGCAGGGCGAACGCTCAAATCCAATCCCATCTGCGTCCCTGCAGAGTGACGGGAGACTGCTGCAGGCTTGGAGCGCAGGGCGCTAGGACCCAGGGCACTCATTAGCCCTTGTCCTGCCAGCCCCTGCGATCTCGCTCTCCTCACTCCGCACACAGCCTGCACCGCCGCGTCCGTTGTCGGAGAACCGTTTACTTGATACCGATCATTAATATCACGGCCAATTTCGGCAGATTCTCCTTTATGCTGTACGGGGAGGGCTGTACTCACCTTCCCCGCTGTACTCCTCCAGCGTCGCGCCGTTCCTCTGCAGTACGTGCCGTCTCGGATGACGCGACCGCTTTCCCCTCCAGCTTCTGCAGGTCCGCTGAGGGAGCACGTAGCACCTGCAATAATGGTGATTCTACGGGCCGAAGGCACTCCTCCAGTTCGCACATAGCCACCAGCAAGGACAGGGGGACAGCCAACGGTGGGCTTACCTGTCCATCAGCCGCACACGTCGACTGCCTCCTGTGGGCCTTTCCCTCTGGCCCAATCGGGTCGCTCTCTGGCACGTGATGGACAGTCCTCCGTCCCGCCTCCATCCAATCATCGGCGAGCCCGCAAGACAAACCATCCAACCGTGTGCTTGTCGCAAGGAGGGACCTCCAGTCTGCGGCCATCTTGTCTCCCCCTCTCCAGGTGTGGTGGCGTGCCTCCTGGCAGCTTCACAGCTGCTGCGGTTTCTCAAGCTGCAGCGTCTCCTGCTGCTGACAGCGTGTGGACCGGCATGCCCCTGCCTGAAGAAAAAAAGGCAAGTCCGACCCCGAGGGGCCGACTACCGCGGGGCAGGGCACTTCCCTCCAGGATCCCGTCACTCTGAGGCGCCTGCCTCGGTGTGGCCTTCTTTGTTGCATCGCCGTCCTTCCCGACAGCGCGACACTCGGAGCCCAATGCACTCCGGCAACGCCCGTTCTCATTTCCCTGCACCTGGGGAACATGGCCTGTCTGCAGACCGGTTGCGGTCCGTGGGGAGAACTGCTTCCACGGGGTTTTGCACGTGCCGCTCTCATGGCGAGTGTGTGGGTTCCGCTGCTGCGCCGGGCCGTCCACAGAAATATTTTTTTATGCAGGTCCCTGTCTTGTATCAGGCAGAGCATCCTGCCGGCTACGCCACTGTGGAATGGGACTTGGACACAGACAGATGGACAACGGTTCGTCTCCCAGCACACACATGTTTATTATATACAATATTTACAAAGTCTAGTGCACAACCCAGTGCCTCCAGCACCGATCCCCCAAAGTCCAGGCCTCACCGTCTCCAGTGCCTTCCTTCTGGCTGCCTCCACTCCACTCCACTCCACTCCTCTCTCTCTCTCTCTCTCTCTCTCTCTCTCTCTCTCTCTCTCTCTGAGCTCCATCCTCTTCCACCCGACTCTTGCTCCCAAATGAAGGGAGGTGGCCCCTTATATACGAGGCCGGATGGGCTCCAGCTGCTTCCCGGCAATCCTCCGTGGACACACCTCCATGTGGCGGAAGTGCCGGCCGCACAACCGGAAGCCCTCCGGGTATCCCCAGTCTTCTTCCCCCCAGCACTTCCTGCTGTGGCGGAAGTGCTGAGGTCCAGGGTTCTTCAGGCACCGGGGCGCCCCCTGGCCCCCAACACAACCAGGACGGTCGCCCCCTGGTGGTCTGGAGGAGGCACAAGCCCTCCTCCGGTCCTCCTGGGCATCCCGGCTGGGTACCACCCCCAGCCGCCCGCCACACTTGCAGCAGCAAATTGGTTGGATTAGCTCATTAAGCCTTGAACTTCATAGACAGGTGTGTCCAATCATGAGAGAAGGTATTTAAGGTGGTCAATTGCAAGTTGTGCTTCCCTTTGACTCTCCTCTGAAGAGTGACAGCATGCAGTCCTCAAAGCAACTCTCAAAAGATCTGAAAACAAACATTATTGAGTATCATGGTTTAGGGGAAGGCTACTAAAAGCTATCTCAGAGGTTTAATCTGTCAGTTTCAACTATAAGGAATATAATCAGGAAATGGAAGGCCACAGGCACAGTTGCTGTTAAACTCAGGTCTGGCAGGCCAAGAAAAATACAGGAGCGGTATATGGGCAGGATTGTGAGAATGGTTACAGATAACCCACAGATCACCTTCAAAGACCTGCAAGAACATCTCGCTGGAGATGGTGTATCTGTACATCGTTCTACAATTCAGTGTAATTTGCACAAAGAACATCTATATGGCAGGGTGATGAGAAAGAAGCCTTTTCAGCACTCACGCCACAAACTGAGTCGCTTGTGGTATGCAAATGCTCATTTAGACAAGCCAGATTAATTTTGGAACAAAGTACTTTGGACTGATGAGACAAAAATTGAGTTATTTGGTCATAACAAAAAGCATTTTGCATGGCGGAAAAAGAACACCGCATTCCAAGAAAACACCTGCTACCTACTGTCAAATCTGGTGGAGGTTCAATATTGCTGTGTGGATAGTTCAGGGACTGGGGCACTTGTTAAAGTCGAGGGTCAGATGAATTCAACCCAATATCAACAAATTCTTTAGCATAATGTTCAAGCATCAGTCACTGTTAGGGTGCCCAAATTTATGCACCTGTCTAATTTTGTTATGTTGCATATTTTCTGTTAATCCAATAAACTTAATGTCACTGCTAAAATACTTCTGTTTCCATAAGACATGCCATATATTGCTACTTGGAACACTCAGCTAATGATAAACAAAAATCCGAAGAATTAAGAGGGGTTCCCAAACTTTTTCATATGACTGTACATGTGCTAGAATCTCTTCATATCAAAGTGACTGTTAACAGATGGCATCTGCCAGTGTGCTGTGTGGAACATTTCATCTAAATATTTCCAAATTCAGTGGTCTTTAACCTCTAGGTAGAAGCGGGACTGAACACTGAAAATCCTATTATGTTAGTCCACTGAAAACTACTCGTGCTCCACACCAGTGCTGCCTGACTCAGTCAATGATAATCAGCAGCTGTCTAAGAATTTCCAAATGTGAGAGTCATCAATCCATGTCTTGAGGCATTATACCTACTGACTGTAAATGATGAAATGTGTTGATCTGAGAATTGTAACTGGTAGCTGCATGATCTGTGGTCTTGAGCCTATAGGCAACCATTATCACCAGCCTCAAGAAGATGTTAAGCCCTAAGGAAAATATATAAACAGTACTTAGGTCTGATCACTAAGCCCCACAAAGATCAAACTTACTTAACTGTTCATCAGACAAACCACAGTGTGTTATTGAGCTATTCAGGGGTCGCTCCAGCAGCATTAAAAGTATCCCAATGCCGCTGTTGTCCAACCTTTATCCTGTTAGCAACTTTTAATGACGAGCCTGACACATGGCCTTCTAATGGTGCTTAGGAATATAACAAAGGTCACAGTTATTGTACCTTACCATGTTGTTCTTTAAAAAAGATACAAACTGAATGAATGACCTGGAGGAAGTTGTTTTTTGTAACCTTTTCAAATCTTTTTCAATGAAGAGCAGTTGAGTTCATCTGCCATATTTAAAAGAACTGATGCCGAGATGTAATGGTTAAATTCTTACATGTCATTAACTCTCCACAGCTTTCTCAGGCTGTTTAGTAACTACATCCAAACTGTCAGTGTTTATAACATATGTCCTGGTTCTTCTTTACATTACTTTGAAGGGCACCTGCTTGTCACTCTGCAGTTATGCATTTGTGATTTGTAAACACTTCATCTAAATATATACTGTGAAGATTTTGGAAAATAAGCAAGAGTGACCTGCTGGACTATTGTAACAAGTAATGAAAACTTCAAGAAAATCATCAGTTACTTGTGATCCACTAACCCCCATGCACCTCTATTTCATGACTCCCAGTAGCCCCCATATATACATCTTTTGCTCTCTTAATGTTGCAGACTAATATACCTGTTATGGCATATACAGCATATACTGTGACATATACGATTAAAGTATTACCTTCTATATATAGTATATAGAATGCTAAGGGTTGTCTGGCTGGTACGCAGTTGATTACATGAGAACTACTGAAGCTAGAACCTTCATCTTGCTCTTAATGGAAATAGTATGACCTGATACATGCTAGTAAAGAAAAAGAAATTGGGTAGGGGCATCCTCTGTGAAGTTATTGTAATTTGTTCTTTTTTTTTTGAAAACTGCTTACAAACTGCAAGAGAAGGTGAAATGGCAGAAAGGAAAATAATGGTAATGTCTGCTGAGCATCACATGTAGGATTCACAATTGTATCCTCACAGCAAAGTGAGCGTTAGGTTCGAAAAATACAGTGCTACACACTGCAGACATTCTCAGTTTCCCAGAATTCATTGTGTTCTCATGGACTCCTACAGGCACTTCCCAATCTCCCAGAAATACATTTTCTTCCACCCTTCCAAGGGTGCTCATTGTGCTGGTAACCCCAAGAAAGACCCATCACTGGATGTCTATTGTGATCAGCAAATCATCGAAACACCCCTGGTCCATTTACTGCACAAATGCTCCTCACCCAAACCACCCTGAGATCGGCTCTGGAAGATGACACTGAATGCTGAATGTCAAGCCAAATGCAGGAGGTACTTCAATGACAAATAATAGGAAACGATGTCAAAAGCACACCGAGGCACTAGCAAAGCAAGAGGTATACCTTAATACAGAGCCATTGAGCAGCTGGCTAATACTACTGTATGTTTCACTTGGTATTCCAGACACATTCCTAGATAAAGAATGATGCAAGAATGACAACAGAAAAATAATTGAGGAGATGGTCAAAAATTCATAACTTTCTCGCTTATTACAGGATTACTTTTACATCCTTAGATGAATGTTTGTGTAAACAGCACTACAGGGGAGAGTTAGATCTGTGCTGTGTTCACTATGGGGTGATTATTTTTTCATATTGAAAACCAAGGAATGTCTTGCCAAAATGGAAATGTTCAGCTTACTTTATATGAACCACCAGAACTAACAAAAGACAATACAACTTTGTGAACTAATGGGACTAAAACCTTGACCTCAGAAAAGTCAAGTGCTGGACAATGGCCGAAAGAAAAACAGCACCACCTGCTGAGAATTTTACTGTCTGGTAGAAAAGTTTATTGTAATAAAAGCTGGATCCTTGCAAGCCCATCTATTAATAATCCCCCAAGGAATGGTACAGTACATCTTCCAAATTCAAGATAAAGAGTAAGTTTTGTGTTTATTAAACATTGACTGTGACTGCCAATTCTGTGATAGGAATAAAAAAAGAAGAGCGACATCAGTGAAGCTGTATTTTTTTCATGGTGAAAACAAAACACTATTCCGCCAAAATGGAAATACTCAACTTGCACTGTATACAGACCCAGCTCTGCCGGTCGTGCAAATGGTGCATGCACGAAGGCGGACGAACATGCCGCTCTCAAAAAAACGCAGGCTCGGGGCGTGGCTCGTCTTTTCCCGTGGAATGTAACTTGCTTCAAAGAAAAACGGGCAACTCACAACACGTGAATTGTGGCAGCTCAAGTGTGCAGCACATCAATCAAAAGTTTTTGTACTGTTGATCGGAATTTTACTGATGAATTACACTTTTAACTTAAATTAAACTTTTTTGACATTAAGGAAATTGCGAAAATTTTTTTATTTTAAATACACTGGTTTAGAAAATGAATGAAGGTACTATAGGGTGAGGGGGTGGCTGAAATTAAATGGCACGATGGCGGCTTCACCTCTAGAACCGGGCCTGACTGTATGAACCACCTTTATCTGAGGACTGGAGGTCCATGTGTTTCCTAGTTAAGAATATAAGAGTGCACCACTGTTTATGATTGATTATTAATTCTGGTCACAGACCAAACCCCTTTAACATGTGGACAGGAAGAAGAAAAAGGCAATAAAGACCCTTCACTTGCTGCTCAAATATAGTCTCACTCCAAATCCAGTTAGAATCTTTTAGAGCAGGGATTCCTAACCTCAGGTCCGTGGACCCCTAGTGGGTCCGTTAGGGTCTGATAAAAATGAACATTTATATTCAGTCTACAACCCGGTAGTGTTGATTTAGAGTAGATGTAGTAGTAGTAGTAGATCTGTTTTAATTAGCACAAGAGGATTGTATTTCGTAATAATAATGAGTGGCTATTACTTTTTGCATAAAAAGGAGTGGTTTTTTTTACACTGTTTACTTTAAAGTTTAATAATATTTTGTATATGTCATATATGTATGAGACAGTCAAATCTCGATAATGTACATTATATTTATTGCGTACAAAGTTGTATTTATGTGAATATTTCTGGAGAAGGGGGTCCATAGCTTTCATCAGATTTTTAAAGGGGTCTGTGACTCAAAAAAGGTTCAGAATCACTGTTCTAGATGAACACAATAAAAGCAGAAAAAGGGGAATCCCCGCATTATGAATTAAAATAACAGTCCAGTCTTAATTTGAAATTGAATTGAAATCCAACAGCCACAAGTTGCCCCCCAGGAGTGAATCTGAAAGCCACCTGCCGAACTTAAGTCGGACCCATGAAGTAAAAGAGGTTTGATGTATGGCACCAGCAAACTACCTCTGCCACAGAGTAAGAGCAAGTCAAACCTCTTCTGAGGATCGACTTAAAGGATATATTCACTATTTTTTCAGTCAAAAGTTATATCTTCGCATACATAGTATATATGCATTTGCTGTGCAAAAAATTGCATTTGTATTCTAAAGTTAAGCATGTTCTATAAATTTAAAAAATATCTTGCCCGTGCTGGTACTTTACAATGGAGCACATGGAAAAGCTTAAAACTTATCCAGATACGTCCATTTTTCAAGGCAAAACAGTTATTGAGTATTGACCTGCATTATAGAATTACACACACACACTATAAATTAGTTTCTACATGTCATTTGTTAACATCAAAACACTAATATGAGATTCAGCCATTTTAAATGAAGACAAGCTGTGCGTGATAGCTCAGCACTTTGTGTTTCTTTCCTCTCGAAAAACCAAATCACAGTAAAATTTTCATTCCAAATGGTTTGTTTTGTTTTGATTTATCTCCGCATTTATGAGATAATTTATACAAACAAATCGAGTTATTTCCTTATCCTTTTTGTTTTTATAAACAAGCCTCAAAAGACGGAAGGCATATATTTTAATATCGGACGTTTTGCTGCTTCATTGGTAAGTGTTTAAGCTTTTGTTTTCCAGTGATGTTCCGTTATTTATTCATTATTATTCTTACCTTATTTAATTCGTTTCTTCTCTTGCAACTATTTCTTCTAAAACACTTCTAGCAGTTTATCTTGTGTATGAAAATGTGCCATAATAAAAAATGTTGGTGTTCTTTCACAAGACAGAATAGTAGAAACACCGTTTAACCCCGTCTTTCCCTTAGTGTTTGTTCATTTATTTATTTATTTCACCGCCCTAGAAATTTCCCGCTCTACTTTTCAGGCGTGATTTTATAGTCACGCCTTCGACGCGTACCCTGTGACGTTGCCGCTCCTGATTGGTTTAGGCTACGTTGCCTGTTGCCGTCGACAGATACTGTTGACAAATTGTTATTATGGGCTCCAATTTAAACGTTCGCTTTGGTCCTATGGATTACTTTCGTTTAAATTTAGAATCAGGAAGACATAAAGGCAACAGTGTGAATTAAAATTAAGCACTTATATCCATAACCACTCTCTGTTTTGGGTTTGAAGAACCTGCAAACTCAATTCAATTAATAGCTGAGAACGAGATCCAAACTCAGGATGGTGGACCCATGACACGGCAGCAATAACCCCCTAACTATATAGAATAGACAGGAAAAGTCAGCATTACGAGGTATTTTAACAAATATATATGCATATAACGTTTTAAAGGCTGCTCAGTCCAAGAAGACCACATAGCGCCATATCAATGAGAAGCTATGCAAATACATATTGTTTTGTTGTAAAACATTTGATGAACAATTATACCACCCCTCGGACTTCTGTTTGTAATGGGAAAAAAGTGGGAGTATCTGGTAGTATCGTTTCTGTCCCGTGAATGCAATCATGACGGTGCAACAGATTTATTCCTCAAGTCCTTTACAATTTACTCAGGAGCTTTGGACTCGCGGGTCCCTTCGCGAGGCAGTGATATTACTGACCTATAAACAACGTGTTTGTTCGGGTTCTTACCGAACCCGAGAGAGCAAATGCCGGCGTGCGATCGTAGGTGGTGGAAGCGAACGGAAGTGGCAGTTCTGCGAGATTGTTGGAATCGTTCTATGATGTTTAGAGAAATGTGGCGATCTGACCTTTCTTACAATAATTCTGTGAAATGTTCGGATAGTACGTCAGTAGCGCGAAACCGGTTTTAGTGCAGCTATGCTTTTCGCTGTTTGTATTTCATATTGTAATGCAATCTTGCTAGATGTAGAAAGGGACTCGTAATGACACACTTCCAATACCGCTGTAAAAAATCCCAGATTGAGATATACAATCGATAAACCCGACTGATCGAATCGCAAACTAAATAAGCAGAGGGAAAGTGCGTTAATCGCCTGCCAAAACGTTTCAATGGGATGTTCCACTGGTAACCAAAGAACCACAATAAACAGTGTTAGGAGGCATTGATTTCACAAATCCTTACGCCACGATATTTACAGAGGAACTTAATGTGCCTAACCACAGTTGCACTCATTTCAGAAATAGGCGAGCTACAGTGTTATTAATGTGTGACGTGACGTCAATGAAGTTCAAAGCCAGTGACAGTGACGTCACATGCTGATATAATTGCCGTTCTACTGCGCTTAGTTCCATAGAGTGAGCCTTGCAGCTGAAGAGTGCGTGTTAAATGCAGCAGCAGGTAGGCGGCGCACATCGCGCCCGTGATGTTCTTGTGGATTTTGCTCCGGTCTGTGACCGCGAGTGCCAAGTTCATGTAAGAAACCTAAAGAAGTGTTGCCCACGGGCTCGGTGTTACCTGCCTGCATTTTCGCTGGCTTTGCTATTGGACTGTTTTACTGGGTGGCTTGAAACTGAGAGAAGAGGAGAGATCGATGACTGTCTGCCAAACGGGGTACTGTACCAGAAGAATCGGGCTTGTGATTCATTAACCTCCTTTCTCGATGCGTCCTTTTGTGAGTTACCTTGCCGAGTTTCGCGTGGTCTTCCTCATAGGTTGGAGTAACTGCTACCTTTACTGAGAGGATCACATAGTTGGGGAAGTATTCGGGGCTGCTTGGTTAGAACTGCAACAATAATCCTGTATACCATTTTCTTATTAAAAAGGGTTTAAAATACGGTGCCTAAAATATTCTTAGTGAATATATTACCTACTTAACAAGGAAAAAATCGCGTGTTAATATTTTCCTTAGTTATAATCACTAGCATATGAATTTGTTCGAGGTTCACTTTTGCTTTTTGTCCTCTTCAGCTTAGCTATTAAGATGGCTCTTTTTTATTTACAAATTCAGATTCAAATTGATCGTCATGTGTACACATTACAAGAAGAGTATGTACTTACATGTCTCCCACTGACTAGTGGAAACAACAATGAACACAATATCATATATAGGGGGTCCTTGGGTTACAACACAGTTCTGTTCCTACAACAGTGATGTAACCCAAATTTTGGTGTAAGTCAAAACACACCCTATCCTAAGCCACTTACCTATCCTAACACATTTGCAAAATCATAATCTAGAACATAAAAACACCACTAAGCCACAGAAAAAGGAAAAGGACATAAATATACTGTACTCTACACTGTACTGTAGTAACAGAAAAAATGGCAAAAAAAGACTGTAAAAAAGTTCCTTACCTTTATTCCTTCTGATCTCTTTACAATGTCTAATTTCAGTTCCATCGTAATGGCTTTCCTCTTCTTAGAAGCACTACCATCTGAAGACTCTGATGGCTTTCGTTTAGGAGCCATAATAAGGGCCACAAAGTCAGCAAACAAAGCCACACAAACGGAACACTTCCTCTGCACACAACAAAACTAGTTCGGCAACTACCTCACTCATACACTGCGTTACTGCATATTCTTCCGCTCTGTGCAACCAAACTAGTTGTACGACGCTAATGGCGTAAGCCAAAACACTAATGTCTCAATCTTTTTAAGTTTTTATGGGAGTGAGCATTGTAAACTCGAAACGTTGTATGTCGAAACGTTGTAACCCGAGGACTCCCTGTACTAAATTCAATTATAGATGATACAAGAAGCACTGAAAGGCCTTCTGAGCAGCCAATCAAATCTGTGCCTGAAATTCACAATCTAGTGGTTCCACTTAATGATTCTGAACACCAGTGAGGGATCACTGGGATCTGTATCAATATAGGACTGTTTTGCTAAGCGTCAATGACAGAAGCCAGATATTCTTTAAAAGGAAAGCTTTGCACACATTTTTTGAATTCAACATGCCCCATGTTAAATTGACAACCATCTTGTTTTTTTAAAACCAGATTGTCTTTTTCCGCCAGCAAGTCAACATTGGTTTTACCAAAGCCATTTCCATCCAGATTGTATTTGTGTTTTGGGGTTAGTTGCTTTAGCACTGACTATAATTTCCAGTGTCTCAAATGTTATAGTGAGCTTGTGGAAAATGAATGAATAGTGTGAAGAAACAGATATCATACCTGGGCTCTGTGATGGACTAGCGTAACAATCCAGGGTTGTTTCCTTCCTTGAGCTCCAGTTTCCACAATCTAGATTTGGAGTAACAGCATTTGAGAATATTATGTTATGTATAATAAGTCTAAATGAAATAATAAGTTAATGTTTAAAGACAGATTGACTATACAAACATTTTTATCATTCATAGATTATTTTCTGGACCCACTTATTTCAGTACAGGATTACGTATTTATTCATACTGGGCTAATTTAAAGTAGGCAATTAATCTATCATGTGTCAGAGAAAATGGAAGTATCAGGAAAAAAAATACCTAAGGAAGAACAATTCAAAGTCCACACAGGTGGCATCTGTGCTAAAATTTAAACCAGGGTGTTACACTCCTATTCTATAAAAAAGAAAATCATCCTATTTAAACATATGGAGCCTTAATGTATTTACAGGTAATTCACTTGTGCAGTAATAGTGTTGTCATGTTTATACAGTACAGTGAAATTCTTACTTGCATATCCAATGATAAAAAAGTAATGCATTACATAATACCACCTAATCATATGGAGATACATTTTTTTTATTTGGATCAAATACCACACTTTTATCATATTTCTAACGAAGCTTGACACTGAATAGTATCTAATCCACCATGCTTACTTCATAACTGCGGCTGCCATGATGCTTTGTGGTGTTTTGTGAAGTGAATGGTGGAGTAACTCAACAAAAAACTAAGTCAAATCAAATTGAGTGGTGCAAAAATATCCAGATTCCCATGTATTTACTTCTGTGGTAGAAAGTTCAACAGTAATACTCTAGGTAAGACATTTTCTCCTTCTTGGCAGAATTGTTCACGTGTCGCCAGTTTGGGCGGGGTTCGTTGTTGAGACTCAG
Source organism: Polypterus bichir lapradei (assembly GCA_026402145.1). Taxonomy (NCBI): domain Eukaryota; kingdom Metazoa; phylum Chordata; class Cladistia; order Polypteriformes; family Polypteridae; genus Polypterus; species Polypterus bichir. The sequence continues at coordinate 89,370,234 of JANRMT010062806.1, forward strand.
TTTTGAACTTCTGCCACAGGTTTTTAGTGGAAGTCTCAATTTTGACTCTTTCTATAAGGCATTGGTTTCAGAAATCCCACATTCCTTGTGGGAAAATGTAGCAGTGATTTCTTTTTTTGTTTGCTGCTCCTCCATGATGGCCAGGTGTACAGTTTTTCTCATTTTAGTCCCCTGACTGTACAGCTGGCACAAACCTGAGTGTCCACCATGTCTGGTGTTCTCTTGTTCTTTTGAAGCATGCCCCATTTTCCAGAAGTTCACAGCTGTTAACTGTGCTTTAGGAAATTTTCTGTGACTTTCCACAGTTTGTTACTTTTCAGTAATGTTTATTATCGTTTGTCTTGAGTGTACCTTTGTCAGCATGATGTGGTTTTTGTTATACGTTTAATAGGCAAGCTGTAGGACTTCCAAAGAGTAGAATTCCTGTGAAATTCCTTCACTGCATATAGAGAAGTTTCATTCGTGTGGCTTCTGATCTAAAGGCTACAAGCTGTACTAGAGCTCAGTTGGGTCATAGCCAAAGAGGAGTGGCACTGTGGCACAACAGTTAGTGGTACTATCTGAAAAAAACTTTAGGGACTGGGTTCAATTCAGTTGATTACCCACCTAGGCACTCATGGGCTTGATGGCCTGAATGATCTCCTCTGGTATGTTACACATCTCGTGTTTCCTGTTTCCTCTCAATCAAAGTCACAGGCTGAGTGAGTGGTGGTTTTAAATACTGTAGTGTGGGTGAATATGGTTGGTTATTTAGTAGGTGGCCCTGTAGTAGACTCATATCTTGTCCAAGATTTATTTCTGCCAGTGACAATGTGTTCAGCTGCACTTGCACACAATCTGGCTTCCTTCCCATGATCCACTACGGAAAGAAACATTTTCACAAATTGAATGGATTGATGGTTGTCTTAGAAGAGAGTATTTATGATATCAACTTCTTGTCATTTTATTATGAAATAATTTATCCATCCATCCATTATCCAACCCGCTATATCCTAACTACAGGGTCACGGGGGTCTTCTGGAGCCAATCCCAGCCAACACGGGGCGCAAGGCAGGAAACAAACCCTGGGCAGGACGCCAGCCCACCGCAGGAAATAATTTATCATTTGTATATGTGATTTACTCAGTAAAATAAGCATAATGATGGATCAGTGGTATTTTTGCTTCAGTGGTCCAGAAGCTTGTGTTCAATTAATGGCCCAGTAGGTATCTTGTTATGAGTTTGCATGTTCTCTTCACATTTGTGTGGGTTTTCTTTGAGTATTCTGGTTCCCATCCATATCTCAAACACATTCAGTCTAACTTAACTGATGTTAAAATGACCCTGATTCCTATCTTGTACCAAAACTGCTGGTATAAGCTTTGGCTCCACCGGACAGTGCATTGTAGTATGAGAGTTTAGAAAATGGGTGGATGGATTCATTAAAGAGGATCTGTATAATCTGTTTACTTAAAAAGAGATGCTTTAACATTATAAGATTTGAAAAAGTCTAGGTTTTGAATAGTAACTGTGCAGTAGCATATACACAGTATGTGAGGATTACTCAAAATGAAATTTTCTTTCCACAGTAAGCATTGCTTTTATAACTGATGACACTTACTCTTATCCCCAAAACCCCAGATTTGTACTTTTGCCTCAAATATCCCCAAAGATGTGCTGGGTGTTTAGCCTGACCAGTGCCGTTTTGCATCTTGTACCCAATGCTGTCAGTATAGGCTGTAGACCCCCCACAATCCTGAACTTGCTTAGGCAGATTTGAGAAAGTTATGCTCTGATATGATAGTTATGGATTGTGAAGTATTTTGTTCTCTGTATAAAGATTGATCGTGTTAAAGGCTTTGTAGCCTTCTTAGTGTTATGTTTAACCCTGGAAAAATAAGCATAAAATGTTGAATTTTTTCAACACGAAAAAATGTTATTATATATAACAGAAACCTCAGGATAAATACAGTAAGAAGGGTCTGTCTAGGGCCCACTGCTGTGCTGATGCAAATTTAGTACATTACCTTTGTAATGTTTTGTGTGATATGTTTTGAAACGGTCACCAACACATTGCCCGAGGTTGCAATCAGGGCAGTAGAAGCATCTTTTCTAATAATATGGTTTTTGTTGCCTACACATGAGATGTTAGAATGTCAGTGCCTGAACCGCTCAATGAACGTGCCCCTTGTGCTATTGTATGCTACCACAGTTCAAGGCTTAGTGACTTTCACATTTCCTCTCACATGAACATTCACAGTTGCTGGATTGTAAACTGTGCTGAGGGGGATAACACCTTTCTTATCCTTGCACTTGATTGCAATCATTTTTCCTTTTCGCCATGCAGATAAGGTTGCACCACAGTTAAGCTTCATGCAACCAAAGTCACCAGCTATGTTATGGCGGTTTGGTCATACAGATTCATACTCCTGTTTAATCTCATCTGTCAAACTGTCCATCATCACTGCAAATAAGAAAGAGCTCAGAGCTGATCCCTGATATAATCCAACCTCTACCTAAAATGCTTCCTTCACTCCTACCGCAGACCTCATCATTGTCACACTTCCCTTGTACATATCCTGTACCACTCTTACATACTTCTCAGCCACTCCTGACTTCCTCATACAACTCTTTTCGAGGCACCTTGTCATATGCTCCCTCTTAAGTTCACAAAGACACAATGCAACTCATTTTTTTTTTTTTTTTTGTTCTTTATTTCGCCAAATACAATTTCTTGTATTAGGAATTTGTTAGTTTTTGCATACCCCTTGGGGTCAGAGAGCAGGGTCAGCCATTGTACAGCGCCCCTGGAGCAATTTCAGGTTAAGGGTCTTGTTCAAGGGCCCAGCAGAGTAGGATCTTCTTTTGGCAGTGACAAGGATTCGAACCGGCAACCTTCTGGATACCAGCACAGATCCTTGGCCTCGGAGCCTTCTCTATACTTTTCCATCAACATCCTCAGAGCAAACATCTCATCTGTGGTGCTCTTTCCCAACATGGAACCATACTTCTGCTCAATAATCTTCACCTACTTTCTTACCTTGCTTCCAATACTCTTTCCCATAACTTTATGCTGTGGTCTCATCAATTTTATCCCTCTGTAATTACTACTTTTCTGCACATCTTCCTTATTCTTAAAAGTCGGTACCAGTACACTACTTCTCCACTTCTCAGGTATCCTTTCACTTTCCAAGATTGCATTAAACAATATGGTTACAAACTTTATTGCCTTCTCTCCTAAACACCTCCATGCTTTCACAGGCATGTCATCTGGACCAACAGCATTTCCATTCTTCATCCTCTTCATAGCTGTCCTTACTTCCTCCTTGCTAATCCATTGCACTTCCTGATTCACTATTTCCCCATCATCCAATCTGCTCTCTCTCTCTCTCTCTCTCTCTCATTCTCTTAATTCATCAATCTCTCAAAGTATTCTGTGTGAGTACATGAGCTTGTGAGTGTGTTTCCATCTTAATCCTTTATCACCCAAACCTGCTGCCCATCTTTCCCAGCTTGGTCCTTCTGTCTAGCCAATTGGTACAGGTAATTTTCTGCCTCCTTAGTGTTCAACCTCTCATACAACTCATCATACACCTTTTCTGTAGCCTTTGGCACCTTTCTCTTCACCTTGCACCTTATTTCCTTTTACTTCTGTCTACTTTCTACATTTCTCTGAATATCCCACTTTTTCTTTGACAGCCTCTTCCTCCATATACTCTGCTGTACTTCCCAATTCCACCACCTAGTTAACCTGGGCCTTAACCAATCTGGTATGGAAATCTGTATTGTTGTCCACATATTGATCCTGGTAGAATTTTACACCTGATGCCCTTCCTGATATAGCCTTCCCCATTTATCTGGGCTTGGGACCGGCACGAAGAAGCACACTGGTTTGTACACCCCCTGTGGCTGGGTTCTAACTCTAGCTTAACTGTAATAACATAATTCTGAGCCTAAGTCATGCTTGTGGTTAAAGCCAAGAGGTTAAAGCTCAACAGAAATGGAGCATAATGTTTGCTGCCACATCTTTTGAAATTTGTACTCTTAAAATAAAAACATGGACCAACTTTATGTGACACACATTCAGTGAACTTCCAGGCTTAACTAGTATGAAACAAATGATCTAAGGGCACCAAATGCAGACACTTAAGAGAACATGCTTGGCTGACTTTCTTGTGTCCTTGCCTTCCCTTTGTGTTAAATGCTTTCTTAGTCCTTCTCATGCTTATTTATTGTCTTTCTGCTTTTCAGATCTAAATGGCGGGTAACGAAGAAGAGGAGCAGCCAGTATCTATTGCTCGCTCACTCGCAAACCTTTGGAATCGACTAAAGCTGAAGGACCCCAATGATGATGAAGATACAGAAGATGGACCAGTGGTGACAACAGAAGAGGAGAAGGGAGCCGAGGAAGAAGAGAAGGCCAGTGTTGCCACTGAAGATGAATCAAAAAAGGAGATGCCACAGGAACTTAAAGATCCTGAAAACAGTGTGAGTGTCAAGCACCCTGAGATTGTACCCATTGAGGAAGAGAATTTAACTAAAACTCAGACTGTGGTTCAAGAATCTATAAGGGAGGATGAAGAAGAGGATGATGAGATGGAGGCAATGGAAGAGGAGATGGAGGAGGATTTTGGTAGCACGAAGACCTGGGAGGAAACTGCTGTAAAAGAAATGAGAGAACTGCAAGAAGAGAATCGATTCCTGAGGGAGTCCATGGGCATAGAACTTTTGTCTGCAAGAGAGCAGCTGAGTGAGGAGCAGGCCAGAAGGCATCAGCAAGAGGCAGAGAGCCAGGCACTAAAAGAAGATCTCAATACCATGGTGAGCAAATGCGCCACGCTCATAGAAAGCATGGCGGCAGTGGGAGACAACACTTATCGTGTCATGAAAGAAGCACGAAATGCCATGAAGCTCCTGATAGAGGCAGAAAAACAGAACCAGGCAATGTACGAAGAGCTTTGCCAACTCAAGAGCTGGAAAGAAACTTCTTCAAAAGACCAGAAGACTTTGGGAAAAGATGCACAATTCCTTAGTGACTACAGAGAGGAGGATGACAGTAGATCTGTGAGAGAAAAGCTGAGCATGGAGACAGACAAATCCCATCAAAATGAAGGTGAGCGCAGTGGCCCGAGGACAGGCCACGAGGAAATCATGCAGGCGTATACCCCATTTAGAGATTACACTAATCAGCTGGAGGAAGAGATGGGTAGAATCATCCCAGAGACAAACAGAACTATGGAGCTCCTGGATGCTGTCCAGACTGAGAAACAGGTTATGTATGAAGAGCTTTGCAGTTTGAAATTGTGGAAGGAAGCTGCAATCAAAAATCTACGATTATTGGAGACAGAGGTCCATTACTTAAGGCATTTTAAGGAGGTTGAACTGCCATCTTTGAGAACGAAGCTCTCTAAAGAGAGGGCCAGATGCTACCAGCACGAGGTTGAGAGCTGGGCCCTCAAAGATGACCTCAACTCCATTGTAAAGAAATGCTCTGTGCTCATTGAGAACATGTCAGTAGTAGGAGAGAACACGTGTAAAATCCTTGCAGATGTCCAGAATATCAGCAAGCTCTGGGAAGGCATGAGTAATGAAATGCGAAGAATGCATGAGGAGCTCTGCAAGCTGAGGAACTGGAAGGAGACCTCCCTGAGGGACCAGAAAGGCATGGTAAAAGAAACGAACTTTGTCAATGAATGCAAACTGGAAGTTGAGGAGGGGGAGGATGTGATGGCTCTAAGGGAGAGACTAAATGAGGAGACATCTCGGCGTCAGCAGAGCGAGACAGAGAGCAGAACTCTGAAGACAGAAAATGCAGCTATCTTGAAAAATTATGCTGTCCTCCAAGAATACACAAAGGAAGTTGAAGGAAAAATGTGCAAGATCATCCCAGAGGCAAAGAGCACTGTTGAGCTCCTGAGCACAGTACAGGCTGAAAAGCAGGCAATGTACACTGAGTTGTGCGGACTGCAAATGTGGAAGGAGGCTGCTCTGGAGGACCTTAATTCTTTGAAGAGGGAGGTTCTTCGCTTGAAGGAGCTAGAACTACCAGCTCTGAGGGAGAAGCTCATGAAAGAGAGAACCCGTTGTCTTCAGCATGAGGCCGAGAGCAAGGCGCTAAGGGAAGAGCTTCAAGCCATGAGGAACAAGGGTACAACTCTCTCCAACAACATTTCTTTAGTAGGGGGGAACATGACACGAGCAGGCCAGGAGACCCAGAATTCCAGGATGTTCCTGGGAACAGCTAAAGAAGACTGTCGGGTAAATTTTGTAGATCTGCGCAACTCAATGGACTTGAAGGAGAGGACTTTAAAGGACCAGAATGTAGCAGGAACTGAGGCAACAAGTTTCGGTCAATCCACAGAAGAGGATGAGATTGTAAGCTTGATGGAAAAACTGAACTTGGAGGCAGACGATTCAAACAGTGGTGCTTTTGCCTGTCCACAGTGATAACACGTGTACTTCTTTCCGTGGGCTGCAAACTGTTACATTAATAATGTCAAATATCTTTCCAATCCAGACTGACAATTGACAGTAAAATGTAAAGAGATATTTGCAGAGGTCATTTGTTTTTTTTTGTTTTTTTTTGTTTTTTTTTTTCAAATCACAATCTGAAAAGCTTTGAAAGCTTTAATGTCCTACAATTTAATGTAATTGGGTTACCTTCTAATTGTAAAGGACTGGCACGTTCACGTGGACCACTGCAGTATTTACCACGACTTAGAAATCCATATCTGCCTGAACATCTACATGAATACAGGCCTTGTGCTGGAAAGAAAACAGAGTCCTGCTAAGCATCTTCACCTGCACAACCCACCCTGCCGTATGGGGGTAAAGTGGCCTGTCTACTGCAAATAATAACTGTGAGTGAAGCATTTTATTTTCTAATTTTGCCTGTTAAAATTGGGCAATAGCTTTGTATGCTTTTTCTGTTTCAATGACAATTTAATCTCTTAGATGCTTTTTCAGTCAAACTGGTCTGTCTGTGGATTTTAACAGAAATGGATTAGGTGCCATGATTTAAAAAAGCGTGACTTTTGGAATATACCAGAAAGATGATGACATTATTCTAGGGAGCAAACATAGTTATTGTGAGTACTGATTATTTTACCACAATGTTATTCTTATGCATGAGCAGTGCATTTGCCATTTAGCAGATGATCAGCTTAATTTCTCAAAACTACATAATCCCCCATTGTCTTGGGTGTTGAGAGCCTATCTTGGCAGCATTAGGTACAATGCAGGATCCAATCCTGTATGGTATGCCACTGCTTACTTACTCACAATGTAGATTCATATGTCCATCTGCCATACTTGTTTTGGAGATGGATGAACAAAAACCAATCATCTGTCAATTTTATGGACCCATGCATTTTCTAGTTACAGTCAAAGACATACAACGTTTTTCTCAGCATAGCACCAAGAGAAGCAAATTAAAAGTCACATTTAAATATATTTGTAATTTAACTTGATATTAAAAGCCTTTTGGGTACAGGTCTCCAAAGATGAATTCCTAAAAATTACAGAGTGCTTCTTTGTAACCAGAATTCCTAAAATGGACTGCTTATCTGGTAGGTAGTGTTGGTCATATCCACAACCTGGGCCTAAGTTTATCCCAGCTAAAGCAGATACACTTGAGTACTTCAGCGGTGATGTAGCCTCGGGTGCGTGTTTGGGGTCTTTCAACATCAGACCACCTCTCTTGTGTGATACAGCATGGCTGATCAAATTCTGTCTTGAATTCTTTTGATATTTGTTGGTCAACAGATTCTTCCTTTTGAACCACAACCATTTTCAAACCTTGCATAGCTTTCCCCCTGTGAGCCACTGTGACACCAATTACAAGTTGGGCTTTGCAGGGAAACTGACCTGCAAACCTTGTGCAGCCCATTTCAATGGGCACCACATAACACCATCCCTGACTGGAATACTTGTTCAGCAAGCCATTGTATTTGGCCCTTTTCCTCTCATTGCCCTCCTCCATCAGTCTTCCCAGGGTACTTTCTGCTCCTGCTTAATCACCTATTTTGATATTTCAGATTCCAGCATGATGTCTGGCCTGAGTTGTTCCCTGTAATGGTTTCTGGGAGCTTGAATTGATTTTCTAGGTCAGCCTTTCTTGTGCCTAGTCCTCCTGACACTTAGCTGGCCCTCACCCTTATTTTATTTTAAGAAACTGCTTGTTTTCCTGCTGGGAAGTGATGCTCGCTGCAATTTATGGCTCTGCAGTTGGCGTCTGCTAACATTCTGAGTCCATGGCAGAAGCAGTTTTGTCACTACCACAAGGTTTTTGGACAGCATTGTCCTAGGGAGACACAATGGTGTCAGGAATAACACACAAGAAAATGCATACTGAAGCTGGGGAGGACATCACAGATGCAGCTTTGAATCTGCTATGGCGAGGCTGAACCTGTCAGACCTCAGACAATGAAAAGCTGTCACCCATGGCCTTGTCTGATCTCATTATGTGCCATGAGTACCTGGCAGTAACAAACCCTGGACAGAGTGACCAGACAATTTAGGTTTCAGAAATCTTAGACTGGGGGCGGCACGGTGGCGCAGTGGTAGCGCTGCTGCCTCGTAGTTAGGAGGCCCGGGTTCGCTTCCCGGGTCCTCCCTGCGTGGAGTTTGCATATTCTCCCCGTGTCTGCGTGGGTTTCCTCCCACAGTCCAAAGACATGCAGGTTAGGTGGATTGGTGATTCTAAATTGTGCTTGGTGTGTGGGTGTGTTTGTGTATGTCCTGCGGTGGGTTGGCACCCTGCCTGGGATTGGTTCCTGCCCTGTGTTGGCTGGGATTGGCTCCAACGGACCCCCGTGACCCTGTGTTTGGATTCAGCGGGTTGGAAAATGGATGGATGAAATCTTAGACTAGCATTTTGTACTTGTCAGTGTTATCAGTTGGACTGAGGCAATTAAATATGGCAGATTTCAGACCAACACACACAACAGCTGAACAAACCTTGAATCTTAGACTGTCCACAATCCAGCAAATGTGTTTGAGAGAAGTTGTTTAGAGAAGACCTGCTTACGCTGTATGACTGCCAGAATTGATCCTTGGTCATAAGAAGGCCATCCGTTGTTAAGAAAAGTACAAAGAAGATCTGCTTGGATTAAATAATTGTTGTGTCAGTGGGGCCATGCTAAATTCACAGCTTAATGTTCTAGAATTTCAGTGTGTACTTTTGCATTGGCAATCAAACTGCCCAAATATTTCTTTCAAAATGTACATATATGGTTCTCTGCTTCTATTATAATCCTTTATGCTTTTAATATTGACACACCTCTTAATTTTCACTAGCGTCTGTGAGTTAAAGAGGTGCACAGATGCACCAAGTTATAAAAATGTGTCTCAAAAAAAAAAAGGTATTTTTCCTCAATTTTTAAGGCCATAGTTAATGTAAATATGTTAACAACCAATGAAGTAGGCATACAGTGACACAGTGATAAGCACTGCTGCCTCGTAGGAAGGAGTCCTGGGAATGCACCCTGGGTGCTCCCTGCATAGAGTTTGCATGTGGGTCCTGGTGGGTTTCCTTCCGCAGTCCAAAGACATGCCAATTTAGGTGAACTGGTGATTCTAAATTGAGATTAGCATCTGTGTGATGGGCTGACGTCCAGTCCAAGGGTTGTTCCTGCCTCCACCTGTTGCTTGCTGGGATCGGCTCCAGCTGCCTTGTGATCCCTGCCTTGGACAAGTGGGTTTAGAGGATGGATAGATCAACAGATACTATAATGTGTCCTGCCCAAAGCAACTCTCACTTGGATGTTGCCAATCCTTATGTTATGCGATTTCAATTACAGATATGCTTATTGTTATAAATTTAGCTTAAGAGAAAGAGTGCCAGGCTTTTATGCTTAGCTGTATAAACATGGTCATAGCGGTCACATGTCACACATACCACTGTGAGAAAGTACCTCTTTGATAAAGCAAATAAATATCAGAAAAAGCTCCAACTTTCAAATCAGTTAAACCTTTCGGCCCTGACCTCCTATTACTAGTACATAAATATGTAGCCGTTTTGGTAAAGCACAGGTACGTTTGCAGCCTTTGGCACCGGGCGTGCTACTATTAGCGCTGACTGGACAGACTGGCATACAGTCCACAAAACACTGAAGTGAAAATAGACGCTTCCGTGCTGTGTGCACCACATAGTAAGTAGTTCCACTTTCAGTTTTATTTCCTCAAGAAGTTTGAAGTATTTGGCAGCTATTGTATAATAATAGTGATAATTGGTTTTTTTTTTTTGTTTTCATTTTTGAGCTTCCTAGACACCCCAAAGGTAGAACATCTCACAAAATAATTTTCCCATAAAAACAGAAAATCCAGGGCCGAAAGGGTTAATTTAGTTGCACTCAAATATCACACTATTACATACCTTTTCCAACTTGTTAAAGCAAGAAAGTGTATATTTTGCCACAATGTAAAAACGAAGACCAACATAGAAAAGCATTGTTTTCTCCCATTTAAATAGTGTTAATAGCATTTGTGTACTTTTTCATAATTGCAAAGGTTTAAACGTGTTAATATAAATGAGACTTCTTCTAGTAAATTTGTATTATGAACAATTTACCTTATTTAACATGGGATGTGATGTAACTTGAGACTGTAAAAAGTACAATTATTTTTTATGGTTTGCCTGGCCTCGTGGTAGTGTGACTTTATATATCCAAGAAATTTTTAGGACCATAATTAATGAACAGTCAGTTCTTTTGGGTCTAAGTGGAGATATAAGTGCTTAAAATTATGAAGGAAATGAGAAAAATGACTAACAGGATCACTTTAAGAACAAATATACTTAAGTGAGGACACTGAGACACAGATGGAAGAGGACATTACGTTAAATTTGAACATTTTATGCAACGTTGCAGACTGCATGAAGAACATGATGTTGGTTAGGAAGCATTACGCGAACAGGACTTTGGTGGACCTGAATGGTTGGTTTTGTCAAAATACTTACTTACATGAAAGTCAGTTGAAAACAAGTTTACCAATTACGACAAATGAAGCACTCACCTAATACGTGACGCCTTAAAGGTCATCTGTCAGTCACTAACAGGACTGCTGTGGGACCACAATGAGTTTTAATGAGCTCTCACTGGCCAGTGCACATTTACTTTCTGTACACATGCATATCCTTCTCAAGGATGTTAACTGAACACCAGGCTGCATTTGATGTCCATCTGTCTCTGTCTGTCCATCTGGGTGCAGATGTGCCACTCTACACTGGAAGTCTAATGTTTCCAGGTGACATACCTGTGGGGAGAACACATGCATTACTTTTTTGTTATTTACTATCTTGATTGTTTCAAAATAGCAACATAATAGCACGATTTATAAGTAAATAGTCAGATGTAGTTAAATAGGGGTGCTTTGTCTGATAGTAAGGTGGATAATTTTTGTAGAGCCCACTATTGTCATGGCTTTGAGCTGCTTTCAGGATGTAATGCTGTGTTCTGCTCCACCCTGCCAATTAAACATCAATCAACTTTATCCAGCTTTCTAATTTGTTTTCCTGGTATGAAGCAGTGAAGGATCAAGGTCAGCCCCAGGACCAATAGGTGCAAGGCAGAGACCTGTCCTGAATGGGACGCTAGTATTCCCCAGTGCACTCTTAACATACACACCAACACCTGGCTCAGAAAGGCTTACATGTAGGGCTGCCAAAGAACATGACAGCATGGCAGTGGATTGAGGAAGGAAAGTGAAGCAACCACCGCAGAAAATGCAGAATCCAAACAGAAATGACCCCAGTCTGGAGCAGCTGACACCTCCACTCTTGCTGATACTGTTATCAATGACACCATTAAAAAATAAAATTCTGAAGAAACCATTACCCCCCCCCCCCCCAGGGGGGGGGGGGGGGGGGGGGGGGGGGGAGGGGGTTAACTCTGGGGCACCCACCACCACATCCTTGATGATTAGTTATATAAATGGGGAGTTCTGTAGCATGAAGTGTCAAGTCGATTTCCACCTCCTAGAACAGAGGACTTTTTTTTTTCTTGAAGGGTGCAGTGTTCCAGGACACACAATACAGAACTTGTATGAGAGCACTTAATGAAAGCCTGAAGCTATTCTGAAGGCAAAGGCTGTCCCGGCTCCTTATTAGGTCCTTGATATTAATGTACAGTTAGATATTTTTGTCTGGTAGCTACAGCAGCAACAAAACTATTTGAATTGGTCTTTTTTGACATAGCAA
>JANRMT010062806.1:89392408-89438222 GCA_026402145.1 Polypterus bichir lapradei
TAATTCTCCCACTTTCCATATAGGTGGGAAGCTGAAATTTCACGTACTCATTCCTTGCAGTGTGCTTAGAAAAGTTAAGTATGTTTCATGTCCTATTGCAACACCCAAGGGTGTACCCCCTAAACTGTATATATATATATACATAATAATATAATATAATAATATAATAATTAATCTCCTCACTATTTCTGCGACTTCCAATATACGTAGGAAGCCCAAATTTCCCATGCTCATCGTTTACTCTGTACTTACAAATGTTAAGTATGTTTCATTTCACGCCATGCTCTGTAACAAACTTTTCAAAAATAACGTCTTCTTTTTTGCAGTTCTCACCATTATGCCGTAAAGAACCTTCGGAACTGACCTCTCCTTTTATCAGATTCATTTCTTATTTCCGTTAACAGACCATTTATTTCATGGCAGGGGCTGTCCCCAGTCCCCCTTCATTTTCCTGCACGGCCACGTGGTTGGCTCCCTGCCTAAAAATGTGCATTTCTCATACACAGCATTTATAATCATAAATTAAACTCTTTACAATCATCACATTCACTCCCAATACTAAAATAAGCCTACAACAATTACATTGACAATCATGTTACATTATTTTTAAAATGTTTCCTTTTCTTTTTCTTAACTTCTTTAACACACTACTTTTCCGCTGCAAAGTGCGGGTATTTTGCTAGTATATAACTAAATGATAAACCTAAGAAAGTTTCTAAACTATATGTCAAAGCACAACAACCAGTGGTCTCGTATCTAAGGGACAAGACAATTAAGAAAAGGGAAGAGCATTAAGCCCAAGCAAAGTCAGCAAGGGACTAAACCGTGTACTGTATTTGAATATTTCAGCAGGGATTTCCCCACAGAAGTAAACAGAAATAATTGTGTGAAGTACATTCCAAGTATTATGAGGTGTTAGGGTACCTTGTGCTCTGAAAACTTAACAGAGAAATGGGCCAGAGTCCCATAGATCTGGGCTAACAGATGGCTACAATGTAGTACATTCACATTACTATTCCCAACTATATATACAGTATATATCTAACATGTATCGCCTTGTAGAACGATATGGTTGTATCTATCATAAGGTCCTCTTCCCTTCTATCTATACCAGTGGTTCCCAAACTTGACCCTGGGGACCCACTGTGGCTGCAGGTTTTTGTTCACAGTTGGTGATAATAATCGATAACATCTGATCTCATTTAATTAGCTGGTCTTTTTTACTCTTCTCTTGTTCTGCATTCATAATAACACACAAGTATGGGTTTTACATTTATAAGACTAAAAAAAATAAATGCGTAACTCTCTTTTGTTGTTTTCCTATTATTTTCCCCTTTGGCTGTGTAGTTTGCTCTCTTCATTTAACCGTAATATAGTGACAATTAACAACCAGCACAGCAGACACCCGGGACGATGAAAGCAGCAATGACTTCAGTGTCAGACCCGCTCATTAGTAAATAATCAATTAAAACACCAGAACACCTGCAAAAGCAGATGGAAAATTAGGTTGAAAATACTGTTAACGACTTAAACAAATCTACATACTCCCCATATAACTGCTTATTTACATTTTAATAAAAATCTACCAGAATTAGTTTGTAATTTCTATATTGACTGCAAAACACAGAAACTGGGAACTAATGACTCACTTAACTAGGCTAAGAGTCCGAAGAAAAACGCAAGTTGGTTGGAACAAAAACCTGCAGCCATGGGGGGTCCCCGGGATCGAGTTTGGGAAGCACTGATCTATAACAATTGTGCTTTTTGTATCTGTAAAGTGGGACAATAGATACACAGTAACATACTCCTCAAGAAAAATGTGGCATAATACATTACCTACAAAGCAATTATGTCATGCTTTGTATGTTCCTTTTTATGTAGGAGTATCCACATGCTGATACACCACATTTCACATGAGACTTTGATCCATGTGATACACGCGCACCAACAATAGTGCTGACAATCAGAGTGTAGAGTTATTTTCTCCTTGGTTCATGAGTATCTCAAATGCTTTTTGATTAATTGTTTGCTCTTCTCTGTTAGCAGCCAGTTTGTTGAGCAGTTGGCCAGTCCTTACCAGCACAATTTCTTCCTTCTCCACTGTCATTCCTTAACGCCTCCTTCACTCCTTTTTGTAAACTCCTTTCTTTTAGGACACCTTGTTTTCTGTACATTCACTCTTGTATCATACAGTATATCCTCCATTTCTTTTTTATGGAGCATTATGTGTTTTTTCAATGCCTTGGTCAGTTTGTTTGTCACTTCCTCCACTTTGACCTCTTCTTGTTGTCTTTTGGTTAGAAGCTGTGCCAGCCCACTGTGAAATGCTCCAGAGGCAGGTGCATTTGGCCTAAACTCTCCATTGGTGCACATCAGGATCCTGAATATATCTGGTCATTGTGGTACGCTGTCTTTTGTGTTGCATTGTTCTACAATTGGATGCACATTGTAGTGGTTATCGCTGTCTGTGTGCAGTTTCTCAGTCCTCTTTGTATTTCCTTTTCATTTTTCAAGTCATAATTATCACATGATCTGTAAAAATGGACAACATTTAACTAAACATGTAACTTCTAAAGATGACTACATATCCCAGCAAAGGGGGCAAATGCTTAAGGAATGAGCCATTCCCTGATTTAGAACCTAAGCAGTTTTACAAGTGTGAGTTCATTCAGTCATTAAGCTCATCCCGATGGCTAATAGCCAGGTTGTCCAGGTATCTTTTTATGAACTGTCTGGGTCTTTCCTTCAACCACATGCTGGTTTAATTCTTTGAATCACAACAGTGTTTTTTGGTGGTCACATTTTTACTAAGTTGAACAAATGTAAAAAAATTACAACCAGTAAGGGTTTGTGTTTTAACGTTAGATGTTTCTTTTGATTAATTGCAAATAATTCCCATTCCATACATTTAAGATTACATGTTGTAAAACAATAACACGTGGTTGTGTCCAAAGAGTGGAGCGGGGAATAATTTTTCCATAGAATGGTGTTGTTATTGGTGTCTTTGTGATTTCAGGTGATTTGCCCAAAGTGTAGCATGACCTGCACCCTCATGGGCGAGGCTGTGCGAGGTATTACCATGTGCTTCCTGCTCCTACTGTTCCCTTCACCCTCTGTAGGCAGCCTGAAAGAGAGAGCGTTGCGCCTTATGGCTGAAGAACGTCTAATCGATGGGTATGTGACCACAGAGAAGAAAACATATTGGGTGGGCTTACCTGAACCTGCTACCTGTGCTTACAGCTTGTTAGCCTAAATAGCTTCAAGTAGTTCCTTTTCTCCCAGTATATTATTCAAGTAAGGCAACCATTGTGGCACATGGGTTAGCCACCATGCCGCCCGGACTCCAGGGTCTGTATCCCAGTTGCACATTCTTCTCTCGGGATTCATTTTCATCTATTACAATTTTCTTCCCAAATCTTAAAAGTGCTGTTAAGTTGATTGGGGACTCTAAAATGACCCAGTTTGGGTGGCTGCAAGAGGTGGACTTACACTTTTGTATAGGCTCCAGTTCCCACATCTCTGCACTGCATCAGATGGGTTCAGAAAGGTTTGGATGAATATTAATAAAGTACTTTTTTATATATGTAACTGTTTTCATCAAATGGGCGGCACGGTGGCACAGTGGTAGCACTGCTGCCTCGCAGTAAGGAGACTCGGTTCGCTTCCCGGGTCCTCCCAGCGTGGAGTTTGCATGTTCTCCCCGTGTCTGCGTGGGTTTCCTCCGGGTGCTCCGGTTTCCTCCCACAGTCCAAAGACATGCAGGTTAGGTGCATTGGCGATCCTACATTGTCCCAAGTGTGTGCTTGGTGTGTGTGTGCATTTCCTACGGTGGGCTGGCGCCCTGCCGAGGATTTGTTCCCTGCCTTGCGCCCTGTGTTTCCTGGGATTGGCTCCAGCAAACCCCCGTGACCCTGTGTTAGAAAATAGCAGGTTGGATAATGGATGGATGGATGTTTTCATCAACTCAGTCAGCCATTAAGACTGACAATCATGAAGAAGCTAAAGAGAAAGTGAAAAATCCCAGGCAATTCTCTGTCATTGTGGAGCTTTCGTGACTTTGAATCCTTGTTTGTGTGTGTGTGTGTATAATGAGGTGGACTCGTGCCCTTTTCTGAGACTGAGCCTACAATGTACCCACTGCTGCTGGAAAGCTCTTCATGACCATGTAAAACGATGAGCAGAAGAGAAGATGCCATGCTTTGTATGACTAAGACAAGATAGTCACTAGGGAGATGGTATTAATGCATCTATAATGAAAAGAGTACTCTGTCCTTGCCAAAATTGGTGTTTGCTAGACCTTGGTCTATATCTGCTGGCTGCCTAGCCATTTCCTAGAGAATGATAGCTTTTCAAGGGAATGTGACAGACTGGCAATGTTATTTGCAGTGTTATCATTCTGTAATCTTTCAGGTTGCCATGTCTCACTGTTTATTATCAGTATACCACAGAATGTTGAAACTCTCCAAACCTTTTCTGTTCTTCTTTAGACACAATGACCTTCCTCTACAACTGAGAAAACAGTTTGGTAATATGCTCAGCAAAATTAACCTGCGCAGCCTCCCCAGCACTCTTACTGACATAAAACGAATGGACCAGGGTTATCTGGGCACACAGGTAAATATTATTTCCCTTGCATATACTTCCCCTTTCCTGTGGCTGGACAAAAGCAGATTGTCTACATTGATAATGGTAAAAGTATCTGAAGCAGCTTGTTTTACTTTTAAATACATTTAACTATAGAATTACCAGAGCCTACGAAAAAAAACTAAAAAATCCATTCCACCTTAAATCGCTTCTCGCCTCTCCATCAGCGTCCTTTGTCCTGTAAATGTGTGGATAAGCACCAAACAGCAAGCAGCCTACTATCACATCCCCACACCACCACACAGTTTTCTCAGCTCAAGTCTGTTTACCTGCGTGTCATTTGCTTAGAGCTGTATAGAGTGAGAAGTCAAGCAAAATGACACCTTTCATAAATGCTATATCGTTATTTGGAACACTTGCATTTCATGTATGTTCAATGTCTACAACGATCTATGCACAGTAAACACATCGTTAAAACAGAAACGTTTTTCATATTTTAGTAGTAAATGACAAAATGTAGGCATAAACTGTATAATGTATGAAGCCTGAAGTCCAAAGATCAACGCAACGGTATCAGCTGCTGATTGGGAATCAAAAGGTCAAGAGTTCAATCCCGCACGACCCTGTTTTGAGAAGTGAACTGCTCTTATTCTTACTATTTTAGAATAAAAACATACATTTGATTTCAGTCTGTAACAGCCAGTGTAATTTATGATACTTGTAAAGGTTAGCTTTGTTTTTTGTTTTTTTCTTCAGTTTCATTCTCTGCTGTTTTCACATAAAGATGCACTATAGCTCTGCAGTCTACTTGTGACTGCATTCTCGTACCAATGTTTGTGAACTGAAGTGTCTGCGTGCACTTTTCGTGGCATTACATGTGTATTTTTTGAGCATGCCCGTGTCGGTAAATAACATTAGATCTGGCTTTTATTTAAGTAACATATAAATGTTAATGTTTTGGGCACAAGCACTGTCCTTTGTTACCTATTTACCTTTATTTGTTTACTTACTTCCTACAGTGTAAAGTTACAAGTGCAGAGCTTCCCATGTACATATACAAAGTACATTTGTTATTTGTTATAGCGCGTCTATGTGACAATAGCAGTGTCAAATGCGGGGGAGGTGGGGTCTGGGGAGTTGGGATCGTGAACACGGCTGAGAGAATAAAAAAAAAAAAGCTAACCTTTACAAGTATCATAAATTACACCGGCTGTTACAGACTGGAATCAAATGTATGTTTTTATTATAAAATAGTAAGAATAAAAGCAGTTCACTTTTGATTCCCAGTGAGCATCTGATACTGTTGCGCCACGGAGGCAGTCATAGTAAATATGTGTCAATGTCGCATGCTAACGCAGCTTTTTTTCTTACCACTACGCCATGGAAGCTGTTGTCTTTTCCTTGAACCTTTTGTGAAAGTGTTTATTTGATGTTTGGACTTCAGGCTTCATACATTATGTAGTTTATGCCTACATGTTGTCATTTACTCCTAAAATATGAAAAACGTTTCTGTTTTAAAAAAGTGTTTACACAGATTACTGTAGAAACGGAACACACATGAAATGCGTGTGTTCCAAATAACGATCTATTATTTCCACTCTAAAACTCCACTTCACACCCAGATAATCAATCAAGGCATGAGCTGGGAGAAGTTAGTGCACATTCTAAGTCGGTGGGGGGATGGAATAGCCGGCTGCTTGCAGTTTGTCTTTATTGGCACATTGAGAGGACAAAAGATGCTGGCGGAGAGGTGTGAACGGATTTAAGGTGGGCCGGATCTACAAGTTTTTTTGTAGGCTCTGGTAATTCTAGTGTTAAAAGGTACAAGGTATAAGGTACAGGAGGTGGACAAAATAATAGAAATACTTAATAATAATCTAACATATAGGCCAATCTTGAATGCTGCCATGGCTTGTGTTGCGGGATATTTCACTGTTCCTTCTGAGGGATGACACAGGTGCAAATTCGCTTCACACTCTGCACTCCAGAACCTCTCATAAGGGCTCATGATGTTTTTAGCTCTGATGATTGGGCAGGCCATGGAAGGACTTTGAGCTAATTCTATTGTTCATGAAGCTACGGTGAAATTAGTGAGTACAGAGTCACCTTATACTGAAAATATGAAACATGTTGAGGCAATATATCCTGGAAAATGTCTCATATTCTTGGGCTATTATACAGCCATGCGTAGCAGTCATTGGACCTAATGATTTCCCTGTAATATTTAACAGCTGGCATATCAGATAATGTTAGTTGAAGGCATCCTTTGGCTTTCTCCAAATATAACCCAATCTGGATGGATGAAACTGGATGAAAGAAGACTCAAGAGACCTAACTAATTTTGTTCTATTGCTCTGTGAACCAGAATTTGTGCTCCTTATTGCAGTTTTTCTCTCTCTGTGCACTGGCTGTGTATACAAGTGGTTTCAGAATGGCCATAAATACTGTCTTTGTGAAGCTTATAGTTTTCAGTTTTTGTAAGGCTGGGTCACAGAGGTGCTAACCCAGTTACAGTTGTGCTTGAAAGTTTGTGAACCCTTTAGAATTGTCTATATTTCTGCATAAATATGACCTAAAACATCATCAGATTTTCATTCAAGTCCTAAAAGTAGATAAAGAGAAACCATTTAAACAAATGAGACAAACATATTATACTTGGTCACTTATTTATTAAGGAAAATGATTGAATATTACATATTTGTGAGTGGCAAAAGTATGTGAACCTTTACTTTCAGTATCTGGTGTGACTCCCCCTTTGCAGCAATAACTGCAACTAAACGTTTCCGGTAACTTTTGATCATTCCTGCACACCGACCTGGAGGAATTTTAGCTCATTCCTCCGTACAGAACAGCTTCAACTCTGGGATGTTGGTGGGTTTCCTGACATGAACTTCTCGCTTCAGGTCCTTCCACAACATTTCGATTGGATTAAGGTCAGGACTTTGACTTGGCCATTCCAATCATTAACTTTATTCTTCTTTAACCATTCTTTGGTAGAACGACTTGTGTGCTTAGGGTCGTTGTCTTGCTGCATGACCCACCTTCTCTTCAGATTCAGTTCATGGACAGATGTCCTGACATTTTACTTTAGAATTCTCTGATATAATTCAGAATTCATTGTTCCATCAATGAAGGCAAGCTGTCCTGGCCCAGATGCAGCAAAACAGGCCCAAACCATGATACTACCACCACCATGTTTCACAGATGGGATAAGGTTCTTATGCTGGAATACAGTGTTTTCCTTTCTCCAAACATAATGCTTTTCATTTCAACCAAAAAGTTCTATTTTGATCTCATCCGTCTACAAAACATTCTTCTAATAGCCTTCTGGTTTGTCCACATGATCTTTAGCAAACTACAGATGAGCAGCAAATGTTTTTTTGGAGATCAGTAGCTTTCTCCTTGCAACCCTGCCATGCACACCATGCCATGCTGTCTGTGTGTGGCGTATGCTGTCATTTTTTCTGAGACTGTACCCCGGACACATAAATTAACTCTGCAGTTGTTTTGACTGATGTAATGACAATTTGCCCTGTTTTGAACTCTGCCAGTCCCTTCATACTGAATTGAAAGCTGGCAATCAGCCTAGCATGACTCGCGTTTTCAGCTGCATTTGTAATTTAGATACTTAACACAAATATATGCACAGTTTGTTAAAAATGTAAAGCTTTTCCACATTTGAGTCTGATCAGGTCAGAGCACATTATCTTCCTTTTTCCCATCCAACACCCTGTTTGTGTACAATTTCACAGAAATGAGCTTTCCATCTTAAATTTCTCTCAGGGAAGTGGGTGTTGTGTCCTCCCTGGAGCCTAATCGTACCTCATCTCCATATCCTGTAGTTTTCCATCTGCCTCCTTTGACCTTTTAAACCTCATCATTATGTACTCCAGTTTTCCTATGAAAGACTATCCAGTTCTCTTAAATCCTACATTTTTGCTTAATTGATATAATTAAAATCGTAATCTGTCTGCTTATTTGATCACCAATCATGTAGAAATGGCTAAACTGATGTTACCGAACTTTTGCATATGCATTGCCATTGCTTCAGCTTAAAATATATGCTATTAGTTCAGAAGAATTGGATACACCTCTGGCACTATCAGAATTACTAGATGCTATAAAGTCACTTCAGAGTGGGAAAGCAGCAGGCCCCGATGGCTACCCTGGCGAATTTTATAAGAAATTCTAAACTCAGCTAGCTCCCCTTCTATTAGCAACATTTACAGAAGGTAGAGAAAATAAAATTGTATCTCAGACTTTTCGCCAAGCATTAATTACCGTCTTTCCTGAACAAAATAAGGACTTATTACAATGTGCATCATACAGACCAATTTCATTTCTGAATAATGATGTTAAGATACTCTCCAAAGTCCATGCTGAAGAATGGAGAAATGCTGCCTTCGTTAATATCACAAGACCAAACTGGATTTATTAAAGGCAGACACTTAGCTTCCAATCTTCAACGTCTGTTTAATGTAATATATTCACCCACTAAGTCAAACACCCCTGAGGTATTATTATCGTTGGATGCAGAAAAAGCATTTGATATGGTCGAATGGAACTACATTTTCACTACATTGGAGAAATTTGGGGTTGGCCCGAACATTTATGCATGGATCAATCTATTGTATACCAATCCAGAAGCTTCAGTTTGTATTAACACCATTAATTCACAATACAGTAATCCCTCCTCGATCCCGGGGGTTGCGTTCCAGAAACCCCTGCGATAGATGAAAATCCGCGAAGTAGAAACCATATGTTTGTATGGTTATTTTTATATATTTTAAGCCCTTATAAACTCTCCCACACTGTTAACATTATTAGAGCCCTCTAGACATGAAATAACACCCTTTAGTCAAAAGTTTAAACTGTGCTCCATGACAAGACAGAGATGACAGTTCTTTCTCACAATTAAAAGAATGCAAATATATCTTTTCTTCAAATGAGTGTCTGCATCAGGAGCAGAGAATTTAAGAGAGAGAGCGAGCGCTCGCAAAGAAAAGCAAACAATCAAAAAATCAATACGTGTGCTTTTAAGTAAAGCGGCATTTTTCAGAGGAGCGTCAGTATCTTCTAAGCAAACAGCCTCTGTTGAAACAGCCCCTCTGCTCAAATCTCCTCCGTCAGGCGCAGAGAACGTCAGAGAGAGAGCGCGAGATTAAAGCAAACAATCAAAAAATCAATACATGTGCATTTGTGCTTTAAATATGCCGAGCACCGCAATAAAGCGGCATTTTTTAGAGGAGCGTCAGTATCTTTTAAGCAAACAGCTTCTGTGCAAACAGCACCTCTGCTCACACCCCCTCCGTCAAGCGCAGAGAATGTCAGAGAGGGTGAGAGAGAGGCAGAGACAAGCAAACAATCAAGCACTGCGCGGGAAGCATATCTTATAGCATTGAGGAGTTTTAGTTAATATGTAATACATGCTCTGATTGGGTAGCTTCTAAGCCATCTGCCAATAGCGTCCCTTGTATGAAATCAACTGGGCAAACAAACTGAGGAAGCATGTACCATAAATTAAAAGACCCATTGTCCGCAGAAATCCGCGAACCAGCGAAAAATCCGTGATATATATTTAGATATGCTTACATTTAAAATCCGCGATAGAGTGAAGCCGCGAAAGTCGAAGCGCGATATAGCGAGGGATTACTGTACTTTAAACTAGAGCATGGTACCAGACAAGGATGCCCCTTATCACCACTGCTTTTTGCAATCACCATTGAGCCACTGGCAATTCACTGTTGAAATGCTTTTGAGATAAAGGGGATTATCAGAAAAGGACTGAAACAGAAAGTTTCTCTATATGGTACTGTATGTATCAGATGTATGTATCTATGGTACTGTATGTATCAGATCCACAAAATACTGTGCCTGCAGTCCTAACAGCTATAATAGAATTTCAAAAGATTTCTGGTCTCTATATAATCTATTTGAATAAAAGTGTGCTACTCCCAGTGATTTCTCAAGCGTACAATATTAGATTGGACACCTTCCCTTTTATCATTGCAGATCAGTTTAAGTACCTAGTGATAAACATCACAAGTAAACATAAAGCTCTGTATCAACAAAATTTTGCCGTCTTTATGGAAAAAATTAAGCAAGACTTGCATAGTCAACGCTCCATCTCAGTTAATGTGGAAGAAATAACATTGTTAAGATGAATTTCCTTCCTAATCTTCTCTTTTTATTTCAAAACATTCCAATATACATCAGTAGATCTTTTTTTAAGAAATTAGATTCAACCAGAACCTAATTTATTTGGAATTCAAAACATCCACTTATCCAAAGAGCAACCCTACTAAGACCTAAGGCGAAAGGCAGTATGGCTCTACCTAACTTTCAATATTATTACTGGGCTGCAAATATACAAGCTGTAAAAACATGGACATGGACACAAATAGATGAACATACACAGGCTTGGTCCTCAATGGAAATAAAATCCTACAGTACTTCTTCATATTCCTTGCTTTGCACCCCAATAAATACAAGTTATTGCCAAATATACTAACAACCCAATTGTGCTTCACTCACTCAGAATATGGAACCAATGTAGGAAGTATGTTAAAATAGAGAAGCTTTTATTTGTGGCACCTTTGCACGAGAACCACCTTTTTCCACCCTGTCAAACATATGCAGTTTTTAATGTCTGGAAAATATTTGGGATTAAATCACTTAGAGATCTGTACATAGACATTTTTGCATCCTACGAACAATTACCGCAGATACTCACGTATAAGTCGAAAAATTTATGCCTTAAAATTCATTCAAAAACACAGAGTCGACTTATACACGGGGCAACACTAATTTCATTAAATAATTCTTTAAACTGTGAAATACCGTACTTGAATTTGAGCATTAGGTTTTGCAGGTTTTGGATAACAAACATACCATTAGCTGCCAGTAGATGGCGGTAACCAGAAACATACACTCAACATTCATTTGGCGCAACGTTTTATTAAATTTGCATTGAATTGTTCCTGGAAGAAGCTTGAAGACCCCACATGCTCTGCATTATTAGCCTACGTATATTTAATTGCAGTTTATTAGTAAAATAGATCAGTATATTAAGTTAAACTTCTTACCGGTACGATCATGAATTCTGAAAAGAAGACAAGAGCATCGTATCCCGCATCGTTCAAACTGAAAGTTATTCAGCGTGCTGAGGAAACCAATAATTGTGTGGCTGGCAGAGAGTTTTACATTAGCAAAAAACTTGTAAGAGATTGGATAAAAAATAAGTCTTCTCTACAAGCAATGCCAAAGTCTAAGAAAGCATTGCGTTTTGGACTTTCGCCTTTCAGTGGGCTGGAAAAGGACTTGAATGACTGGATTGTGGAATGCAGGCAAAATGGATACGTTGTGACTCGTTCGAGCATTCGGTTACGGGCACTTCAATTGGTAAAAGAAGGAAAGTATTTAACGATCGATGGTAAGCCTTTGTTGAAATTTCAAGCATCGGCTGGCTGGTGTACACGGTTTATGAACAGATAAGGGCTGTGCCTTTGTCAGCAAACAAATATCGCGCAGAAGCTGCCGAACGATCTAGAAGAAAAGGTCAGTTCCTTTCATAAATTTATTATCAAGCTAAGAAAAAGGCATGACTTTGATCTCAGTAACATTGGTAACATGGATGAAACGCCAATGACATTTGATATGCCGGGGAATCGAACTGTAGCAGGTATTGGTGAGAAGACCGTACTTATTAAGTCAACGGGCCATGAAAAAACCCATTTCACCGTTGTCCTCACTTACATGGCAGATGGTACAAAGCTACGCCCAACGATAATATTCAAGAGGAAGTCATTCCCAAAGAACATAAAATTTCCTGCAGGCATTACTGTTCGTGTACATCCCAAAGGCTGGATGGATGAGGCTGGAACGAAATTGTGGCTTCAAGATGTGTGGGCTAGGCGATCAGGAGCAGGGCAAAGTAAACGCCCGTCACTTTTGGTGTGGGACATGTTCCATGCTCATACATCAGAGAATATGAAGAATGAAGCCAGGAAAATGGCTACTACGTTAGCTGTTATTCCCAGCGGATTGACATTGATGCTCCAGCCATTAGATGTTTGTTTGAACAAGCCATTCAAGGACAGAGTACGCAGCATGTGGCTTCAGTGGATGTGTTCTGGAGAAGTAAAATTAACAAAAGGAGGGAATTTGAAGAAACCAGACCTTGATTTAGTAGCTAAATGGGTAAAGTAAGCTTGGGACTCAATTCCACCAGAAATGATCAAAAAGTCGTTATTGAAATGCGGCATCAGTAATGCTATGGATGGATCAGAAGATGATGCCATCTATGAAGACAAAGAATCAGCAGCAGATGATTCAACAATCGGCGACAGCGAAGAGGATGATGTTTATGCTGACGACGTCACGGAAGAAGACTTTCACGTTTTATTCGGACATTCTGATGGCGAAGAATCAGACTTTGAAGGATTTGAAGAAGACACTTAGGGCCTCTTTATTATATGCGAGGGACTTGAATATGAATTTAATCGAAATATTCTAACTGTAAGTAAATGAATAAAAATGTTTTTGGAGTTTTAATTTTCGCTTACTAAAATTCTTCAAAGATTAAAATATTGAAAGTCTGGGCCCAGGTACATTGGATATAATTATGAAATTCAAAGAATTTGATAGGCTGTCAAGTTTTACCCTCGACTTATACGCGGGCCATAACAAATTTCGTAATTTTCGGCTTAAACAATACACTCGACTTCTCTCCGAGGTCGACTAATAGGCGAGTATCTACGGTACACTCCAAATTTAACTTTCCAGGAACACATTTCTTTCACTATCTTAAAATCAGAAACTTTGTTAAACAGAACCTGCACAGTTTTCCTCATCTCTCACCTACCTTTATGCCGGAAAAAATATTGATCAGTCCTGAGGACTGAAGACAGCATCTCCGTAATATATAAAACCATTTTACAGTCCCTACCTTTTAAAGATCCAAGAGGACAATGAGAAAAGGATCTCTCACTCAACATATCAGAAAAGGAGTGGATGGTCGCAATGCAGAGAATTCACTCTAGCTCCATATGCGCAAAACATACAATTATTCAACTCAAAATTATACATCTGTCTCGTTTAAAATTGTCCAAAATGTTTTCAGGGCAAGATCCAACCTGCGAATGCTGCAATTGAGTTCCGGCCTCACTGGGTCACATGTTTTGGGCCTGCACCAAATTAACATCATTCTGAACCAAAATCTTTAAATGCCTTTCAGACAGCCTTGGTGTCACAGTCCCTCCTAACCCATTAGCAGCTGTGTTTGGTGGACTTCCAGATAGGCTTAAAGTGGAGAAGGACAAACAAACTGTGATTGCCTTTATTACACTATTGGCACGCAGACTTATCTTGCTCAACTGGAAGAATCCTAACTCACCCATTCTAAGTCAGTGAGTAGCTGATGTTATATATTACTTGAAACGGGAAGAAAGTCAAATTCGCACTTAGAGGATCTTTTCAAAACTTTTTCAAAACCTGGCAGGATCTAATCAATAACATTTTAGAATAAGCATTTACATTGAGGAAGCAGGTTCTCTCCCCTCTTTTACTCCATGTATCTTTATTTATTTATCTATTTACTTATTTTTACTAGCTTAAAGTTTTAATCTGCTGGCCTAGCTCTCTTTCTCATGGGTGGGGGTTGATTTTTTTCGAACCTTTTTTTGTAAAACTTGAGTTATTTGTATGGAATGTTATTTGATTTAAATACAATCAATAAAATAAAAAAATGCAATTTGGTGTATCAGGGAGAATGGGTTGTAATGTAAAAGAGAAACACAAAAATCTGTGGCAGTGCAGGGACTATAATTTTCATGGCAGCTGGAGAGCACTGGGGCTAATAGAGAAACACATTTATCAGCATGTACAAAGTTTCTTACCAGCCAAGTGAGATCTCATCTAAGATTACAAGTACAGTGTTTTCTTCTCAACTGATTTGGACAATTTATTGTATCACTTGGTTACAGCTTTTATTTAAAATTATATAATTTTGACCTTTCATGGATTGTATTTAGCCATGATGAATTTTCAAAAGGCAGCATTTATCCATTTATTTTAACTAGGGGCTTTGTCCCCTGCTTGCTTCGCTCACCACACCTCCCCCCACGAGGGTGCGCTATTCTCCAGCCACTTTGCATCTCTGTTGCTCACATTGTGAATGGGTTGGGGACTGAATGCACGCTAAGGAGATGCGGTCTGATCAGCTGCTGTCTTTCTGCTGCTGCTGCCGAGCTGTGTGTTCTGCTTGTCGCGCTGCACGTCGTTCATTTAAAAGCCTGTACAGCAGGTGTCCTTTCGTCTCACTGCCTTGTCATGCGGGACATCAAATTATTGTCTTCCGAGAAGATCACGTATCATCTCCTTTCAAGATTTTTTTTTATAATAGAGAGATATAGACCCTTTTTCTGAGAAATACATGGGTCCAGAAGGATTGTCAAACATTTAAGGAGCGATGTGTGTGTTTTTTTTTTTAAAAAACTAGGGGGCTTCTCCCCCTGCTCACTTCGCTTGCCAACCCCTGTGTTTGGTTAATCGGATATACAATTTTAATTTTTTTTTCTTTGGAATTGTTTCAATTTCATTATTTGCACTTTTACTTTAAAGCTTCTTTAAAAACATTTTTTGGAGACACATTGTGACAATGCAATGTATAACTGCCCGTGAGTGAATATTGTTTCTGTTTCTCTAATAAATAATCCGACTTTTTCTAATGTTTGTCCTTGTGATTTATTGATTGTCATAGCAAAAGCTACTCTCATGGTAAACTGTAAACATTTTAATACGAATGGCATATCACGATCTCCTTTGGAGTGTAATGTTATTCACGGAATATATACATTACCTTTCTTTTTGCCTGTTAAAATTTGCATTCCTTCTCCATGATCAAAAATATACACCTGACCAAATTGTGTATTCTTTGAAATTCAACTTGTCGTTGCTTTAACTGTTGCAGGACCACAGATTCTCATAGCGTATGATCTATTATTGTGTAAATCCACGTTTTGTGCATAAGAATGATGCAAAAAGACTCTACTCTTGCTTTTTATTTCTGACCTCGATTTGTCCTGCTCTTTTTTCAATTACACCTGGTTCTGATGATTAATCACCTTTTGTTTTGCGGTAATGCGATCTTTTCTATCTTTTCTTTGATACTGTAGCGACTGACATGATAAAGTGTCATAAAAGTTTTACTTGAACAATCGCTGACTTTGTAACCCCAAACACAACTTTCTAGCACCCTATCCAATCCCTCATCCCCCACGTCTCGCCCCCCCCACCTTACTGCATCAATCAATACCCCGCTATCAGTCTTCCATGCTGTACAGTACTCCGCCCTCCCTCAGTCAGACTGAACAATCACTTAAAAATAAAAAAGGCTGCAACCTGGCTGTGACGCTGCAATACTTTTGAATTCTACTGGTTTCATAATCTCTTATCTGCCTTTTTTCTCTCCAACGCCTTTGGGTGTCTATTCTCCGTATTGTCCTGATACGCTTTATATGTGTTGAGAGCACAGGATGTGTGTGCACTACGTGCTTTTACACGACTGACTGTTTTTTGATGGATGTGTTCTTATACGATATCTGTTGTAAGTAGGGTGTGTCTTGCAAGAATCTTATGTTCCATGTCCCTGCGAGACGGCCCTGGGACAGTCTCTTGGCACCAAGTCTCATGTTTACGGTCCCTGCAAGACGCTCTGTGGCAAGTCTCTTTTGTCTCGCGGTCTTTTAAATGTCTTTCAAGAACTTCCGAGAAAATCACGTATCGTCGCCTTGCTTTTGCATTCCAGGATTTCTTTTTATAATAGAGAGACCTTTAAAATTCCAAAACGTTGCAAAATCAGATGCAAAACAAAGTTTAGCATGAATTTCACAAATGATGCCAAAGGAAAACATGACTGTTTAGCTCATCAGTACTTATTATTTTTGATGTTATGTTATAACATAACCAATGGAGCGAGATTTGGGCCACCAGACAAGGGTGTTGACAGCCTTTTCTGTATTGCTCAAATATGCAGATTGCAATCTCATTACACTGGTACAAGTAACACCCCACGGCTCTGCTCAGTATAATGCATATTTGGAAAATCGATGGATGGATTGTACTTGTGACAATAACTCCAAAATGAACTGATGTCACTACATTTGTTTTTTTTAACAAAGCAGAAACATTTTTAACAAAATCCAATGCTATCGTACACCTAAATCTTGTTACTAAGTGCAACAAACATAAGCCATAACAAAACAGAAACAAACACCATTTTGTTGCGCTTGACAAGTTACTGTTTAAAATATTGTAGAAAGGGAACGATGTAGGCCAACATTAGTAACTTTTACTGTTTCTTGATGGTAGGCATGTATTTAGGTCCAATTTATGATGAAGCCCTTATAATTTTAGGCTTTGATACCAATACAGTGTTGTGATTTGTAGCAATTTTATATCAGTGTTGCAAGACTCAATTTTGAATCATCTTTGTAACATTATTGATTGCTGCTGCTGGTGCTATCTCTAATAATAATGTCTGTGAACACTGATCGCCTTTCACATTATAGATGTTTTGTGTGGTCTATGTACTGAATTATTCAAGAAAGTATTCAATTTGTTAATGCATGATTAAAAATCTATTCATGAAAACACACTAAACAGGAATTATAAAGAAGCAGCGTTCTTGGTTTCAAACCAGAAAGGAATTATAGCAATTAATGGAATCCAATCATATACAAAAACAACAAATTATGATAGATTGGACATTTGTATTTCAGCCAGCATTGACAAAAGGCTCAACAAATAACAAAAATATTATATTTTTTTCCTTAACCAATTACACAGTACAAATATACCCAGGCAATGCCAGGCAATTTAGCTAGTTAATTTATATTTTTTAAATCCCTCTTGTTAGGGACAGTGAGGCCCAAAACCTCTCATGTTACATTTTTACTGGGTGAGTGTGCCTTGTCAGGCATAGAAAGCCTCCAGCCTTTTCCTTCCAGGAGCACAGCTGCCCCAGACATTAGTGATTTGTCCCACATTCTCAATGGTCTTACCCACGAGGATTCACCTGAATTTAGCAATTTCATTGTGAAGGTACCTTACTTGTCAGCACTTTACAGAAATCCAGTCAATACGCGTTGTTATTTAACTTTGTTACTTCTAGTTTGGCCTAGTATTTTTTAACTCTCTATCATTACAGACATTAAGCCTGCTCCTGTCAGACACCTGACAGTTCTATTAACTTGCCTAATTTTGTAAAATCGCAGTATCCTTTTGTGTAGCCTCCTTGATTTTGACTCTTTTTCGACCACAACATTTTGAATATTTTTTTCAGTGAGTCCCACCCTTGTAAAAGTAAACCCTCAAAATGCTTTACGCACATTTGAATCTGTTCCTCGGAGAGTTGCAGTCAGGGCAGCTGATGGAACGGTCCTTACGGATGACACTGCAGTTGTGACCCGCTGGGCTGGCTACTTTAAGCAGTTGTTCAAAGCTGATCCTCCGGCTAGGACGATGGATATTTCTTGGTTCACGGTTCTTGTGGCTGATCCTCCAATTAGCTGTGAACCACCCAGTCTCACTGAGATTGCACAGGTGGTGAACCAGCTGAGGGGGAGAAAGGCTGCAGGGATCTGTGGTATCCGGGGTGAACTTCTCCAGGCTGGTGGCAAAGCTGCCCTCCTGGCATTGCAACCAATCTTTGCTTTCATTTGGGAGACTGGCATCATCCCAACTGACTGGAAAACAGGACTTGTCATCCCTATCTGGAAAGGGAAGGTTGAGCACCTGGATCACAGCAACTACAGGGGGATAGCACTGCTCTCTGTGTCGGGTAAGGTCCTTGCTAGGGTCGTCCTCAATAGGAACCGTGATCACTTGCTCACCTACCAGCGACTGGAACAGTCTGGTTTTACACCTAAGAAGTCTACCCATTGACTGCATCCTGGCACTGAGGGTTCTCATGGAGCGCAAACGCGAATATTGTCAGAGTTTCTTTGCAGCCTTTGTCGATTTTCGCAAAGCATTCGACTCAGTTGATCAAGCTGCCCTGTGGGACATCCTGAGGGTTCGAGGGATTACCTTGAAGTTGCTGGATATAATGGCCAGCCTGTACACTGTTACTGTGAGTGCTGTGCAGAGTGGAGGCAGGACCTCTGCGTTTTCCCAGTTGAAACACCAAGATCCAGGTATTTAATGACCTCTTGTACTCAGCCATCAGCAGTGTGTCTGTTTGCAGAGAGAGTGTCGACCTTGTCGAGAGGTTTACTTACCTTGGCAGTGACATTCATGTCCCTGGTAACTCTTCCTATGAAATCAGTAGACGGATTGGGAGAGCATGGGTGTCATGAGGTCGCTGGAAAGGGCTGTGTGGCGCTCCTGATATATCTATGCAAAAGGACGAAGGTCCAAATCTTTAGAGTCCTGGTGCTTCCTGTCTTGCTATATTGTTGCGAGACATGGACGCTATCCAGCGACCTGAGACGAAGACTGGACTCCTTCATGTGTGTCTCTCTGGAAAATCCTTGGGTACCGTTGGTTTGACTTTGTATCGAATGAGCGGTTGCTCATGGAGTCCCGAATGAGGCACATTACCTGCATTGTGAGGGAGTGTCAGTTACGGCACTACGGCCATGTGGTGCGTTTCTCCCGAGGGTGATCCAGCTCATAAGATCCTCATTGTTGGGGACCCGAGTGGCTGGACCAGGCCAAGGGGTTGCCCACGTAACTCCTGGCTGTGGCAGATAGAGGGTCATTTCCGGAGGGTGGGACTGGACCGCGTGTCTGCCTGGGGGGTTGCAAACCGGGTTCCCAAATTGTTTCGTTGTGTAGTGGGTGCGGCAACACACTGTACCAGTACATGCTCCCCGACTTGGCTTGACTTGACTTAAAATGCTTTAGCTACCCCAAGTTTCCTCCTATACTTCAGATATCTGTGCGTCATTCAGATTTGCCTAGTAAAATTTAAAGTCCGCTCAGATGTCTGTGGCATTCACTCTGTATAAGACAACATCCAGGAAATGCAAATTCTGTTTTGGTTTTGTAGAATCCGACAGCTCTACGGAGGCTGTGAAGATTCCATAAATCCTAAAGAAAGGAGTGTGATTCGGTCTTAAATCAGCATGTTTTGTTATCATTAGGGATGTCGTTGCCATTAGATTCCTCAACATTCTTATAATTCATTTTTTATAATATAACTTGATTTTTCCTAGATCTGCAGGTTTCACACAAAGGAACCCCAGATCTTGACACCTTCAGTTTTTTTTTTTAAACATGATTTGTCAGTTGTTCTCCTTTAATATGTCTCCCTGCATAATGTCAGCTACATCATTTTGCAGTCAGATTGCATGCAACAATGTAAATATTGTGTAGCATTAGTTCCTTAGTGTGCCTTCAACACAGCCTGAGGACCACTGTACTAAAACAACCTGTTGCACCAATCTCCTGCTGGTTTTTTTTTTGGTTCATTT
Source organism: Polypterus bichir lapradei (assembly GCA_026402145.1). Classification (NCBI taxonomy): domain Eukaryota; kingdom Metazoa; phylum Chordata; class Cladistia; order Polypteriformes; family Polypteridae; genus Polypterus; species Polypterus bichir. Next base: position 89,412,469 of record JANRMT010062806.1, read on the forward strand.
GCTTAAATTACTTCCAGATATGACACACACACACACACACACCCCACCCATGATCTCTGTAGAAATATCTTTCCCACGGATAGCCAGTGATTAAGATTGTGATCTCGGAAATTGTATGATTCTGTAGTTCATCCTTTGGCCTGTGTATGGGGCCCTGGCTTTGTGGCACATCATAGACGAGTACACTGTAAAATGCATTGTGATGGTGTTCCTGTGAAAGGTGCTATATTAGACATGGCTTAACTTGATGATTGACAAGTGGGCTTATTGCCTGCTGTTAATGTCCCTCTCAGCTGCTTACACTTTCATCAACTTCCCCATGTTCTTCAAGGCTTCATTAAGCTCCAACTTCCTTTCATAAGTGCTTAGTGACTGCACTGGGAAGTAGCAGCCCAGCATGAAGTAGTTGAGAAAGTGTCGGTCAGGTGCTGAAATGTAGGCGGCTCACTGCCAACTTCAGATTTATATTTCTATAAAATTACAAGAATGGGCCTTACAGCCTCAACTAACAATTATTTTTTAGCACAGTTGGAGCCAATCTCTTTGTCTTTTTGTACTTGGTTTAAATCTTAGGGGTCTAGCCTGAACTTTAGGCTCTCTGTAGTTCATATAAGCGGTTTAGTAATTTTTATATTAAAATGCTATCTTCATATAGACTATTACATTATGACCCTTTGACAAAAGGGCAGGATATATGAAAAACATCAATAATGTGTTTTTCAGTGTAAAGATTCTATCTGTTTTCCTTTTCCTGTTTTTAAATGTACAAACCATCATGTAATAGTGGTTTCCCTATCTACTTTTCATTTAACTGAGTGAATAATATGCTATAACAATCAAATTATGTTTGTCTTTTACACTTTAATGAGACTAGGCCATTCCACCTAATATAGCTCATTAGTCCTACATCTTTGACCTGCTAAAGTTTCTGTTTTTATATGTGTTGTGATTCTTTAGTAATTTTATATACACTAATATGCATATTATGCTGCTCAGGTGTATTGCCAAACTGGTGCTGCTGTTTGGTCATATTTCAGCTTTATATGTAGCACATTTACAAACACTTGCACATCTACTACCAAGTGAACTTACTGTTTTCATGGTATTATATGAACAAGAAGTAACTATGAGTTATACGGAGTGGACAAAATAACAGAAACACCACCCGAATTAGAAGTTTAAGAAATACAAATGCAACTGCAAAGGTGAAATATATTATTAGGCTGATAGCAAATTAGCTTGATGTGTCAGCGAAGATAGAGTTTTGGACAATTAGAACTTTAATATGGTTGCTTACAGGGCAACATGAGGTGACACCGTTCCAAAGGGTCCACATAGTCCGTGTCCAAGGTGCATCAGTCACACAAGCTGAAAAGTTTTACACATGCCAGGGGAACAGTCTCAGAGATAATGACAATGTCAGCATTTGCCAAACCAAAGAAACTGCTTTGGTCAAAAGAAAATCTCAAAAGAAAACCAATCACTTGCTGAAGGGCTGTAAGTGGTCAGCCTTACAGTCTGGAAAAGAAAAAGAAAAAAAAAACTTAATGCTGTGACTTACAGCTGGCTTGGCCTGGCAAAACAGCACTAACAATTGAACTGCAGCCCTGTTGTCACACGGGCTTCTCTTAATCCGTACCTGAATCAGCTGGATATCCTCCTAACCTGAACTGTACTGCATCTCTCAAAGCAGACCTTGGTGAGGTTGGTGGGGTGTTTAGTGGCTTTTATGCCAAGTCAGAATATCACATGATCAGAATCTAATACTCCTCTCCCTGGTCACATGCCCAAACTACACAAGTCGCAGACTCGCTGCAACTTGCAGCATCTGCTGTCAGGCTGATTCACCCGCTGCTCTTAACAGGCCAGTTGCCCTTTCTTGAGCGCCACAGTTGCAATGGAAGAACACCATAATGAAGCCAATGGACAGCAAACGTGTCTATACAAGATACACCAGCCATGCCATGTGCACACGGAGTACAAACCTGTGAGTACAAGAGCCCATTTTTCATTTTTATAAAGTGACTGTACCTTCCAACTCCCTTAATAAAAATCCTTTCCCAGAACGTTCTTTCAGAAGGCCTTAGCAAGCTCTTTTGATCTTGTTATGGTAATAACACACACGTCAGCAACAAACAGCAACCAAGTTAAATGTCTGAGTTACTTTAAGTAAAACAGGTTCAGACAAGATACTCTCTAATGACGTTCAGTTCATTTGCACCGGATTCTAATTTGAGGTATTTGAGGGGTGGACTAACCTTTTCTATGTGACTTGTTTATGTTATTTCTTCTTATACTGGGATGCTTCCATTCAGAGTTGCTTGGAAGTTTCTTTTTTTAATTTTTTTTTTGAATAACATTACAAACATCTGGCACAGTATCCCCATTGCTACAAAGCTATTGATTCTATTTGCATGTTCTCCCTAAGGAGTTTCTTTGGGTATTTTAGTTGTCTGCCATTTCTAAAGATGTAAATATTAGGCTACCTGGTGACTCAAAATTGGCCTGATGTAAGTGTGACTGAAGATGAGTTGGGGAGGACAGTCCAGGGTCAGCTATCAAGTTCTGTTTGAGGAACCTTAAGACATTGCTTTAAAAAGTGGATTAGAAAATGGTTAGAGATGAATGTATGTATGTATGGCATAACATTTACGCAAGAATTAAAAAAAAAAAAAGAGTAAGGTCAGTTGCCACATTTGATTTATTAACTGTTTCTGTAATAGTCATAATGAAAAACAACAGTAATAATAAAATGTATTTATATGTAATACTAGGGGGCTTTGCCCCCTGCTCACTTCGCGCACCCATCATACTCCCCCCTCAGCCTGCTCTACACGCTAGCCACTTCGCGTCTCTCCCGCGTGCGTTGTGAAGAGGGGGGCGGAACGCACCCCAAGGAGATGCGGTAACTCCTCCGAAACCCCCTGTTAAACGGTGATGCAATGAGAAACAAATACAGTTTTTTTTTACCTCCTCTTTGCTCGATCAGCTGCTGGTTTGCTGCTGCCATGCCACGTGATCTGCATCTTGTGCAGCACTTCAACCATTTAAAAGCCTGTGCAGCAGCTGTCCTTTTGTCTCACTGCCTTGTCTCCTCCCACAGACATCCTCTGCTCCTGTTGGGGGTCCCGCTTCCGAGGCACACCCCTATAAAGAGGAAGATTTTCTATTCTTTTAATTGAGAGACGGAGCTTGATTTACTCCTGAAAGGACTTATGTTTGTTTGTAGTGTCTGAATAACGTTTCTGGGTCTAAAATCTCCTGTGTATCTGTGCAACTCTGTGACTCAAGCATGACTGTTCTGTGGATTTCACAGTTCTGACGGTTATGCCTCTTCATTGGGAAGAAACACTTTCACTTTCCCTGATGGCAATATGAATTAGACGATCTACATGTCTCCGACTTAAAGTTTAAATCTGAACAAAATATTTGATCTCTTTTTTTCTGTTCTGTTATTTCACCATGTAATAATTTTTGTTTGTTTGTGCTAATGCGGTCTTTACTATAATTTTTTGGAGACTTTCAAATTTTCGTACTTCCACTACGCATTATCTAACCTGCTCTGCATGTGTATCATGCCACCGTTTTTAAATTCTTTACGGCATTCTACTTTGTCATCTACTCTTTGTCTCACAGGACGTGAAAGTTTCTCTCTGAGAAAGTCACTTCTCATCCCAAGATTTTTTTTATATAATAGAGAGATATAATAGTAATTATTTATATTTATATGGTGCTTTTGTGGTGTTAGTCAACTTCATAAATTATAGTCATTTGTAATACCATGGAGTTGAAAATGGAACCAAAGTAAGCTTGTGGCGGCTCATAGCTTTCACAGAGTGGAGAATTCAAGTGAAAAAATGACATTAATTGATGTCCTGTTAGTGGTTGGTTGTGGGGGTCTGTGACTAATTTTGTAAACACTTTGGATAGGAGCTTTTTCTTAAGTGAAAAAATGCAAAGAAATATGAATCATAATGTGCAGATAATGCAGTCATGAGATTGTTTTTAGTACAATGCAAGACTAAGTACATATCTGTTCACTGCACACTTACAAAACAAAGATTATTACGCAATTCTTTTCCTTTTATATATTTTCTATTTTAATGGTTAACTTACCTCAAGCAGCAGGAGAACATAAGCTGGTGTACAAGTGGCATGTACACTCACAACATTGCTGGCATTTGACCAACTTGGATTAGGTATCAACTTTATCATTAGGAGTAGTTGTCAGATGAGTAAAAACAATACATACTAAATAAGAAGTAAAAAAAACACACTAAATGTACAAGTTGAAATGACCTCTTTCAAGGGTAAATATGAAACCCGTAAACAAAGTTGCACTTGAAGTCACACAGAATGATTCTCTGTTTTAAGACAGATGAGTTCACAAATTCACCAATGCTTTACAATGGGACGTTTTAACATTTCAAAAATTGGTACAGTACACTCTAATCGAGATATCCTGATGAAGATCAAACTTTGCTGACAAATATCCTTGAAAAAATAAGCGTTCACAATTTCAATGAAATCAGTCCACTGGGATCGGAGTAATTTCATGCAGACAGACAGACAGACATGGCAACTAGGGAATCCATTCCCGGGCTCCAGATTACCGGGAGCCCTGGATTCCTGGACATTTTTCATTCCCGGGAGTGAAACTGCTGTAATTCCCAGGAAACTGGGAACGGCCAAGCTCGCATATACAGTCATGGCAGAAATTATCTGCACCCCTGGAATTTTCCCAGAAAATGATCCATATCTCCCAGAAAATTGTTGCAATTCCAAATGTTTTGGTATACACTTGTTTATTTCCTTTATATGCATTGAAACAACAGAGAAAAAAGGCCAAATCTGACATCATGTCACACAGAACTCCAAAAACGGCTGGACAAAATTATTGGCACCCTTTCAAAATTGTGGGTATATCATTTTATTACAAGCATATGATGCTCATTTGAACTCACCTGTGGCAAGAAACAGGTGCTGGCAATATAGCAATCACACCTGAAGCCAGTTAAAATGGAGAAAAGTTGACTCAGCCTTTCTGTTGTGTGTCTGAGTGTGCCACACTAAGCATGGACAACAGAAAGAAGAGCAGAGAATTGTCTGAGGACTTGAGAACAAACATTTTGGAAAAATATCAACAATCTCAAGGCTACTAGTCCATCTCCAGAGATCTTCATGTTCTTCTGTCCGCTGTGCGCAACATAATCAAGAAGTTCACAACACATAGCACTGTAGCTAATCTCCCTGGACGTGGACGGAAGAGAAAAATTGATAAAAGACTTCAACGAAGGATAGTTCGAATGGTGGATAAACAACCCCAATCATCTTCAAAACATATTCAAGCTGTTCTGCAGACTCAGGGTGCAACAGTGTCAGCTCGAACTATCCGTCGATATCTGAACAAAATGAAATGCTATGGCAGGAGAGCCAGGAGGACCCCACTGCTGACACAAAAACATAAAAAAGCCAGACTGGAGTTTGCCAAAATGTACTTGAGGAAGCCAAAATCCTTCTGGGCGAGCTTCTTGTGGACAGATGAGACCAAGTTAGAGCTTTTTGGTAAAACTCGTTATTCTACTGTTTACAGAAAACGGAAAGAGGCCTACGAAGAAAAGAACACAGTACCTACAGTCAAACATGGTGGAGGTTCTAAGATGTTTTGGGGATGTTTTGCTGCCTCTGGCACTGGATGCCTTGACTGTGTGCAAGACATCATGAAATCTGAAGACTACCAAAAGATATTGGGGCACAATGTAGGGCCCAGTGTCAGAAAGCTGGGTCTGCGTCAGAGGTCATGGGTGTTCCAGCAGGACAATGACCCCAAACATACCTCTAAAAGCAAGAAATGGTTGAAGACAAAGCGCTGGAGAGTTCTGAAGTGGCCAGGAATGAGTCCAGATCTAAATCCAATTGAACACTTATGGAGAGATGTCAAAATTGCTGTTGGGAGAAGGCGCCCTTTAAATCTAAGAGATCTTGAGCAGTTTGCAAAAGAAGAGTGGTCGGAAATTCCAGTTGAGACATGTCACAAGCTTGTTGATGGTTATAGGAAGCGCTTGATTTGTTATTTTTTCCAAAGGGCGTGCAACCAAATATTAAGTTGAGGGTGCCAATACTTTTTTGTCTGGCCCGTTTTTGGAGTTCTGTGTGACATGATGTCAGATTTGGCTTTTTTTCTCTGTGTTTTTGTGTTGTTCCAATGCATATAAAGGAAATAAACAAGTGTATACCAAAACATTTGTAATTGCAACAATTTTCTGGGAGAAATGGTGCATTTTCTGGGAAAATTCCAGGGGTGCCGATAATTTCGGCCATGACTGTATAGCATGTAAAAGTGTAAATATCGATCAAGAAATAACAGGGTTATAGGAGAAAATAATTAAGTGGTATGGTTTTTTGGCCCACGGTGTAGTGTGTTGCCGATTAATTCAGTCAACAAGAGACCAGCAGCAGTCGTCAGTCTCCCGGCTCCCACTAAGACTGAGTACAGTGGACTGGTAGGAGTCTGCACTCTGCAGCTCACGAATGCCGGGATGGAGCAGACTTTATTGACGTCTGTCAAACAACAGCTTTGAACAGCAACTTGAAATTGCAATGTGTCAGTCTGTTGCATCCGTATTATCTGTGCCAAGACACTTGCCATCACAGAATGATGACAAGAAACTGGATGCATCAGTAAAAGCTGAAATGGCGGTGTTTCAGAGCAACGGCAAGCGCGGGCGTTGTTTAGAACAAGTGTATCAGTATCTGATGACTGTGCCGCCTACTTCAGTGGAGGCGGAGTGTGCTTTCTCAGCGGCTGGCTTACTCTGCACGAAGGTGCGCTCTCACCTGGACGACCGCACGCTGGACACGTTGTGCTTTCTACGCTCTTATTACCGCAACCAACTAGATACATGTACTTATATGACAGCATGAACTGCTTGTAGATAAGGTTAGTCTTTTATTAGTGTCAATATATTGCAGTAGTTTTATTGGTCGTTCTAAAACCGTTCACATGTGAGATGCCCGTGCACTGCATCATCCCCAGGCGCCCAGCATTCCCGGGAATGACATGTGGGATTCCTGAATTCCCGGGAATGGATAAACCCGTCCCGGAATGGATTCCCTAATGGCAACCACATTAGATGGTTTTCACAATATATTTTTAAATGCACCTAAAAGGGACTCTAAATGAATGTAGGAGTAGATGAGTCATTAAATTAGAACATGACATTTGGTAATATAATATAATTCTTTACATTTATATAGAGCTTTTTTCTCCAGTCAAAGTGCTGTACATAGTGAGTGGAGAGCCACTTCTACCACAACTAATGTGTGATATCCACCTGGATGATGCGACAGTAGCTGAAGTGGTCAGAGAGAGCAAATTAGAGACTTGGATGATTAGGGGGCCAGAACGACTAGGCTGTGGTGGGCAATTTAGCCAGGACATTGGGATACCCCCTATTCTTTACATGAGAACGTTATGATCACAGAGAGTCAGGACCTTGGTTTTACATCTCTTCTGAAGAACGGTACCATTTTTACAGAGCAGTGTCCCCATCACTGCACTGGGTCATTGGAAACTACCTGGAAATTCAGTTGACAATAGCAGGCTGTGAATCTCTATCTGTGCATTTATTAGGAAAACCAGTGCTTTAAGTGGGCCAATACTCCTCAGCAGTCTGCACTGGCACTTCCAGATCTTGCAGTTTGAAATTCCAGGAGTTTTTTTTTTTATTTTATAAGTTCTGGCAATGTCTGAAGTCAGCCATTACCCATACTTTACGGTACTAGCAATCAATCAATCAACAGCATAATATGTAACCATCCATCTCCATTTGGCTTAAAAGCAGAAACACCTTGAGTACTATCTCTTCTTTTTTCAACTTCAACCACTGTGGAAGACTGCAATGTAGTTCAAACTGGCTCTCGTACTTTCGTAAAAATTTGCCGTATAACCAGGTCAATGTTGTTTGACATGAGAAAATGGCAAGCTGTGTGGCCTTGCTTCTTGTGTAAAGTCCATTTAATCCTGCTGTAGCCCAGGAATGGACTGTTGCGGACCTGGAGAAATGGAGTGGCAGCAGGCTTTTTGTTCCCATTATTAACTTTACTCTAGCTTGTGGTCAACTACCTCAGAAATGAACATTAATGTGACTTGAAGTTCAAAAAGACTCTTAGGCTGGGTTTATACTTCACGCAACACAACGCAGACTCCAGCGGACGCTCCTGCTACGCAAGCGTTGTACTGTTTATACTTGCGTGCGTACTTTATGTAAATCTAGAGGAATCCAGCAGGTGGCAGTGCGAGATATTATCACGGTGAGAACAGGTTCGGCTTCTCTGTGTTGTGAATTGCCTGGAACACACATTAAATTCTGATGACACCATACCGTAATATCTCTGAAAAGAATGTTTAATGATTAAATCCATCAATCCAGGGATGTGTCCATTCTAGCAAGCATTGGGCATGAGACAGAAACAATCCCTACATGGGGCATCAGCTCATCAGAAGGTGAATACAAGCACACACCTACACTGGAGTCATTTTAGCGGCACCATATCCCCAAATCTGCATATCTTTGGAAGGAAACCGGAGCACAGTGTGGAATCCAAGCAGGGAATATCAGCGACGTGACTCCCTGCGAGACAGCACTGCTACCACTCCACCACCATGTCACCCCTATGTGTGTAATTATTAACATTATTCATTATTTAAACGAAATTAATTATTTATCTGTAAAATGTAACATACAAGCTCAAGTTCACACAGTCACACAGTGCCAAAATAAAAAAGAAGTCACATATCAAAGTCACTGTGAAAAGGCGAGTTGTAGCCCACCATCTGAGCTTATTAGGGTACCGACAAAAAAAAAAATTGGCACACAGAGGGAAAAAAAGCACGAAATGTCAACTTTAATTTCTAAATTTCCACTTTAATCATGTAGTTTATTTTGTCATTAAAGTAGAACATCATAAACTTCATCTTAAATTCACTTAATTTACTAGTTTCTCAAATCCCATCATAACTAAAGTAGCACGTTAAATGCTTTGTTTTGTATTTGATCTTCTATGTGCTCTATGTGTGTGAATCACTACGTGCTTCCGTTCTTTCTCTTCCTCCGACAGGACACAGAATCCATTACATTCGTGATATTACAGCTCTCTGAATAATTAAAATACTGAGATGCATATGTGATATCATTTTCATGATGATTGGAATGAAAGCATGCTATTAAACATGGGAACACGATGGCGCAGTGATTGGTCATGTCTCACACAAGATGCTGCTGCGACCTTCGATGAAATAATTTATTGTAGCAGTACTGTCTCTTTCAAATGTACTAACCTGCAATTCCTGTCCTTACTTTTCTTTCCCCAAATACCCAATTGCCACACAATCAGCTCTGTAATAGACGTTAAGCCATCTGTAAGGAACATTGAAATATCTTCATAGTACGTGTTTAATTATTCTGTCCATCTGTCCTTCCAGTGTCGCGCCACCCTCAGCAAATATACAGCGCAAGGCAGGAACAATACGTGAACTTGCTAGTGCTGCGGCATCGCGTCCTCACATGTTTAATTATTAATAATACAGATTATTTAAATGAAGTTAAAGTTTTATTTGTATAATATAATAAGCATATTTTGCTGCATTTCATCTTAAAAATGATATCATCATCATATGTAAATACGCACTTTATAAAGTGGCGCAGGTTGTGTAATATTATAACTGTAGTGCAAGTTTACAGTGGGGTGATTGTACTTATAAGTACAAACAGTTCTACAAGGAGCAATTGATTGAGTGCGTTTATAGTTCTTGGGATGAAACTGTTTCTGAACCGCGAGGTCCGTACAGGAAAGGCTCTGAAACGTTTTGCCGTGGCTGAGGCAGCATGTGCTTGATGCTGTATCCTGATAATTCTCTTTCCGATCAGCTGCTGCTGTGACTCCCCACTCAGATACAGTGATATAAATACTCCAAGTGGTGCAGTGAGAGTAATATGGACAAAGATGATCCGCTGTGGCAACCCTGAAAGGGAGCAGCTGAAAGAAGAAAAAGAAGAAGAAGGAGCAGTGAGAGTAACAACGCTAAAGCAGTTATGGTATTTGGAATACTATGGCTATTCCCTGGGCCATTATATTGTTACAGGTAATCTACAATCAGATGCATTACACTAATAAACAATATGCGGTTAGTTTCAGTGTATTTATAAAGCCGTGTCAGGAATGTGGTTCTAAGAAATAAAGGGTAACCACACAGGAACAGCAGCACTGCTTTGACGGTGGGTGCTGCCAGTCTGTAAAACCGAGCGGAGAACTTATGTACGACAAGGTATGAGGTACCGTGGAAAAGTGTGTGGCTTTACGCCAAGTGTAGGTTTTATACATCGCAATTTGAACGTGGAAACGTTCTTACGCAACATTTCTGTGCGTACGCATCGTTTATGCATGAGACCCCAGCTCAGAGGACACATCAAATGAACGCTGGAAACGCGTGGCAGCCATGATGCGGGTGTGTACATGTTATGAGCGTGAAGTATAAATGAGCCCTTAGAGTTACCATGACTTCTAGTGCTCTTTTTTTGGTAATCATTTTAGCTTTATTTTAATCCAATTGTTTGTTTACTTTGTAAGTTCTTAATCAATTATTTTCATTAACTAGAAGGCATTACAGATCATGAGAGGAAAAATAAAAAACAAAACAACAAGGAAAAAATGTTGAAGGATTGAGGTGTTGCAATCCTAAAAAAGTAGAAAAAAAAACAAAACAAAATATTTGGCTGAAACAAATGTGAGTTAAATGTGTTTAGAAAAATCATTTGGTTTCTAATCATGAAATTTCTTGGAATGAAAACCCGAAGCTGCTGTGGCCCTCTGGCACCAGAACTGCACCCCAGTTGGACAGTTTTCATTCACATCATAATTGTGGCACCACTGATCTGTTAATCTGAGTCATTCTGAGAGAATGTACTTAGTAAGTTTAAAAGGAATCTCCTTTCTCTAGCTAAACAGTTTCTAAGTCTGCCTAAACCAATTTTAGGGTCACAGTGGCAAGATCCTGTATGAGAAGTGTTGGTTGTAAGGCTGGAACTGGAGAAGGTGCCAGTTCACTGCAGGGCATAATCACTCGTAATAGGTCTGTTTTGAGTAAACATAACAACCAAGTCTTTGGCACATGGGAGGCAAATTTCTAAACACAAGATAAAGCACCTTAACAAACCAGATAATATACAACCATATTTCATAGTGCCAGGTGACCCTGAGGCTCTTAACTCCCTGGTTAATTGCCTTATTAACTTTACAGAACAAATAAGCGGCAATGTCCTCGAGTTAAACAAGGAGAAAGAAACTACTTATAAAAAGTGAGGATCTTTGGGGAAAAGCCTGATCATCTGGCAGGTCATGATGGTGTCATTGTGGATTCGGAGCTAACTTTGAAATTTCATATTAACCATACCACTGATATTTTTTCATTAAAAGAAAGTAAGGACTTAATCTTTTATATCACTGCATGATGCTGAAAAAATAACACGTAACTTTTGTTTTTAGCAGAGTTGATTATTGTAACACTTTCCGTTTAGGACCACCAAGGAGAACATAAAATCAAAGGCAGTAGTAAGAATGTTAGCAAAAATGAGAAACTTTGCACACATTTCACCTACAGCAGGGGTTCCTAATTTCAAACCTGGGGTATCACTGTGGGTTTTAATTCCAACCAGTTTCACAAATAAATGGTTCAGACTTACTTCTGAATAATCTAATTATTAGTCTTTTTCTTCTCTTATTTTAAATTCAGAAAGATGTGCTAGTACATATACATGTAGACAAAATTCAGAAATTTGCATTTTTGCTAAATCTTTAAATGTTATCTTTCTTTTACCATGTTCTTTTTACTTTACCTTTTCCTGTGGAGTGTTCTCCATTTATTGTATCTACATACTGGCCATCAGTGATGAGCAGTATAGACACGGGTGCAGAGGACACAAAATACTAAAAGGAAGTGGGTACTTCAGTATTGAATTCACCTGTGAGCTCATTAATAAGAACAGACTTAAATGACCAAAACATAAAAAGAGCAAAATCTTAAAATGCAAGAAAAAGAACAATAATTAATGTCACACACACGCTTGCAACATTAACCTTATAAATTTAGTAAACATATTTGGTCATTTCTGGATTGGCACTAAAAAGCCATAAAATGTGAAATAATAGCTTGTTTAATAAAGGCAGGAGTCCAGTTAAAAGCAGAATGTATGTGGTGGTATAATCATCTACAATTAGGATGGTCTGCAGGACTGAATTTGAGGACCACATAGTTTAGCCTTTCCTTACAATTTACCACACAAATGTATGTAACATTGAAGTAGCAGCTTTGTTTTAATATTCAGGGTCATTTGCACCTGTGCTTACACAACCCTTCACTAATTGTCAGCATTTGGATACATTTTGCGGAGAAAATAAGGTGAGCTGAAATGGAAATAGTAAAAGGAAGTTTTTAAAACTAGGACATGAAAACACATTTTTGAATTTCATCTATTTCATCAACTTTTTTGAATGCAGAATAAGGAAAGATGAAAGACCAACTAAACAATTAGGCGTTAAGAGTGACCCATTGGTTTATGAAACTGGTTGGAATGAAAGTCTGTGTCCATAGTGGCCCTCCAGGACTGAACTTGAAAACCACAGCACCATTTCATTGGCTGCCTGGTTCATTTAGGATTAATTTTAAAAATACTTGTAATGGTTTAGAGGGCTATGAATAGTCTTGAACCATCCTATATTTAGAAATGCTTGTCTCCACACATCCCTCCCATAATCTCAGATCTTTGAACATTACTTTGGTCAGTGTAGTGAGAATAAAATATAAAAGAACTGGGGCCTCATGTATAAATGGTGTGCACGCACAAAAATGTTGTGCACACCTGTTTCCACGCTCACTTTGAGGTGTATAAATACTAAACTTCCCATAAAGCCACACACAGATACAGTATATATATCTGCTCGGTTTTTCAAACTGCTGGCACCCAGCATCAAAGCAGGGCTACTGTTTCTGTGGTCTACTTTTCTTTAGATTCACATCTATGATGCGGGTTTTATCAAATACACCAAAATTAATTGCATATCGTTTACAAATTTAATTCACTCAATTGTAATCATTCTGTAACAGTATAATGATGCACAGAATGACCAAACTATTCCAACTACCATGGCTGTTTTAGTGTTCTTATAAGACATCTCAAATGGAAGAATTAGAAGAAAGCGCATATTCAGAGATGAATTTCAGTTTACAAGAGCTGTCCTCTTGGAGCTGTGTGCTGAACTGGTGCCGGCTTTACAAAGGCAGACTTTGAGGAATTGTGCTGTACCTTCTCCTTTGCAAGTTCTGTCCACGCTCAGCTTTTTAGCTGCAGGAGCTTTTCAATTTGAATTTGCTGACAGATCAGATATTTCACAATCATCACTGAGTAGTCGCCATGCCAGCTGTATAGGATGGTATCATCCACTTATCATCCAGATATATAAGATTTCCTTACACTGTGGTTGAATTAATAAATGTAAAAGTGCAATTCGTAGCAAAGTCCGGTTTTCAAAATATAATTAGAGCGGTTAACTGCACACGCACATTGCTATTGCAACGCCACCAGACAAGTTACATCAGCCAGGGATGAATCACCAACAGAATGAGCTGACATTACATCATATATAGGTGGAAAACCTATAAAAGCAGCAGCGCCGCACAGTTGCAGGCGCTTTTTCCAACTAGTGCAGCAAAAGGCAAGCAGTCTTTTTAAGGATAGTGAGTCACCTCAAAGTAAAGAGCAGAGAATCGGTCCGTTGTAGTGCTCGGTGACGTCGCTATGCTATAAAGGCACCTTCAGAGAATGAATTTGCTTATGTAAATAGAAAGTATTTTCAGTCTATTAACGTGCTGCTCTATAGTCCACAGAAAGTGTGTTGCAGTGTGCAAGTATGTACCTGAACAGATGCGCTATGATAAATAAGACCCTGACCCATCAAATGATCAGCCAGATCGGACAGCATTATAACTTTGTTTTAATATAATTAGCAGAATGCTGAAACAGGTAATCAGATGCCACATTTATTTTTTAACCAGTTCATTTATTTGTGGTCAATATCACATAGTACAGCATGGATATGCCTTAGTTCATTGGCCACATCTATTACAGCATCCATTATTGCATTTTGTGACTTCTGAAAAGTCCTGTCAGCACACAGCCAGAAGACCTCCAAGCCGTTTCCGAGGCAGTGGTGTGTGTGCAGCTAGCGCCTTAAGACGTACTCAGCGCAACAACATCATGAACACCTGACTGTCGCACAGGGGTCAAATGTATAATATTGTCTGAAATAGAATAAACAGATGGTGGGCCGTAACTCACCGTTTCACATCGACTGTGATATCTGACCACTTCTTTTTTTCTTTCAGACATTGAGTGACTTTCTGAACTTGAACTTTTGAGTGTCTTCACCACGCTTTTGTTTTTTATACCACTGTATAAGCCAACAAATAGTACATTTTTCCTTGCCTCTGCTTTGCATTTGCTGAAATTCTTTTTTTATGTTCCTTTTCCATTGTTTTTATAACCAAACACTGAATGGAAGGTGATATTTATATTAATTTGCATATTAAAATATGCAAAATTCTGGGAGGAATCAGGGTGGGGCTGTAGGTGCATGGATGTGCGTTAAATTTCACGTTCATTGGGATATGTAAAGGGGAAGTGTGTGGAACTTTGGTGCATACAAACATTTTCACTTATGTCTGTACGCCATGTTTAATGTGAATTCTGTGCACTGTGTCATACATGAGGCCCCAGGTGAGTTGGCCTTTTGCTTTTATGAACCTTCACTTTGGAATAGGTTACCAATAGAGATAGATACAGGCTAGTAATGTTGAACACTTCAAAACTCTACTGAAAACACACTTTTTGTACTTCTTCATAGCTTATTTATATTGCAGCTATTAAAAATGTTTAAAACTAACAGTGCATAATCACATATTTTAAGCTTTGCATTTACCCAAACTGACAGTCCTAAACATTTACAAATAGTATTACTGAGTACAAAATATTGTCTTTGTTTTCTCTGTTGTCCTTTAGCATTGATCTGTGCCACTGCCACCTGGCCCAAGTACTTTGCAGCCTTTCATCATGTCAGTAATGTCAAGTAACTTTATCACATTTAGGTACTGAAGTGGGCTCAGATGGTGCTGGGGGTTATGTTTTGAACTTGGAATCATTAGAGGTTTATTTTCTTCATTACTCCCAGAAGACTCAGTTTATGTTTTCCTCCCCTCTTTGGCCACAGCATAAGTTATGAAATTGGACATTGACGTTGACAGTTTTAACCATTATAAATACAGAATCTAAGGCTTCTTCCATTTTACCTCTTTAGTAACTTTTTCTTTATGTAAAGTACTTTGGGCTGTAGTTACTTGTGAAAATATTCTTTGCAAATAAATGTTGTTATTGAAAACTGGAGGACCCAGAATAAAAATTATTATAGTGCCTTTCCCATGTGCAATGTACTTATTTAAACAGCATGGTATAAGTATTATTGGATACAAAAATGTTCTGCATAGAACACTAAATAGATCAATGCAGGATATATAAAGTATTAAATAGAATAAAATAATAAGAGTACAGTTGTGCTTGAAAGTTTGTGAACCCTTTAGAATTTTCTTTATTTCTGCATAAATATGACCTAAAACATCATCAGATTTTCACTCAAGTCCTAAAAGTAGATAAAGAGAAACCAGTTAAATAAATGAGACAAAAATATTATACTTGGTCATTTATTTATTGGGGAAAATGATCGAATATTACATATTTGTGAGTGGCAAAAGTATGTGAACCTTTGCTTTCGGTATCTGGTGTGACCCCCCTTTGTAGCAATAACTGCAACTAAACGTTTCCGGTAACTTTTGATCATTCCTGCACACCGGCTTGGAGGAATTTTAGCCCATTCATCCGCACAGAACAGCTTCAACTCTGGGATGTTGGTGGTTTTCCTCACATTAACTGCTCGCTTCAGTTAATGTGTATATACAACATTTCGATTGGATTAAGGTCAGGACTTTGACTTGGCCATTCCAAAACATTAATTTTATTCTTCTTTAACCATAGTTTGGTAGACAACTGGTGTGCTTAGAGCCGTTGTCTTGCTGCATGACCCACCTTCTCTTGAGATTCAGTTCATGGACAGATGTCCTGATATTTTCCTTAAGAATTCTCTGATATAATTCAGAATTCATTGTTCCATCAACGAAGGCAAGCCATCCTGGCCCAGATGCAGCAAAACAGGCCCAAACCACGATACTGCCACCACCATGTTTCACAGATGGGATAAGGTTCGTATGCTGGAATGCCGTGTTTTCCTTTCTCCAGACATAACGCTTTTCATTTAAACGAAAAAGTTCTATTTTGGTCTCATCCGTCCACAAAACATTCTTCCAATAGCCTTCTGGTTTGTCCACGTGATCTTTAGCAAACTGCAGACGAGCTGCAATTTTTTTTTGGAGAGCAGTGGCTTTCTTCTTGCAACCCTGCCATGCACACCATTGTTGTTCAGTGTTCTCCTGATGGTGGACTCATGAACATGAACATTAGCCAATGTGAGAGAGGCCTTCAGTTGCTTAGAAGTTACCCTGGGGTCCTTTGTGACCTTGCTGACTATTACACGCCTTGCTCTTGGAGTGATCTTTGTTGGTGGACCACTCCTAGGGAGGGTAACAATGGTCTTGAATTTCCTCCATTTGTACACAATCTGTCTGACTGTGGTTTGCTGGAGTCTAAACTCTTTTGTAACCTTTTCCAGCCTGATGAGCATCAACAACTCTTTTTCTGAGGTCCTCAGAAATCTCCTTTGTTCGTGCCATGATACACTTCCACAAATGTGATGTGAAGAGCAGACTTTGATAGATCCCTGTTCTTTAAATAACAAAGGGTTCCCACTCACACCTGATTGTCATCCCATTGATTGAAAACACCTGACTCGAATTTCACCTTCAAACTAACTGCTAATCCGAGAGGTTCACATACTTTTGCTACTCACAAATATGTAATATTCGATCATTTTCCTTAATAAATAAATGACCAAGTATAATATTTTTGTTTCATTTGTTTAACTGGTTTCTCTTTATCTACTTTTAGGACTTGAGTGAAAATCTGATGATGTTTTAGGTCATATTTATGCAGAAATATAGAAAATTCTAAAGGGTTCACAAACTTTCAAGCACAGCTGTAGATTGCAAGAATATGCAAACTCCTCATTGTGCACACTAAAAATGCCTGGCAAATATTCATGTTCATGGCCAGGAGGTAATAATAGTACTAATAGAACAGAGGTGGGAAAGAGACATCTTGAGAAGTTTACTACAGAAGATAATTAACAATGACACATTATAGACAGGACACCAGCAGGAGACATTTATGGGCTATGAGATCATTTGAAAACTGCTAAAGGCTTTTTTCCCATTTGATCAAAACATGTTTTTATAATCTGATCCAGAGTTGAAAATTACAAAACACTATTTTTAGAAAAGTTATTAGTTCCCAGACAAATAATCCAGGACAAACGAAAAGCAGAGGTCAAGGGGCATGGGCAGGGGGTTGTTGTGGTAGGAATGTGGCAGTGGAGAAGGTTTTTTCTCATGACCTTTTTCATTTGTCAGATCTGGTCAGCCTACACCCTCTGCTCTACTCAGAATAAGGATGCTGTGAGACTCACCCTGGAACAGATTGATGTCATCAAAAGGATGTGCAACCAATATGATGAGCTGGAGCTGGTCACCTCCTCTGAAGGTTACTTCTTCTTGAGTTTTGCCCTGTGACACTGACGTCCGAGTGAGACATCAGCTGGATTACCTTGTGCTTTTGCATGTCATAGTCTATTATAATTTGTTAGTGAAACAAATGAAAAGTTGTTTTTTAATATTGGTTTTTTTTGTAAAATGGCTTATGTGTTCTCTGCATAAAAAAACGGAAGAAACCTGTCGATCTCACGCTCCATTCTTCCCTCACTCGTGAACAAGACCCCGGGATACTTGAACTCCTCCACTTGGGGCAGGATCTCGCTCTCCCAACCCTGAGAGGGTACTCCACCCTTCTCCGGCTGAGGACCGTGGTGTCGGATTTGGAGGTGCTGATTCTCATCCCAGCCGCGAGCCGATCCAGAGAGAGCTGAAGATCATGGCCTGATGAAGCAAACAGGACAACATCATCTGCAAAAAGCAGTGACCCAATCCTGAGTCCACCAAACCGGACCCCCTCAACACCCTGGCTGCGCCTAGAAATTCTGTCCATAAAAGTTATGAACAGAATCGTTGACAAAGAGCAGCCCTGGCGGAGTCCAACTTTCACTGGAAATGGGTTCGACTTACTGCTGGCAATGTGAACCAGGCTCTGACACCGGTTGTACAGGGACCGAACAGCTCTTATCAGGGGGTCCGGTACCCCATACTCCCGGAGCACCCCCCACAGGATTCCCCGAGGGACACGGTTGAACGCCTTTTCCAAGTCCACAAAACACATGTAGACTGGTTGGGCAAACTCCCATGCACCCTCCAGCATTCTGCTAAGGGTGTAGAGTTGGTCCACTGTTCCGTGACCAGGACGAAAACCACACTGTTCCTCCTGAATCCGAGGTTCAACTATACAACGGACCCTCCTCTCCAGAACCCCCGAATAGACTTTTCCAGGGAGGCTGAGGAGTGTGATCCCTCTGCTTTGCTGTTGATTCTTCCAGTATTCTAGTATACCTGTTATGAAGGATTGTCTTCTTGACAAGGGTTTACCAGGAATATCACTAACAACAACAACAACAACATGTATTTCTGTAGCATGTTTCATATAAGATATGTAGCTCAGAATGCCTTACAAGAAGTTAAGTGAAAAGTTATCTATTTAACCTTTGAAACTGTAAAGTGTAACATAAAAAATAATAAAAAGAATATGGTGGCATAGTACAGAATAAGGATCTTCAACTCCAAAGAGGGGGACTGTCACACTGTCTGTCAGAATTTAAAAAGTGGACAAACTGCAGGCACTTGGAGCAGTAAAAGCTTTAGTTGCCGTCTTTGTACTTAATATATTAGATCAGGGGTTCTCAACGTCGGTCCTGGTGAACCCCTGTGGCTGCAGGTTTTTGTTCCAACCAGCTTCTGTTTTTAGTTGAACTCCTGGGCTAATTTAAGTGAACTGATATTTCCCAAGTTCTGTACTTAAGGAACAATATATTAATTAGAAAACTAAGTTTGTTAAAAAAAAATATATTAAAATGTACCAAGCAGTTATATAAGAATAATGTATTTTTTTCTTTTTAACAGTATTTTCATCTTGATTTTCATTCTACTTTTCTAGGTGTTCAAATTGTTTAATCAATCCAATTTTTACTAATTAGTGGGTCTGACTCTAAAGTAATTGCAGCCTTTGGTTATTCAGTGTTGTTTGCCTGGGTGTCTGCTCTGCTCGTTTTAAGTTGTCATTATTAAGATACAACCAAGGGGGAAAAACTGCACAGAGAAAGGGCAGAGTACAATGAAATCAACAAAAGAAAGTTAAGCATTTAAATCTATAGCAAAAGCAGAAATATTTATAAATGTCTTATAAATGTAAAAATCATGCTGCTAGGCTTTTCTGAATGTCGAATAAAAGAAAAAAAAAAAAATACCAGCTAATTAAATGAGATCAGTGCTATCAGGTGTTGTCACCGATTAGGAATCTGGTTGGAACAAAAACCTGCAGCCACAGGGGTCCACCAGGACCGACGTTGACAACCCCTGTGTTAGAGGGAAGAACTTCACCGAACTGGCAGATGCACCTTCTCCTGGCCACTAAGAAACAGCACAAGATTTCTGAATGATACTGCCCCATTGTTTCATTAAGGGACCATGAGCTATCTGATAAATCTGGTCCTTTTAAGGCAGGGGATAGATACCCCATGGTTATAATGGTCTTGAAGGCCACGTCCCCTGAATAATGCCAGAGGATCAGTGAGTCTGGAATCATAAGCCGATGTGGGGTGAAGGCCCTCTTGCAGGGAGGGATTGGGGAAACCACCCATTGAACAGACAGGTCAGTAATCCAGGTAGCTAGGCCAAGAGGCACACTAGGTTTTCCTTGTGCTTTATTACTTTCTGTTAATTCTGTATTCACCTCTGCACTTTCAGTGTTTTTTATTGAATTCATTGTACTATTTCTATCTATTTTTGGCAGTTGAATGCCTTTCCTACATGTGTGGTGAAGTGCTAGAAGGCATTATTCTTATTCTGTATCTTTGGACTGAATTTTCATATAGTACATTTCTTCTTTTTTTCCCTGTATTATTGTGGCATGCTTTTTTGCTCAATCACACTACTAGGCTGGCTTAATGTTTGAATAAGTCTCCTTGTCCTCCTGATTGTCTTGGTAATATTTTCTTGAAACTGTAGCTGTCTGCTTTAACCCAGCCAATTACTGTATGTCTAAGGCCTTAGTCAGTCTCAGTCTGAGTGCTGAAGGGGGGGGAGGTTACCAGAAGGAAATCCGTCATGGAATAGAAACTGATTGGAGTCTAATTTCTTCCTGAAACTAAACAGATCTCTATCTTCTTTACCCTGTTTTCAGTTTTTGCAAGTTACAAATAGTTTTTTTTCCTCCTAAAGCAGAAGTAGACTGTTTCATGGCAACAAAAGATTAAATTGCAGATGACAAGAGGTATTGGAAAACTTACAATAGACTTTGTGTTCCTACATTGCAGGCATTGAAAGAACCAAGAAGATCAGCTGTCTGATTGCTATAGAGGGAGGCCATGCCATCGACAGCAGCCTGGGGACTTTACGAATGTTTTACGACCTTGGTGTACGAGCCATGGCCCTGACGCACACATGCAACACTCCTTGGTAATTCTATATCTTCAGTTCTCTATTTTAGCATTTAAAAGAATTTAACTCAAAAGAAAAAACAATTGTAGGAATTCCATTTTTAACAGATGGATAAAAGGTTGGTGGGACAGGAAAATACTGTGGATGAGAGTCTGGAGGTCTGTCCAAGATGCATATGGGTTGCATGTGGTTGATCCAGGACAGGGTGAGGCAGTTGGCATTAACTGGTTGACAATTTGGCAGCCAACCAACCTCAAAGCCTTTGCATGGTGTTAGCCTGTTCAGCAGTGAATGCCTTTTTATTACCTTTACAAGATGGACAACTGTTTTACATGAATGTCAAGTGAGGTTTATGAAAATTATACATGTAGGAAGAGCTGCTTAATATATCCTGTTACTTCCATTCATAGGGCAGAATCATCTTCCCGTCTACATTCAAGTTTTTATAATAAAACCAAAGGCCTGAAACCATTTGGAGAGGTAAGATAATGTAACGTTTGCAATTGCATTAGTCTTGTATAGAGCAAAGGAAAAGGGCACATTGTAAGGACATCTTTTTAAGCATGTGGGAGGGTAGAATTTATATAGACTGGTGGATAGTTAGGGATGCAGAAAGCCTACACATTGAATTGGACATCTTCTGGCAGTGGTCAGTGGTGTTCATGACCATCAGAATCAAGTGTGCACTCAACTATAATGAGAGCTTAATTCAAAATGGCAAAATTCCACTTTTATCGAACTTGTGAATAATCTGAGTTCCTACATTTCATATTACTGCATTCAGTGTGAATTGTTAAATACTGTGTTTTATTTTTTATTTGTATAACCTGTATCCATTTTCTATTTTACTAGCTTACTTTTCTCTCAAAAGTATAGTGCATCCGGAAAATATTTACAGTGCATCACTTTTTCCACATTTTGTTATGTTACAGTCTTATTCCAAAATGGATTAAATTCATTTTTTCCTCAGAATTCTACACACAACACCCCATAATGACAACGTGAAAAAAGTTTACTTGAGGTTTTTGCAAATGTATTAAAAATAAAAAAAAACTGAGAAATCACATGTACATAAGTATTCACAGCCTTTGCTCAATACTTTGTTGATGCACCTTTGGCAGCAATTACAGCCTCAAGTCTTTTTGAATATGATGCCACAAGCTTGGCACACCTATCCTTGGCCAGTTTCGCCCATTCCTCTTTGCAGCACCTCTCAAGCTCCATCAGGTTGGATGGGAAGCGTCAGTGCACAGCCATTTTAAGATCTCTCCAGAGATGTTCAATCGGATTCAAGTCTGAGCTCTGGCTGGGCCACTCAAGGACATTCACAGAGTTGTACTGAAGCCACTCCTTTGATATTTTGGCTGTGTACTTAGGGTCGTTGTCCTGCTGAAAGATGAACCGTCGCCCCAGTCTGAGGTCAAGAGCGCTCTGGAGCAGGTTTTCATCCAGGATGTCTCTGTACATTGCTGCAGTCATCTTTCCCTTTATCCTGACTAGTCTCCCAGTTCCTGCCACTGAAAAACATCCCCACAGCATGATGCTGCCACCACCATGCTTCACTGTAGGGATGGTATTGGCCTGGTGATGAGTGACGCCTGGCATTCAGACCAAAGAGTTCAATCTTTGTCTCATCAGACCGGAGAATTTTGTTTCTCATGGTCTGAGAGTCCTTCAGGTGCCTTTTGGCAAACTCCAGGCGGGCTGCCATGTGCCTTTTACTAAGGAGTGGCTTCCATCTGGCCACTCTACCATACAGGCCTGATTGGTGGATTGCTGCAGAGATGGTTGTCCTTCTGGAAGGTTCTCCTCTCTCCACAGAGGACCTCTGGAGCACTGACAGAGTGACCATCGGGTTCTTGGTCACCTTCCTGACCAAGGCCCTTCTTCCCCGATCGCTCAGTTTAGATGGCCGGCCAGCTCTAGGAAGAGTCCTGGTGGTTTCGAACTTCCATTTACGGATGATGGAGGCCACTGTGCTCATTGGGACCTTCAAAGCAGCAGAAATTTTTCTGTAACCTTCCCCAGATTTATGCCTCGAGACAATCCTGTCTCGGAGGTCTACAGACAATTCCTTTGACTTCATGCTTGGTTTGTGCTCTGACATGAACTGTCAACTGTGGGACCTTATATAGACAGGTGTGTGCCTTTCCAAATCATGTCCAATCAACTGAGTTTACCACAGGTGGACTCCAATTAAGCTGCAGAAACATCTCAAGGATGATCAGGGGAAACAGGATGAACCTGAGCTCAATTTTGAGCTTCATGGCAAAGGCTGTGAATACTTATGTACATGTGATTTCTCAATTTTTTTTATTTTTAATACATTTGCAAAAACCTCAAGTAAACTTTTTTCATGTTGTCATTATCGGGTGTTGTGTGTAGAATTCTGAGGAAAAAACGAATTTAAACCATTTTGGAATAAGGCTGTAACATAACAAAATGTGGAAAAAGTGATGCACTGTAAATATTTTCCGGATGCACTGTATAAGAGAAATTGTGAGCAAATGGCTCTGCTCATAGATGACAAACTACTCTTTGCAGCTCCTGTTCAAAAGAATCGTTTGACCATTAAGAATTAGTTAGGGAAGTCACACATATGGGACCTGGGACATAAATAGATTTACTGTAACAGAAAGTTAGGGAAAAAGTGAAGTCTGACTAGGAGTACTTGGAGAAAAATAGACCATTACATTCTTCTTAAAGCCAGGTCCTCCGATTTCTTCACATGACATTTTATGATTGATTGATAGATACTTTATTAATCCCAAGGGGATTAATCTGCACAGGTTAAGACTGAAATCTTCCAAATTTGCGACCTTTTATCATTAAGACAGAGGAATATAGTCTTCTAAAAGCAGAGGACAACATAAGGTCAGAAATAATCAGTGATTAAGATATCTGAAATATTGGATCAAGGCTTACAATAACTGTTCTACAGCATTTTTGAAATCTTCTGACTATAGCAGAGGCTTTCAACAATTGTATTTACTCTTGTCCATTACTTAATCAAATATGAAAGTTGCCTTTAGTTTGTGCAGGACCATAGGGAAGTAAATCCATTTTGTCCACACCATATGCTATGTGCATTGGAATAAAATATGGTGATTATTGGGACAGACTGTCAAAAGTTTACAGTGTGTAATTTAGAGAAAGTACTTTACAAAAAGTTGAACTTGGGAAGCAGCCATAGTCCTATACATGCATTTATGTGAAACTTCATTTGATTCATATCAACACTAATCTTCAATTTAAGATGGGATTATGCAATATACACCAAAATGCTGTCAAAAATATCCAAAGCTTTCAAAAATGGAAAATTTCAATTTCCCAATTTAATATTTACTTCTCTGTACAGGGCTTAAACAGTTTTTATGTTTCTGATATGGAGAATACTTGTTTGATACTCCACATCTTGCCAAGACTTCCCTACAATAGTCCAATGGGAATTCCACAATCTGAGACTCACTTGCAATCTATGGCTACTATGAATCGATTTTAGCATCCTAGTACAGTTACTAGTACTTTGACATATACTGTAGCTTATCGGTCAACAACTCCTTTTACTATTCTTAGGCTTCTTTTACAAACTCTTAAACACTCACATAGTTAACTGAGCGATTCTGATTAAATATGTTGATACGCCTGCTTTGGTCCTGCTCGTGACATTCATGACTAGGCAGACAAGCTTGCTACAAGATAAGAAACACACTGCGTTCAAAGAACACTTAGTGGAAGCACAAGAGTATGTCATGTAATAAATCTGTAGTTTCAAGAAAATGTAACTCAGTGACTCCCCACTAATTCGTGAGCCATGTACTACTCATGTACTAATGTACATCCCAATCCTAAGTACAAGAACAGTTTAAGAGGTCACATTCCAGCAAAGACCCAGACTATACTTATGGACATTTATTTATATATTATAATATAATATAAAAATCTTGGGTCGAGACGTGACCCTCTCGGAAAGACACTTTGATGTCCCGCAAGAACAACCAATCAAACAAGATCACGGACATCTAACCTCTCAGTTGTTGGAATGTTTTTGGCAGACACACTTCTTGTGCTCTCTTTGTGCCAAGGGATTTAACCATGCCTGGGGCTGGAATAAGACAAAGTAGAACGTCATAAAGAATTTAAAAGACATTGGCACGTTACACATGCAGAGCAGGTTAGAGATAATGGAAGCAGGAAAATTCGAAAGTCTCAAAAAAATGATAGTAAAGATTGCATTAGCGCAAACAGAAAATATTACTTGGTGAAATAACGGAACAGTGAAAAGAGATCGCATAGTGTTTGATGTCTGGGGGAGAAGAAAGACAAGGCAGTGAGACAAAAGGACAGCTGCTGTACAGGTTTTTAAACATTTGAAGCACCGCATGACATGCAGATCATGCGGCACAAAAGCGGCAGCAATCCAGCAGCTGATCGAGCAAAGAGGAGGTAAAAAAAAACAAAACTGTTATTTGTGTCCTATTGTATCACCGTTTAAGAGGGGTTTTAAAGGAGCGACCGCATCTCCTTGGGGCGCATTCAGCCCCCTCTTCATATATATATACAGTGGTGTGAAAAACTATTTGCCCCCTTCCTGATTTCTTATTCTTTTGCATGTTTGTCACACAAAATGTTTCTGATCATCAAACACATGTAACCATTAGTCATATATAACACAAGTAAACACAAAATGCAGTTTTTAAATGATGGTTTTTATTATTTAGGGAGAAAAAAAATCCAAACCTACATGGCCCTGTGTGAAAAAGTAATTGCCCCCTTGTTAAAAAATAACCTAACTGTGGTATATCACACCTGAGTTCAATTTCCGTAGCCATCCCCAGGCCTGATTACTGCCACACCTGTTTCAATCAAGAAATCACTT
>JANRMT010062806.1:89459874-89512691 GCA_026402145.1 Polypterus bichir lapradei
TGGTGCCAGGGATGCATTTACTTTGCTTTCATAAACAGACAGTCCAAAATATTTTAATCCAGTACAACACAATATGTATATTTACAAATATGATGCATGCAAATATTCTGTGTTGTCTTTTGTTTGTAGTATTGTATTACTGTCAACCTTCTGAGAAGACATGCTAATATGAATTTCATTGTACTATGTAGTTAATGACAATAAACAAACTTGGCGGGGAGAATGTGCTGAATAATGTA
This sequence comes from Polypterus bichir lapradei, assembly GCA_026402145.1. NCBI lineage: Eukaryota > Metazoa > Chordata > Cladistia > Polypteriformes > Polypteridae > Polypterus > Polypterus bichir. The sequence goes on from JANRMT010062806.1 coordinate 89,460,114, forward strand.
AATATTGGCTTACACAGGGCTGACATGGTGGTGCAGTAGGAGCTGCCTAGTGCCTCACGGCTACCGGGACTGTAACACCCTCGAGAGGCTTTGTGCCTTCTAAGTTGGCTAGCTGAGGCCGCAAGTTTTTCTTCTCCTCACTTAATGTTGCTCTTCTATAATTTTTCTAAATTCCTTCTGCTTTTATATTTTCAGGTGAGCAGCAGAAGCCATCGCCTGCCTGATGAGAAAGAAATTGCTCAGGCAGAGGTTATAAACCCTTGCAGATCAGTTTTGAAGGACCCGCATGATAAAGCAAAGAGCTCTCAAGCCACAAACACACCAACAGTTTTCTTCAGTTTTTATCTACTACTCACCACAATTTTTATAATCTTGCTTTCAAAATAAAAAAAAATATATATAAATTATGTTAATATAGGAAAAATAAAAAAAACAACTTTTTTGATATACTTTATTAATCCCAGAGGGGTATTTTTTCTTTTTTATGTATATAATGTTAAGTAAATATATGTTTTTAAAAATGTACCATTAAAACACATCACTGATGTTTAAAAAAGCTATTTTCCATTCTGTTAGTTTTTCTTCAGGTAGCCTCTTTTATGTTCACCAAATCATGTTCAGTTGAAAGCATTTGTCAATATTATTAGTTATATGCACATGTGTTCAGTTCATGATTTCTAGTACCATTGAATCGGAGGATAAAAGTAAAATTTATAAAGAAATATAAAGAGGAATCACAGGGAACACCCAGGTAAAATTAAAAAAAGAAAAGAAAAACAGCCATGAAATGATTTGATTTTGGTAGCAATGGTTATTTTTGAGTAGACACAATGCAATAACATGACGGGACTATATTGTTGTTAAAAAAAAATTTTGGTGATGAAAACATCACCAATAACCTACTGCATATCTTCATTTTATTGTCATTTCTTTCTTTTTTTTTTTTTTTTTTACATGTGTTTTAATTTCACACGTGCGATAAAAATAAACGCCTAGTTTTGCTTTAAATTCTTCTCAGTTTTGTCTTTCTGTACTGTACATACCACTGTCACAAGATAACCATATTGTTGTAAACAACTTGTATATAACATTTTTCTATCATGAATAACATCCCAAATGCAAGTATAAAATTATGACTTACTGAGGGTAACTGTCTTTAACCAGCAACTTTTTTGCTTACATCTGATTGGCTTATTTATTTATTTATTCTTTCAAAACTACCATATCTTTTAGTTAAAAATGTGGTAAACTGAACCTGATTTAGGTTCAGAACATAGCAATCCCATTCAGCATTTAGTTGCTGATGTGGGCATTTACAATTTCCTGCGCCATACCTTGGTTAAGTTGACTTGTTAATTTTTAAAATATAAAAAGAAAGACAACCAGTGGAAAAAAATCAGAAAAGGCAGGGGTTTGTTTGAACATTTGCTTGAAAGGTATTAGATAGCTAGTCTTAAACTAGCTACAGTATTTTTTACTCATTATACAATTATGTTTGCTCACTGATGCACATAACTTTAGAAGCGATGTGAAATATTGAAAGGCGGCAATATTGTGGTCTCCTTAGCACGAAGACACAAAGTACGGCAAGTACATTACCACCAAAATACATTGCTAAACAGGGATTAGACAGCAACATAACTTTAACTCGTTAATGAAAGATGTTCTTGTACCCAGATTATAAAAAGTGTAAAGGCTGACAAATTGAATTTTTGGGAGTTTCATTAAACATTGTACAGTACCTTCAAATAATGCCTTAATATACAATTTTAAGTGTAGACACAGGTGACTAATGTGGTGATTAATATGCTGTGAGTCTTGTTGCTTTGCATATATGTGTGTTTGGCTTACATACAGTAACACACATTTATTTACCGCTACATGACATGTTATCTTCCAAAGACGTTTATTGAAGCCAGCAGAAAAATCTTTGTTATGCCTTATTGATCCTGCACACAACAGATAACAGCAGCCCAAGTATTAATTAAGGACTTGGATCAAGTGGTGTTTAATAACAAAGATAACTTTTAGGGCAGCCTCAATTTAACGGAAGAGCGAAGAAGGCACATTTACAAAAAGGCATGAAATGCTGGTATTTTACTAGAACTTTGAATTTTCTGTTGACTTAAAGCAATGTCAAAGAGTTGGACATTAGCCATTCATTATTATTATTTACAGTTATTAAACTCTGTTGATGGAAGATGGCAAGAGATAACCAACATGATCACAGCTGAATCTGAAAGCTGGAACAGTCCTCACAAAAGGAATGAAGTGTATTAAATTAAACCACAGCTACTGCAGGATTTAAGTGCCATTATTGAGCACAGTAGTTCAAAACATTATGAAAGGAAGTGCAGCCAAACTTAAAAACAACTGTATAACATAAATATAAAAGTAGTCTAACTTGTATAAACATGATTCATAATAAAGCATAATACAATAATAATTTATGACAAGGCACAAATGCTCTGACTTAATCAGGACTATAGCCTTAATTAATTAAACATGTACATGTATATACAGTATATAAAAATAATATTCTGCATTTCTGTGTCTACGTTGCTGAGGAAACTGGTCCATTCAGTGTACAGTACTGCAAGTCTCACCTTTGGATGACCAGAAACCATCCAAATACCACCTATGCCTAGAATATCACCACCAGCTTACCTGAAGAAGACACGGATCATCAGAGACCCCAACTACAACACCATGGAATTCTTCCTGCTGTTTTTAGTCAGAAATACAAGTTGATACAAACTACAGTCAGCACTGCCAAAACCTGTGCACTAACAGAAGCAGAAATTATCAGTACTTGTGATGTCCAAGCAAGCCAATTTCAGTACAATTAAATATTTTCAACAAAATGTCTTAAAAACACCTTCACCCAGAAGGTTTCGTCCCTATTAAAGTCAAACTAGCATGTCTATCAAACAGTATTTTCAGTGAAATGTAGTCATGATTTTAGTAGTGTGTCCAATACTATAGGATCCTCTGACTGAGAAGATGATAGAACACAGGGTTAATTTAAGAACTACATTTTGTGGTTGTACAGTTTTCCTTTGAATAGCTTTTCATAATTATTTATCTGAATGTTTATTTCTTAAGCACCCTGATAACATCACTCTAGGGAGCATTTTAAAATGTGATACTTAATTCCTAAACTGTTTGAACAGTTAAGCACTGAATTTTACTAAGTGGTGTCCTGATAATTTATTTGAGACAATGTAAATGTGAAAAAATTAAAGAGATGTTCATAGACTTTAGAAGGAAAATAAGATTAGTCCTACCCACTAAAATAAAATGGAGAACTGGCTGACTTCACAGAAATCCAACAAGCTGAATGATTTCAGAGTCAGCTGCTATATACACGTCTTTGCTTAGTGTGTACTTTTACTTGCACCAACAGGTGACTGTACACTTTGTAGGGTTCCAGTCTTAAAAATTAACTTCTGCCCTTTTGTGTTCACCATGAATAATTATGAACCTCAGTACACTGCATATTTCAGGAGTCCTTTGACATATAGCCAGTAAGCCTAGAGTGTGAAGGCATGTTATAATCACAGCACATTATTAATAGAACGTTCTCTGAGAATTTGGTGAGCAAGTGAAAGTAAGACTGGGAGCATGCACTGATAGCGCATTGCATTGCCTTACCACACAATTTACCACCTGGATTGGGACCCAAGTGCAGCAGGTGACACCTCCGCACCACACTGCAACAGTGTGAGCTTTTTTTTTTTTTTATTTAAACGGTGGCTGGAGTGCAGATGCAGATTAATGTCATACCCAGGAGGAAGCTACTGTAGGTTAAGGGCCTTACTAAAGGGTGCAACGGAGTAGAGTCACTTCTGGAGTTTATGGAATTCGCCCCTGCAACCTTCCGATTGCTGCTGCAGATCCCTAGCCTCAGAGCCACCACCACCAAGTGGAAATAAGAAAGGGAGAATTGGAAATGTTTTAAAAAATGTACACGTTACATGGCATACAATCCAAAATAATTTCAATTTAGTATGTAATATTTGTTTGCATATACTCTCCTCCATACGCATTTTGAAGTTTCTGAATTACACTATACTCATTTTTAATAGTTTTTAATATAATTTTAGCAGATGTCAGGAGCTCACTGTAGAAGGAGCATATAATGTCTGTACATAAACCCATGACACAAAATACAAGAGTTAAACTAACAGATAGATCTTGGCCATAGTAAATTACTAGCTGACAGAATTTCTTTTCTTAAAAAGCAGCAGCCGCCATGCATCTGTGTTTCTCTAATGTCTTACTGGCATAACATCCATGAAGTTAAAGAAGAAACCGTTATAATATATTGCATTTATTGAAAAATAATACAACCTGCACTTTATATCTGATACAATGAATTTAAAACCAGTGAAAGACAGCAGTGATGTGTGTGTTTATGTATACTGGGGAATGAAGACAATCTATTAAATGAACACACACCTTTAACTAAGCGCAGCCTGATTCATCTTACTTTTCTTGGGCGTTTTTAAATATTAAAATAAACCATTCTGTTTTGTTGCAGTTTACAATTAATAAAATATTAATGAATCTGTTCATACAGGCTTTTTTAAATTTAATTTAGTGTTTTTTTTATTTTATTGTTTAAATAAAACTGTCCAGTCTGCTTAGGAGTTCTATATATTGGGCCTCTGATTTCCTTTCACTTTAGTATTTGTGCTGCTATTTGTGAGATCCTTCATTACTACTACAGACTCAATAAAGATACGTAGAAAATTATACTGGAACAGATGTCTGATGAACATATGTGCATTGAAAAGAGTTCACGGTGTCCTGCATTTCTTTGAAAATAAATAGGCTTCCCCATTATTGCAAGAACTTTGTTTTTAGCAAATCAAATAAAGTCTTTCTCCTCCCATGATATGTTTTCAGTTTTAATTATGAGAATATTAAGCTTGGACGACAACATTTATGTGCTTTGTTTAGCAAATGGTCTTCTTTAGGAATGTCTTTAAATTTAACAAGTTGCACTTCCAAGCCCATCCACCATGAGTCTCAATAAAGCATACTTTTGCTCTTCTAGGAGTAGATTGTGATGACTTCTCTGCCTCCACCTCGAACAAGCAGCACTCGCTCAAGACCCTCTGTTAGAACCTCCAGGAATTCCATGTCTGTTGAAGAAGGTCAAGGAGAGTAACAATGGGGGAATGAAATATGTATTCTATAAATTTACTTACATACTGAAAGGGAGCATATGGCAGTAAAAATACATCACTTATAGAGACAAAAGATAAATGAACTACATACTAAAGCAAAATGATTGTCTCCAGCGTGTAACATTTAAAGAACTTCAAGTTCATCTTGAATGATTGTCTCCAACGTGCAACATTTAAAGAACTTCAAGTTCATCTTGCTGACCATCAGATGTAAACATCATGTATTGCTGTGTTGTCCAAGTATAATTCCCAGAATTTGATTACTTTATTGACAGTCTTTAAGAATTCTACTCAGTTACTTTGCGAGCCAGCTAATGTACAAACATGCCCAGCAGCAAATCAATTCCCAAACAATGGCTAGCAACAACCAAATTTATAGAAAGCTTTTGTGCCTAATATATTGATTCTCATGAACTGGCAAATACCAGGAAAATGTATTAATTGTGAATTTCTAAAGAAGTGACTGGCTAGTCTCTTTGAAAATACAGAAGCTGTCCTCAGAATAAACATTTTCAAGTACTGATGCTTTATCAATATTTTTTCCTCAAGGCTTCAGTATTCTTGTAAGCTTCTTCTGTTACTAGAATTAATTGGACTGATCAAAACCATAAACGGTCTTCTACAACCTACCATACAAATAATACTTACAAGTCAGCAGTTCTTTCACATAAACCAGATAGTAATCCTATTAATCCTATAACAATAATATGCACCTTTCAAAAAAATTCTACATCAAAATATTACCTTTGTATTTTTTTAAACCCTGACCTATATTTAAGTAGAACAGCAGTTTTCTGGTATAACCTTTCAGATTTCTTTTTATCAATTAAACTAAAAATATCACCTGATACAGAATATCACAAAAAGCTTTGCCAGAGTCTTTAGAAACGGCATTTAATTTTTTCCAATAAATTTATCACACAAGGTACTGATTATTGATAGCAGCAATCACCATTGGTACTTGATGGTGCATTGCTACATTAAGTACAGGGTGGGGCATAAAGATCGCCCATATTTTGTGGGAGAACTGTGTGGGCTGTAGTGGGGGTAGAGAGGTGGGGTAGGTCTCATTAAGTAGGTTAGGCTCTACCATTTTCAGTACCCATCATGAGTTGAACCGGTGAACATCGGGGCTTTGTTGTTCAAGCGTATTACAAGAACAAGAGTTCTGTGATAGCAATGCAGAGAGTGTTCCGTACACGCTGGCTTTGGAAAAACATGTATTGTATGCCTGTTGACTTGAAGTCCATATAAAGCTGTGTGTGTGTGTGTTTATGTGTATACATACACACACGCATTGGTGTTTTGTGGTTTTGATTTTATATGCCACCTGAAGGTGTCATTTTACATTTTACTTCCAAAAAATTGTCTTAAACCAAAATAAATGTTATGTTCAGTACAGAAACAAATAATTCAAATTATTTGTGAAGGATAAAATAAGAGTTACATGACATATGCAAATGCTAAGAATCAGCCATTTTGGGGAGAATAAGCCTTCAATTATTCTATTCAGAAATACAGGATCTACATGGACTTTCATGTTTCAGTTATGTCTATTGCCACATCTTAACATATTCATAACTGTAACTATTGTAAATGAATTCTGAGTAATTAGAATAGTAGCTATAATTTAAAGTGGATGATGATTATCTTTAAGGCAAATAATGGAATTAATATTATTATAATGGAACAACTTCTAGTAATTGTGCCCTGCATGATGCTGGCTGTCCATATTACACATTTTTATTAAAACACTTATGGAATTATATTTTATAATAATTAACTTCTCTCATGTCTTTGTTATTCTCAACAATCAGTAGAAAACTTAAAAAAAATAATTATATACAATAATTAGCAATATTATAAATTAAGTATCCTTTTTGAAAAAGAAAGTTACATAGTAGACAAAAGGATCCAGTTTTCGTCTCCCTCAGAATTCTTTGGAGGTCCAGGCATGTTAAGCAATACCAATTTAGCATCATGGGATCTATTTACAATCACTTCATTGAGCTTTACAGCTGTGTGCATTCTACGCACATTAGATTGGTTTCTAAAAGGAAAACAAACCAGAGATAAGGTCAAGAGAGAACTACTTACAAGACTACTTGCCAATAAAAATATCAAGTAGAAGGGTCATGATTCAAACTTACAGGCTCTCCCATTCTCTAGCAGCAAGAAAATAGGCAAAAATATATTTGTTAAAGCAGACAACAAAAGATTACTTTGTCAATGATTATTTCTCTGTGGCTGTGAATTACAGTTTGCGATTTTGCTCTGAGCAATACTAATTTCTACAGCCAATCATGAATGTTTTTTTTTTTTTTTTAATTCATGCTAAAACCAATGGAACATTCTTCAACTCACGGTTTAATACTGATCAGTTCCCGAAAATTTTCTGGAGCATTTTGTCTGTTTCTTCTCTCTGCTTCATATTTGTCTTTGGTCCAAGTCATTTGAATTTTTTCAGGTACTGTATCTATTATCTCTTCCTCCTCATCGGAATACAGGCTTCCCATGCGGATGATAGAATGTCTGTCCTTAATTAGCTGAGCCTGTAAATGCACCATGTAGGGAAAGTTTGACAGGGAATACCATAAATTACAGGTCTACCACAAGAAATTATTCTCATTAGACTGCAACAAGGAAAACCTCAGAGATGTAAATTAATCACCAGGGCCATATAAATTTGAAGGTTTCATTACATTTATAATATACATATTGCCCTGTTGCTGGGAGTGGTTTCAGAGAATGGTTTCAGTACAATCCATTGAACTCACAGGTTTTTTGTTTAATGTCTATTATTCACTTGTGTCAGGGTCAAATGGTAGTAGATTTACAGGAGGTTCCTGGAATCACCCTTGGACATACACTAATGGGAACAACCTTCATTAAGACGGTGGTGACACTGTGGTCAGTAATGGTTTCAGCTTCTGTCACCAGGCATGTATCAACATTACTGCTAATGTGTTTTAGTTTCGAGTGATATTTTTAATATCTTTTTTTGTTTAGAATGGTGCAGTTTTGTGCAAACTAGATACACAAACACACAAGACATAACAAGACAAAGTAAATGCAGTAATTGCAGTTAATGCTGATAACAATCTTCAATGTGATTTAGACATTTCAGTACCCATCGGCAATGCATACAATCATATGTTAAAAAGGAAAAAATAAAATCTTGGATCAAATAGAATGGCAATATAAAAAATGTGCATGTGTATACTGTATGTAGTGTACATAATAGTGATAGATGAGAAAGCAGTAATTATTTTCACAATTTCTTTAATATGGGTAAGGCTTAACACCTGGTCATCCTCAAGCTCACTGAAGAAGTAACATTTCTGTCACAATTCTCCTGTCTTTGGCTGAACTTAGATAGGCTTTAGGCTATGGGTAGATTTCCAGGACCAAAAAAAAAAAAAATCTTTGTATGCCATTAGCATCTTCTTTGTTCTATGTAGTGCCCCCTCCTTCACATCTGAATAAAAAAATCACTTGGGCCAAATCTACGTACCTCCCCTTAAAGGATAAGTTTTGCTAATTTTTAAATCAAAGCTACTTCTTCACAATCATGTTATATATTATTTAAAAATAAATAACTAGACTACTCTCGTATTTTATAATGGAGCCAGTTGGGTTCCTTTGTAAATAAAAGTCTTAAAACTTACTAAATATATCAAGTAGCATAGGGATTTAGGAAAACATGCCTTCCGTGTTTCTGAGGTATACCTGTGACAACAAAACTAAGCTGGAAATAATAAATACTATTAGAGATTCTGGTACTATTTTCTCAATGTAAAGATACATTTCTTGCTTGTTTGTCTGCTTGCAGTGTTTGTCATGGGTGGAGTAATGACAACTCAATACCAAACTACCTCCCTTCCACCCATTATATTCTGTGTTGTTTTTTTTTAACAGAGAGAGATGCATATCAAGAGGCTGTGTGGTGAAAAGTGCACCAAAAAGTTTCATTCTGTTTTGTATACATAACAATCAATCTACACTGTACTTATTACACTGCATTATATTTTTAATAAAAGTCTTAGTTTTTTGAAAGAGCCAAGCCGCCTGTTCCTATTGCATGTCTTGTGCACAAAAGATTAAATAAATCAAAAAGAGCAGATTGAAACATCCATCCATCCATTTTCCAACCCGCTGAATCCAAACACAGGGTCACGGGGGTCTGCTGGAGCCAATCCCAGGAACCAATCCCAGGCAGGGTGCCAACCCACCGCAGGACACACACAAACACACCCACACACCAAGCACACACTAGGGCCGATTTAGAATCGCCAATCCACCTAACCTGCATGTCTTTGGACTCCGGAGTGCCCGGAGGAAACCCACGCAGACATGGGGAGAACATGGAAACTCCACGCAGGGAGGACCCAGGAAGTGAACCCGGGTCTCCTAACTGCGAGGCAGCAGCGCTACCACTGCGCCACCATGCCTCCCAGATTGAAACACCACAAACCAATTAATTTTTAATGCATTGCTGACGGAATGTTATTAAAAGAACTGAGCACAATGCTTTTGAGAATTTTGAGCATTTTGAATGTGGTTACACATAAAGCTGCCTTATAGACTACACTGTATTTGGAAGAATGCCCTTCAATATTCATGCTTTTTAATCTGGAATTTTAAAACATTCTCAGTTTAATTTTGTGTATTAATTATATGTTATAGCTCAACAATGTTATGCTATGGGACTGGCTACTAACCCATAGTGCCACTTGTAGTTTCAAAATGCCTACAGTATTTTCCTCCACATATTTTGAACCCTCCATTCTACTGTTTTTTTGTGTGTAACTCTTTTCATCCATCCTTTTTATTAATATCCCACTGTTACTCTGCATCTAACCTCAATAGCACTGCTCTCACTTCTATATCCTACTTGAGGACAATTACAGCAAGACTGACTGGCCTCTCTCATTGGAAATCCCCCCCAAGGTGTTTCTGTTCTAATTTCTAGAATTACTTTTTTCTATAACTAGGAATATTGGACCATCTAGTTTCCAGCAATAGTACGGACCTATGTACTACTCAGCTGGCACTTGGTGACATGGGGATTTTTAATATTTCTAAACTTTACTGTAGCTCTTCTACTTTCTGGCTCAATGCAAACAGCATTTGATTAGAGTAAAATGTTACTGTTATTATCTTTCTAATAACCACTCTCAACAAATATTATTGTTTAAGAGGTACCATGGACATCCAGTAAAAAACAAGGGGTACAATTAGCCAAACTAGAACCTACACAAATAGGAAATATACATTAACTCAAAATGAAAATTTATTTGGGCCTAGGCCCTGAAATTACACTACAATCACATATATAATTGTGCATTTTAAAAATCAAGTTACTTAAAAAGTGGGTTAAACAACTCATGCCAAGCAACAGCCTACCTCCCGACCTCTTTCAGCACTGGACAGTCGCATTTGCTTTAACATCTGGGATCTTTGTTCCATCATTAGGGTCCTTTCATATGTATAGGCAGAAATGTCACTGTCATGCTATGGTTAGAATAATTAGAACAGGGAAAAGAATTACTTCAAGAACTGTTTTAAACAGTAATCGGAGCAACAAATTATGCTGACTTCTAAAAAGTTGGGGCATTGGGGTCATGAATATAGAATTTTAAATATTGCCATAATTGGAGAAAAACTAAGGAAAATAAAAAATAGTTTCATTTTTTTCATTAGTTTATGCCTTAACATACAAATGACAGCATTAAATGAAGGGCAAAATAAAGCAAATACCTGTATAGTACAGCATTTAAAAAATGTGCAAACAGGCATCAAGTCTATTCTGGTAATTTGTAGAAAACACATATGCTTGCAACTCTTTTAATATCATAAATAATAAGCAACAGAAACACATTTTATGTCAAAACAACCAATGGCTCATGCACTTTGGACTCAAAAAATTACCCAATATACCCATGTTAGTCAGCAATTTTTTTTTTGATATAAAATAAATACTTTCCAAGATACAGCCAGTTTACTGAGGTGGTGTTGATTTTATCCGGCCTTATTTTTTCATCAAATTAACACAAGTCCATAGCTCAAGAACTAAACCACCAAGCAAGCTCAGACTTTGGTCACTGGTACATTAATTAGTATAGTATGTGACAAAATTAAAACATTTGGTCCAGATGACCCTATGTGCTCAAAGCAGTCCCATGAAATTGACCAAAATTTAATTTGAGTTTTTGGCTTAGCTATGTTTAGGCCTCAGAAGTACATATTTGTAACCAACACAGACTGATATTTTTTTTCATTATTCAGATAACTATATAGGCTTTCTGAAAAAGCATTACACATGCAAGTAACTCTATTAGGGTTTGAGCAACAGACCTCTCAAATCCAAAAAATTATTTTGGATTTCATTTTCAGAGCACCCTAACGGCATGTTGGAATATGCAGATAATTTAAAAAATATTTTTCATTTATTCTACTTTGTCCGTTCTTTCTCAAAACACAAATCTTATTTTTCTTATGCAAATCTTTTAAGTTTATTTTCCATCCTAAATATAGGCTGAATGTGCCATGTGTCAATAATGTTAATCACTGAGTTTTCAATCAGTAAGTTATCATAAATGTCAAACTTTTTTCATATCAATTGATGATGTCTTATTTCATGTTGCTGAGCAGAGAATGTGATTCTCCATGGCCAAAAGAGTATCTGGTACTCAAGAATACCACTGTTACATCCCTACAGAAGATGGCAAACTCAAAGTCAGCTGGGTGTCTTGTGAAGACAATCACTTGACTGTCTGAATATTCACCACTGAAGCAGCAGCTAAAATCCTGCCTTCTCACAATCACACACCTGATGGATCACATGTGTCCCTCACATTAGACCAGAGCCCTATTGGAGGCTATGTTGGGAGCATGTAGGATGAAAAATGTTGGATTGGTGTGATTCGTGACAAGAGTGAAGTGGAATCAGACATCTGATATGTTTCATGCATCCAAACTATCCCGCACAGTCTTTCCATTGGCCACCTAGAGACAATATTTGTTGGGTGCCATTACAGTGTGTCATTGCATTGCTTAGTGCACCTACAATGATCAGTGGGAAGCAGTACTATCTTGATCTCAAAGACAAAGATGCCCTACACTCTGCATTTCGATTGAAACAGAAATGAAATCAGTCACAATCCTGCTGCTGCAATGGAAAGATGTTAACATGTCATTATATCTAGTGATTTATTTAATGATGAATCAAGCAGCTGTTGTTTATATGTTGTGTTTAATGTGCATTTGGTGATTTATTTTTTTCCATTATTCCTATACCCAAGTTAGTGATGAAGGATTTGGTGATTATCATTACTGTCAAATGGTGAATTTAATCCATGATTAGAATGTAAAATAAAAATGAAAAACTCACATAAGAAAAGTAAGATTTGTTTTTGAGAAAGAAGGGACCATGTAGAATATAGGAAAAATAATTGTAAAAATGTCTGCACATTCCCACAGTGCATTAAGCTGGTCTGAAAATTAGTCCCGGAATGATTTTTTCACATTTGAGAGGTCTGCTGGTCAAAACCTGATGCAGTTTCTTATTTGTTTATAACCTTCTGAAAAACCCTGTTTAGGTATCTAAACATGGAAAAAAAATCAGTAGGCTGTATCAGTTAGAAGTATGCCTTCTGAAGGCCTAAACATGGTAAACCCAAAGATGCAAATTTTTTTTTCTCCGTTTTTAAAGGTCTGCTCTTACCAAGTGGTGTCAACTAGAACAAACATTTTGATTTTGTTACGTACTATACCTAAAAAGGTACCAGTATGGAAACTTTTAGCCTACTAGGTTGTTTAGTTCTTGAGATATGGTCTTGTGAAAATGATGAAAAAATAAGGCCATGTCAACTTTGACACCCCTCTCTCCTCACAATATTGGCTTTATTTTGGAAAGTATTGATCTTACTGCAAAATAATTTTATAACACGGGTACACATGGTATTTTGTTCAGAATTTTTTGTGACCGAAGTGTGTGGGATTTCTTGAAAATCAGTTGACTAGACATGGAATGACCCAGCAGAATGTAGTGTCAAAGAACTTAGTTGATGACACTACAAGTTTTTTCCTCTTTCCCCAATTTCCTCAAAATCATTTTTTCCCCATAAATTTAAACGATTTACCATTTCAACAACCTCCACTTCAGCTTCTATTCTTAACTGATATAGGAAGGTAGCTAGATCCTTCTTCATTTGGATACTGTTGTCATCCATCTGAGCAACTGTAAAAATCCTCATCTTGCATTTTCTCCAAACCTGTTAGAAAAAAAAAAGAAATTATGATAAATAAAATATACATATTCCCTGTGCTCCAGTGGTCACAAAGTACAGCAATAAAATACAAAGGTATATCATAAACTGAATATAAAACAGATACATAATTAATTGCTCTACCCCTGGAAGCAGCACAGAACCTGCAACACAAACATAAAATATTCATCCTTCATATCTCTTTTCAATATATTAAGTATAAATCACTAGCTGAAAAATGTGCTGAACATTTTTATTACTTACTGTATGTGCACCAAAAACGGTACACCTGTCCTGTAAATGTTTCCGCAATTTGAACTGTCAAGAAGTAAAGACTGTGATTTTCCAGACTCTCATACCTTTGTCCTGAAAACTTACAGAGATTTCATCTCAACCATTTGAATATTAAGTTATAAGAGACTACAGTCTTGCTGATTAAAAAGTAGATACACTTTCTTAACCACGACTGAATGCTGACTTAATCCATCACACCATTCATAAAAGTATTGGTCCTGGAATCTTAGGAAAACTAAACATTGACATAAACTGGAGACGGATGTTGCCTAAAATACCACACTGCAATTTTCTATTGTATTTTATGTTCAGCTGTAGTCTGATAAAAATCACTGAATGTGAAGTAATGAATTATTATTATTATTATTAATGCTTGCTATTTGACATATTGTCCATAAATGTGTTCCCCAAAGAGACCACGGTGTGCTGTGGATGCAGATCTTTAAATACCAAAATGGCACAGATGAAACTAATCTAAGAATATGAAATTGAGAAAACAGCTACATCAGTTTTTATTAAATATTCCCCATCAAAACAAAACTTCAGGTCTTCTTACCTTGTGTTGTTTAAGAAGAAAAGGAAGGAGCATTAGCATGCCACCATCATGCACAATCCACCACACATCAATGTGCCCCTCTGTGAAACGCTCATGATTGCCAGGGTAGAAGGAAACATTCTTTGGTACCATCAATGCCAACTGAGCAGCAGTTGTACAGCGAACAGTATCTGTGATACAATGATTAAATGGGATGTTAACACTATATTAGTAAATTTACTATTAAAAAAACAAAAAATAAAATAATCACTCATCCAGTAATAATAAAAATAAAAAATGGCTCCAAAGTAAAAATACAAAGGATATAAGGAGTTTTGATAGAGTGAAATGATTTTTAAATAAATAAGACTCTAATAAAAACCTATGTAAAATTGCAGGATTACATTAATTTTGAAGTAAATAAATGCAACATTTCAGAATTAGTGTCAATAAATGTAACAGGAAGAACACCAGGATTACTTGTAGCAAGCATAGCTAATTTAAACTATTTTTCTAGTACAGAAAGATAAAATAATATTATCAAACAAGCATTAAAGACAATGTGGAGAAAAATGTATTTTAAATATGTTAAACATCCAAAAACTGCAAGACCAGCACAGTAGAGTGCGCTATACATTCAAGCATATTCTGTGTGTAAAGAAATACTAAGAAGGAGTTTGAAATTTTAAGGAAATAAAAATATTGTCATTTAAAACAAAACCACTTTCATATACGATATAAGTCAACCGTCCATTTATTCATTCTTTTTCTGAACCCATTTTCTATATCAATGGAATGATTTCTTGAAGAATTAAGTGTAAGGTAGCAAACACTCCTGGAGACAATGGTAGACAAATAAAAAAAGACTACAAAACATTTTAAATGAAGGAGATTCCTTAGCAAATATCAGAAAAAAAGAGAAACATGGCCTCTTGAACTGTTCCCTAGACAATTTATTGTAATGGGATCCTACTGTAAACTGTCTCTCTTCGATTTCTACCATTCTAAATTTTCAGACTATTTACTGTGCATAATTTGCCTTCTACAAACAATTGTCCACAGTGATCTGTTTTACACAAAGTGCATGCATCAGAATAAGCACAGAAAAACAGCCTACAACAGCTCTTACTTTCTTTTGGTATTATCATTGTTTTTAGTTTAGAATATATACATCATATATGAGTCATATTTGGCCTGAAATGCCAAAATGTAAATTAATATTCTGGTTTGAACATTTTTCTCCAATTCAAAAAACATTCTATCTAGTTAACTGGTAACTGGCCAGAGACCGTGCAAATTTTGGGTGTATATTATGTGCTAGACTAGAGTCTTAGACGGTAGGTTTCTCTATATTATCAGATCAGATGTCTCAGCATTCTTTATACATAACAAAAATATGGAGCTTATAATTAGAAATTTATTAAATGATGCCCATCTTTAAAATGTCATATCCATGCCTGAGTTTGCTTCTTATGTAACACAATATTTGACCATGTAGGACAGATTTCTAAAAAACAATGGATGTATAAAAGTACTCTCAACTGTGTGTAAGCCAGAGTTTGTAAAAAGTGAGCCCAAAAACAAGTGAAGCATGTACTATGTTACACTGAAGACATAAAAGGCAGGAACATGTGGCTTTTGAAAACCTAACAATTTTTTTTCGTCAGATTAAGTAAGGTTGCTTTGTTGTTTTACTTATTTTGAGGAAAAGCATACCTGTTTTCAAAACAATAATTTCATATTTCTACACATTTTAGTACACTTTCTAAAAGAAAAGGAAATATTATCATTTCTATATTCCTTTATGTATTTTTAAGTTACTGATTATGTGTTGCTTGTAGTGATGGTCGAGAAACAATTTTATTATAGAAAATGAAAATAACAAAATTCCTGATACAATGGGCTTCAATGCTGACCCACACTGAACGACAGTAAACAATATAAAAATGTCCACAAGAAAAATCACAAATTATTCACGTCATATAATTCATCTCAGATATCAAGTCTGACACTCACAGCATACCAAACATATGGATTTTAGTTAAAATATTGCTAAATAAATCACTTCTGGAAAATCCTGTTATATATAACGACAATGCTAAGCTTCTGAAATGAAGACCTTCCTCTCCCCTCATTCATTTGTTGGTTGGTGCATTTATGCCCATAGCAGTATACCACAGCTGTAGCACATCTGTGATATTCAAGGGCTGTCTATGAATCTACATAGGAAAATGAATCTATTGCTTGTTGAAACATCTCAGAAATAACCAAATATGAGGAATACTTTCTAAATGATAATGTTTTCACTTGATTTTCTTTAATTTTTACCTGCTACTTGTTCACCTCTCTCAGACAACACTCTGCAATGTTGGAATCATGTAAGGGGTCACAATAGCCAATTAATGAGTTACTGGGCAGGGCTCCTTGCCACTGTGTGGACTATTACTTTAAGTTTAAATTATTTGAAACCAGGTTAATAGCTAAACATTTTAGCCATCTTCCCAATCTTTTCCTAATACCAGTGTGTAGTTCTGTGAATAGTTGAAAAATTTTAGTTCTGGATTTCAAATTGATATTTTCTTAAATATAACAAGTGCTTAGTACTTATTTGCACCTTTACATATTATGCACATGTCACAGAAAAGTTAAACATTTAAAAAAATATGATTTTAAAACAAAGCAAAACAAAAACATATCTCTTACTAATGAAGGTTTTCCAGGCTCTGGGATCCTCACTTTGTCGCCATCCATAAGGCCACCCTAGTACTACAGTGTTGTGCTTCATGCCTCCCAGTCCACAGGACTGAATTAAGTGAGCAATTCCTTCTCGGACCTTATTTGCAACAATCACTTGACAAAAGCCTTTCACTTTTTCAATTTCCATCATATTCTTAATGGCCTGTAATAGAACAGTTGTACCAAATATTCCATGTTTACTTGAGAGGAAATCTAACACAGTGAATCAAGTGTTATTTACCAAACAAACGCACCACTGGCAACTACAACTGAGAAACTAAATAAAACAAAGAAGATACTTTATTATTTTTAGGCATGCAAGATCCATTTCTAAGCATATTGTCATAATGATATTAATAAATATGCATGCAGGAGAAAGAAATAATTTTGAAAATGTGCAGTTTGGCACAGTCAAGATTCATAAAAATACCTGTTCTGAGGCCTGAGACTCTGCCATATTCTCCAAGAAATTTCCTTGAATCACTGACCCCACAATTGTTAGGCCCTTACCAGCCTTCAGCTGTGATGCAAACGTCAAAAGACGAGGATATTTCACATGAAGATCTTCATCCAGCTTTAACAGCACTAGAAGCTGTGGTCTGTAATCAATGTCTTACAGTTAGCAGTTAAAAACGATTACAAACTTAAATGCAACAATATCCATTATTGGATCTATTATGTGCAGTTTAGTATGATTTCTAAATTATAACCACTTCCAAAGACTAGAAAAATGGAGTATTGTATTACTGTGGGATTTTGTACTTGTACAGGCAGTTACACTTTTTAATTCCACTGCACTACTCCTACAGTCCTACTGTACTCTTAAAACTCCTGTTTAAAAAAAACAATTATTCTTGCATCTCTGTTATTAATTGGGAGTTACTTTCATGTCCAAGATTTGTACATGCTATTTAATAAATCCTGCTTATAAGAGATGTCAAGCAACTCATCATATTGACCATATTTGTCTTAAAACTGGCTGTTAAATGTGTATGAATTCTTTAACCTGCCTCCAATTTTTTGTATGCGGTGGACCAGCTTCCAGTCTCAGCAGAGCATACCGTGCAGCGCTCAGAGATAGGCCACGAATCCCATCACCCCACTCTTTTTCAGCTCTTTAAATAAGAAAAATATTACATTTTAAACAAATGTTAACAATAAATACATTTACTTAGATTCAGAGTCAAATATTAAGCACCAAAGAATATATACTCAGTTAACACAATTAATTCAAGCAATGTTTTTATCAATATTAGTTACTAAGCTCAGTGCACGAATTCCTATTATCAAAGTATATTGCATTTTCAATGATGTCTGCTTTTTTACACTTTTCTAAAGGAGAAGAATTAGTAAACAACATTTGAATATCTGGGTTCTCGATAAAATTTAGTAGCACTCTGAACCCCACTGGGTTTCATTATTTATTCATATTCTGAGCCCTTCTTTTAAGAGTAACCCATGGTAAGGAAGCAAAAAATTATCCTAGCAGAATTCAAAGCATAGTAAAGATCAACCCTGGATGAGACCAGCCTACCACAGAGAACAATCCCATGCACATTCATATCTCCATATGTTCTGAGCCAT
This sequence comes from Polypterus bichir lapradei, assembly GCA_026402145.1. Lineage (NCBI taxonomy): Eukaryota > Metazoa > Chordata > Cladistia > Polypteriformes > Polypteridae > Polypterus > Polypterus bichir. Next base: position 89,478,728 of record JANRMT010062806.1, read on the forward strand.
TTTGGAGAACCCAATATTTCACTTTGGAGTTTAGCCCACAAACACACACAAAAGAAAAACATGCAAACTTCACACACCCACTTTTTACAATATCTGATATTTAATAAATTTATCTTGTGTTTGGCCTATTTTTCTGATACATTTTTTAATAAAACACTTTGCTATTTTAGTGGGAGCTGAAATTTTGAAGAGCCATTGCTAGGGAACATGGTCCCAAAAGGTGTGCTCTGTGACTTTATCTATGTAATGTTATTTAGGCCAGTGCTGTGTGTTAGTCACTGTCTAAGTTTGTGGATCTACTAAAAATATTTTTGACAGTGCTTAGCTTAAAAGCATCAGGCTTGGGACGTTTTGACTCAGAAGCATGATAGTTTTGATTTCTAGTATAGACCTTTCACATTGTTTTCTGGTTTATGATTTATTTTGTGGTCCACACTGCTCTCCGACTGTCTGCCAAACTTTAAATAATGACTGAACAGAAATGTGGATCAACAAAATGTGCAATCCTGAAATAAAACACATTTAAGGCGATTAATATTTGTAAGTTGATTTTGGGGATCTCACAAAACAAATATCAGATATGATCTCCCCCTTCTAACAAGTGGTGGAAAAATTTCATCACTTAAGGGAACAGACTGAGACAGGGATTCAAGACACTCCATTTGTTAGTGGTCATTCTCCAATTCCATCATGGTTATCTGGAGATCAGGAAAAAAATGCAGGAAGTTTCTTAATCTATACTGGTGGGTGTTCAATCAGCAACCCATTATTCCAGCTATAGATTGAGCAAAAAGTTTATATATAATCTCCTTACTGAGTGACAAGCCTCTTGAATGAGCATCTGCTTTACACTATTCCAATCACCCTTGTTGCTTTTCCTTAGGAATCTTTGAGGAAATTTAGAACAATTGTTGATCAACCTGAGTATGCTGAAGTACCTACCAATAGGGCATGGAACTTTAAACAAGGAAATCATGCTAGAAGTGAGTAAGTAGTTATATTTAAAATCATAATTGCAGACATATGTTGGGAGTAGTCTATTCTAAAAAATGAAATATGAATTAACATATCTTGATGTAGTGAATACATTAGTCTAGTCTATAAACGTGGCGTTATGAATGAAACAGTTCTCAATGAGGCAGTTTCACCATTTTAATTTTGACCCTTATGGGAACAAAGTCAACAACAAAATACATCATACATTGATTGGCTTTGAGAAATGTATGACATTTAGAAAGTCAAACATTCACAATGAATGTGAAGACCACTGAGCTCCCAGGTTGAAATGTTTTATTTAAAAAATACAACACATCCATTACGCACAAATATATCATGACAAACAGACTTGTAGTGCTTTGTTGTTAAACATTTTCAATCAGGAGCTCATGAATTAAGACTTACCCCTGATACTCGATGTACTTGTAGATCATACCTGCAATACCCATGGCCACAATGGCATAGTACCAGGAGGATATGAACATCAGGGCCAGACACATACTCATTCCTAAGAAAGATAATGCCCTGCAGAAAAACAATCAGTTGGTGAGAATAGCTGAGGGAGCATTGCCAGCTGCTTTTGTATACAATTATATTCCAAATGGGAAAAATCTAAAGGAGAATAGCTAGAGTTCAGACTCCAGTTTGTTGTTAAATACAGTATGCTAACAGTAATCTTAATTACAGATATGTCAGAGAAACAAATTCTGGTATTACAGAATAAGCATTCATAAAAGCATTTTTCATATTTAATTATATTAATATGAAACTAAAATATTGCAATTCTGAGTATATTTTGGTAAAAGTACATTTTCTCATCCAAACTATGCCAAAATTGTTTCAAAAGTGAACAAAAGCATAATAAAAACTGAAAACACATCTGCTGCAGTGGGTGCAAATGACAACATTTAGTACAGACCATCAATTTTTTTTCCATTACAGACTCTTAACTACTGCTTACATTTCTTAATTAACAAATTGCTGAAGTTTACACAGATAGCCATTATCACATTTTCTAAGCATTTTATTGAATAAAGAACCTCTATCACATACCAGAGTCTAAAAGTACACATGAGTAATGTGCCACTGTAATATAAAGTAGGGGTATGAAATTAACAAATTTACCAAACATACACAAGATGTATATGGACATATGTGAATGAATGTGAACAAAATGTAAATGTGATAGCTGACAGAATTACAGTGATGTGCAGAGTTTACGATTTGTATTCTTCTCAATCCATCAAATGCAGATTTTTATATTGGGGAATTTCAGTAGCAAGTAAAGATTTTATATTTATATATGCTAATGCTGAAAGACTTGAAATTCACAGAAAATAAGTTCTACGTTTTGATATGTTATATAACATGATCAATGATTTACACCACCACAGGAAAATTCCTATCTACATATTGTACCTTTCTGTTATTATAAATATATTGTATGTTAAAGATAACCCACACACGCCTTTAAAAAAAAAAAAAAAAAATATGGGAGCACTTTACCAGTGATAGTACTTAAATCTTGGTCTCCAATTAGGTGTTCGGAGTAAAGTCTGTACAGCACAGGCCAGATTAACGAAAAGATAGCACATCAAAAAGAACCTAAAATAATATAACAAATATATTATTGTTGAACAGCAAGCAATATTTAGTAATGTTTGCACAAAGCTACAAAATTAAGAAACATTTTTTTCATTGAATAAATTTGAGCTTTGAAATCCAGTTCTTATTCTACTACTAGATCAATGTAATCTTGTTAAAATGTTATGCATGTTATGTTAAACAAGGTGTATATTTCAGATATAATCATTTAATTTTATTGAACATTTACATCATTTCTAGACTCAGTACAAGTACATTTTAAACACAACTCTAAGAGTGACTTTATCACATTTTCCATTAGCAGTAGTAACTAATTTAAACAAGAATAAGTCTCATATGTAGGCTGATATCATGGTTCCAGGTGCTTCCTGATATATAAAGAAAAATATGAATGAAGGTGTTACTTTTATATAATTAGGGTTCTAGTGGTACTCTTTGACTGCAAATCCATTTGCTACATTTCTATTGAGGTCCTTGATTTATTTTTCACTTGCTTTAGTTTGTTTTTTTTTTTTTTGGCACAGTTTAATTTTTCAAACAATCTCCTATGTCTTCATTGCCTTTAACTGCCTACAAATTTTCCTTTAGAGAGCAATGTTTTCAAATTCTGTTACACAAAACCCACATATACTATTATGTTCTACATTGAAATGGACATGAGAAGCTGTGCCAGGCACTCATTTGTTAAAAAAAAAATGCAATACCTAAAACAATGCCTCTAAAGAAGAGAAGTGACATGATGAATGTGAATATATACCTAAATGACATTTAACGAAAGGAAGCCAGGAAACATCTCCCAACTGCCAAGAGTGTCTTCCCCATCTAGCCAGCTATAAAGAGTCAAGGGTAGGTGGCTTGAGCACAGCAGTAGCTTGATCCATTTGATCATGTTTAGCTTCAAGAGGTCCATCATTTTATGTATGTTAAATCTATTTTGCTCCTAACTGCTTACTGTAAAATCAGAAGAGCTGATCATAAAATCTTTTAAAAAATAAAAACTTTCCTAGCTGATAATGTGTATTGCATGTATAGTTATTCTAGCCGATTATAACTGCAAAAGGATGCAATATCACAATTTTGGGCTGCTATGAATAATGTGTGATTTACTGAGAAGAGATGGTTTCAGTGACTAAAAGATTTAAAACTAATTACACATATTTGCTCTTAATGCCATTTCCAGGTTTAGTCATGCATATTTGCATCTGTCATTATGATACTGTAGGAGTTGGTGAAATTCTGGGGTGTTAAAACCTTCAAGGATGAATGCTATGGGTTAAATTGTTTTTATTCCATGCAGAAGTCTCAACTTATATTTTATCTGAGCCCATATTTGTATCAGTTTATTTAGCCCATGTTTGCTTATTTCTACCTATTGCCTTATATACTGACTTATGACAAATAATACAGCAGCTATGTTAAGGCTCTTAAGTTTTTTTTGTAGTTTTTTACTAGCAAAACTGCCTATGAAGCCCGATTCAGAATTGTCCTTCCCATTAGCTTTTAAGACAATTTTGTTCTTCCAGAGAAATTACACTTGATAAGAGATAAATGATGATGTATGTTTGGAAACCTATAAGAGCAGCCTGCTCAATGCAATGAACACTCACACCTTAGGAGCTGAAACCGGGCTCTAGCAGGGCATTTGTGTGTTTCTAGCAATAAAGTCTTGCTTCAGTCTGATCAGTGCTTAAATTGTTTTAATGTATTTTTTATGAAGGTAATAATGTTAAATGATTCTACTACACCAAAACTATATACAGTGCAGCTCTTGTATATCCGAGCCTAAACCTGAAACCGAGATCATAAAACAAATACTTACATAGACAGAATTGGGGCCACCATATCAAGTGATGCTATAAGAATTCCAAGTTCTGCAATGACTGCAGTTAACAACAGAGCCCATGTTGGTTCACCATTAGACTTTCCCAAGCCAAATACCTATTAAAGGAATGATGTATTTATATCAGTAGGAAATTAGTAAAATAATGAAAAGATTTTAATTATGTTGTTGTCTTTTGTTTCAATTTGGCTTATGTTACTTTACTATAAAAGGTTGTCAAAAAGATGCAGAAAAAGATAGAGAAAAATGTTATTTTTCACACAATTTAAGATGATTAGGTTATACACATGTCTGTACTGTATATATACACATGGATTTACATACACACACATTTGTAAATATTAAAACTATCACATTTTTGGGTTTTCAAAAAAGAGCTTTGTTCAAATGAAACATTGAATGGGATAGAGGAGAGGGAAAGAAACACCAACTGGTAGTTTTAATTCAATGGCTGTTCTCTCCTCAGTAAACCACCCTCACCTTGAGTAGCCCAGCCTCACCACTGTCAAATGGACATTCTACTGCCATTACAAACCATCTGTGATGTAATAATGTATCAAAAAGAAAACCCAAGGAAGATATAAACAAGATCACAAAGGATATTTCCCTTTACTGGATCTGCTACATTTCAATAGAAGCTGTCCGATTAGTATACTCAATGAATTATCTCTCAGCATGTTACTTTTCCTTCTTTTAACTTTAAAAAAAAATGTCTTACTAAACGTTTTGCTCTTCATAAGTTTATGTACATATTGTGTTCATATACATCTAAAAGAATTCTAGCAAACTGTGTTCACAGTAAATTATACTGACCCTTAGAAAAGGAATGATATTGTCTTTAGCAATTGCTTGCAAGAGACGGGGGGCACCAGTAAGACTTTGCAAGCCTGCTCCACAAGTAGAGAAGAATGAACCTATTACAATAACCCAGGGAGAAGGCCAGGACAGTGTGCCAACAACTAAATTCTTTCTCACAGCATCACCATACCTGATAATGAAAAAAAATCAAAACAAAATTTACGTTCTCTTAAAAATATAACTTGAAAAGTCTAAAAATGAAGTTTACATATTATTAGAAAAAGAGAAAAACAGAAAGAAATTAGCAGCAACATCAAGTTCTATAATACTAAATTATAGCAGTACATTAAGGAAACACTGATGAGAGTGCATGCAAATATATACAAAGTGACCACTTTATTAGATGTATACTGCTTAATAACAAGATGGTGTAACCATTTAAACCTAGAAGAGCCTAAAAGTTTTAGGGAATTTAACAAAGAAGGTGTCATAAGTGCAGTAAAGGGAAGCTGGCCAAATTCAACTCAAATGAGTCTTATAGTTATTAAAATTTCATTGATATCAAATCTAAAAATTTTATTTTATTTTAAATCAAAATTTTATTATACATTATGCCACATATGCTTAGTTGGATTTGGAATTGCATGTGTGGGAAGCACACGACATTAAGTCAAATTTGCTATTCCTATAACCATTCCAGGACTTTTCTCATCTGTTAGCTGACTGGCTGTATGGATCCCATCATCTGCTCAGTTAAAGCCATGATAGCCTGTGTTGCTTTTTTCCATTAATGATTTTCAAAACCTCAAGTCCACCTTTGGTTGGATGTTTTTTTGGGAGCTTTTAAGTCTTGATTTACCCATGCTCTGTATACTCATTTCGTATTGTATGTTAAACTCCAATAGAATTGCTTCTTTGACATCCACTGCCACGCTCCCCTGAAAGCCAATGTTTCTGATACATAAAAACACAACTCTTTGGCAATTGTCTACCTACTTTATACCTGAGCAATCAAGTAGTAACAATGGGTACAGCTGATTAGGTGGTCACTCAGTGTTTATTTAAAAGTATGCAGATACACTTACACATTTTATAATACTCACTTGTCTCGGAGAACGACACCTTCAATGCAAGCACCAAACAGCACCACAGAGCTGAGATCTGTGCATAATTCATCAAGGAATTCAATTGTTGGACATTCTCTAACCAGTTTATATAAATAAATACATATACTATAGGTTGTAACAGATCAGGTTTACAAATTATAATAAAGAGTAATACCACTTGACAGAATTGTTTTGTGAAGCATTAAATAGCATTAGATTAAATTTGGAGATATTTTCTACACTAATCATTCTCAAGGTGCTTAAATATCTTTATTTTGAGTTTAGTTGGTGTGATTAAAGAAATTACTCAGAAAATGTTGCATTTTATTTCTAGGATCTTCAACCAGTTATATGGCATTTGTTGAAAAGAGAAGGCAACATAATACTGTATTATTGAAAGTGCTAAACTTCCACTAGTGACAGTAGATCGTGTTGCATTTGTATTGCTAACTTTATGACTTGGAAAGCTGAGAATTAATATTTTTTTTTTATTGGACATAAACTAGAGATGGGTGAATGAAACAATATATTGTATATACAAAGTAAACTGATCTGGTACTATTAGGAGAAACTGTGATTTCTAAAACACTAAGTTCTTTAGCAAATTAGTTTAAACAGATCATAATAGTCTATAAATGACAAAATTTTGTCTGATAAAGTACATTTTTGGTATCTTTTTAAAGGCATCACTACTATAATTGTAGGTTGGTCTGTTACATATTAGTGTTTCAGAAACATGCATCTTGAAGGAGCTCTGCTTTGGAAAAAATATACTGAACTAATTCTAGATTCTCTCAACTGTACATTATTTTTTTTTAGAGGTTGGTTCTCAGAAATCTCAGAACAACGAGCAGATAGTTGTATGACCTTATATATCTTATAAATTCTATTATGATTTCACACTTTGCTTTTTAGACATATATTACTTTTTTGTTACAATTACAAAATAAGCAAATTCAGTTTGATAAAAATCTGTAAGACAATGTGAAGACAATCACACTCACAACTTCTTATTTTTTATTGTTCAACCTTGAGCTATCACAAATTACACTGTTAAAATCAAGTATGCAAAGGAGAAGCAGTAACTGTGTGTATTTAAAAGAAGAAGGATACAAACTAATGAAGTTGTAGCAATTGCAAGAATAGTTCCAACCGGAATGGATTTCTGTGCATCTCTGAGATCTCCTGACCTGTTGGAACCAGCCATTATACCTAGATTTGAATAAAGAAAATAATTACATTTTTGTGGTTTCAGCAAATAGTATACTTAAGTTGTAAAAAGTTAACCATTTTATAAATAAACGATTACAGATAAGTTTCAAGTTTGTGCTGTTATTTAAATGAGGAATGACATACCCAGATGCATTTTTGATTATGCAAGCAAAATATAGATTAGTGGGCACAGCAGATAAAACAACGTATTATAATTGTCCGCAGTATATAATAGAGATAAACAGTACTGGATTTCTGAGATAACTTCCAAGACAGTCTTGCAATGTAAGCAGTAGGGAAAAAAACAGCTGACCAAGCCAAAGAAACACACTTTGGTTTAATAATAACTGTTACATTATTAAATTAGAATGGCAAAAATCAGAACACATATTAGAAGCAAAGGATTCTACAGATCTTTTGAAATCCATGGCCTGATACTGTTAAAAGGTATAAAAATATTTTTCTGACCTACTCTAAATACTATTTCGGTATATAACTGGCACAATTCCTAATATACTAAACGTGTCTATTATCAGACCATTATTGAGAAAAGAAATATCTAAACCCTGAAATGTATAATAACTACCAAACAATTTCTAATCTAACTCTTTGTTTTAAAATAATTGAAAAAGTAGTAGCCTTATAGTTATAAACGCACTTTATTCATTACAACATACTTGAAAAATTCTAGCCTGGCATTTGCATGGGTCATAGTACAGAAACTAAAATAACTTGTCTGGTCGATGACATGTAACGTATTTTCTTGAGAGAAAAGCCTCAATTATTATAGTGCTTTTAGTGCAGTTTTTGACCATTCTGTCCTGTTAAGATATGCTCATATGGCTCTTAGATACTGCCCTTATGAGATTTAGTTCATATTCATCAAACCAGTTTCAGTATGTACAGAAATGAGATGACAGTACTCATTCATTACGTTAGATATAGTGCTAAGCCTAGATTATTACTTTGGCCTTTATCATTTTCAATTTACAAACCACTGCTGGAAGATACAGAAAACATAATGGAGTTTTGAAGCTCTGTTAGAGGGACAATTGGATTCTTGATCACCTCCCTGACCAGGTATCTTTTTGTCTAGTTACTCAGTTTGGCCTGACAGCCAACTCTAGGAAGAGACCTAGTGCTTCCAACCTTTTTCGATTTCACAATTATTGAGGTCACTGCACGCCCAGGAACACTTAAAGCTTTAGAAATGGTTTTATACCCTTGTCCTGATCTACACCTACATTGTTGTGGAAGTCTATGGAGAATTCCTCTGACTTCATAGTTTGTTTTTTGTCCTGACATCATGCAGTGTGAATTCTGAGACCTATTATATAGGATTAGAAAAGCAAGCAAGAATCACCCGACCACAATTTCTGATGCACACAAAACTGAAGATCAATTTTTTTTTTTTTGAAAAGATAAACAATGTATGTATAACTGAATAATTCTTGAGTAAGTACACTTGTTCAAAAGGCTCTGAAACTGTCAAAAACCAATAAAATGCCAAAAAGAACAGTAGTTCAGTACTTAACAGTTGTTAAAAAACAATTCGGATATGAACGTCAGTAGGCTTTGCACTCTAGGAACCAAGTTACCCGAACTTATCTATAATATTTCAGAAATTATTTACCGCTCTGATGCTGATCTTTTGATTCATAAAATAGGTCATTATGATAGCAATTGACGAGAAGAACTCATAATTAATTAAAGAATTATGGTATTTGAGGGTTCCTCTAGAATGCCTCTTTCTTTTGCACGATTTGGCTCAAAAACTAATCAGCACATCACTATCTCATAACAGGTTTAAGTTTTGAGTTTGGTATGTTTCCGTCCAGCTGTTTCATATTCATATGTTTAAACTCAGACTTGTATTTGTCAACTATAATGGGAAAATAAGTAATTTTTTTTATCTTAGTTCTGCTTTTCTTTTTCATAAGAGTAATGTAGCAACTGACTTTAGCAAAAAATTATGTGTAATAGTGCTATGAAATTTCTTGGCATCCCTCTAAGCCTGAAAAAATAGTCATTGTTCAAAGCATCATCAACAGCTAGAAAGTGGTATATTTTGATTTGTGTAAAACAACCCAATGTGCAGAACTGCTTTTAGATGTTTTGTTGAATTCGGCTCCTTAAGCAGAGATGTCAATCAAACCTGAAAATCAGTGACGCTTTGAGATGAGGGCTTGCACAGAAATCAGAGAGGACACCCTTCTGTATGGAGCAGTGGAGAGGCGGCCTTAGGGGTGTGTAGGGCCTAGGGCTGAACAACCCCGGTTATGTCAAACGCTGTTACCGGTATGTGTGGACTGTATAAACTTGTGCGTGAATTTAATAAAAATAATGTTAACATACACCAGATTTTCTCATTACTGTATTGAGCTAAATTTTTAAAAGATAACACACAGACTTTATCAAAATATACCAATATAATCTTTTTAAAAACTGCAGTTCATAATTCATGACAATACTACAACAGTGCAAAGTGTGATGCGGTATCATGCGGAAATTAGCAGGGCCTCTTCTAGAAGAGTACCCATATTGCAAGCTCTCGATATGCAGGATGTCATTGTCATAACTCACGTTGATGTAATGTCAGTCAGTTATCATTAGCGATACATGCTTTTGTGTTTTAATATTCGAACTATGGAATGTTTTCAAAGATGAAATTTGACCGTACATGTATGTCTCTGAAAAAAAAAATATATTCACCTTTACGAATGCCCCACTCTCGGCAACAAACATGTGAAAAGGTGAATTTCTATGGCTTTTTTACTAGTCAAAATTGCACATGATGAAGCATGTATCTTTGAGTGCAGAGTAACTGCTGGCTGAGGCACAAAAATTGTTTGATTCTATGCAAGTTATGAGGATCAAAATATGGATGCAAAATCAGCAAATATGCATTTAATTCTTGGTTCTCATAGCTATGACATACAGCCTTCCAAGTATAAATGACTTACTAGAGGAATAGAATGATTTACATGTGATGTTATGACATTAAATCTGATCACTTACAAATGTGCATGTCTGTCCTTCACATGCCATATCTTCATGAAGCTTCAGGACTCTGGTGCACATTAGTGTGCTATGCTCACTGTACAGGATGTTGTGTTATAATATGCAGTAACTGCTATTAATTTAATTGAAAACAACTGATTGACAAACTTGGATTAAATAATATACTATCTGCATTTCTTTTAAAAGGACTGGAATGAATAGTCTAGGTTTACTTAAAAAAGTAATGTTTTATAGTTTGCATTGGTATGAACTACTTTATGTATGCAATATGTTTAAATACTGCAAATTGTAAAGTGAAATGTATTATGTCTGTGGAGTAGGACCAATGGAAGAAGATTCATACCCAAGATGGTTTTGTGCAGAGTCTGTTTGGGTTGTCAGTTTGTTGAGTGCTCCTGCATTTGGCCAGCATGCTTATAAACAGTGGATACAGTGGGCTTGTGGTTTCGAAATTGAGCTAAAAGAAAAGTCTGTTATAAAATGGTCACCCTGACCCTTATTTGGCCTTGTTCCTGTGTAATAAAGTACTACAGGCAAAACAGAATATACCACTTTGTGGCCATAGTCGAGGTGTTGATGGTGCCTTGATCAAGGGCTACTTTTTCTGAACTGATCCAGTCTTCAAAAGGACAGGTCCATGAGCACAAGAGATTGGAAACAATAAAAAATAAAGACAGATTAATTCATTTGGTTCTCTCCTGATGTGATGTAATCAACCCAGTGCGACAGTGTAGAAAACTGCACTACCTATCACATTGTAGATGATGTGAAGGATGCCATGTCCCACATTAAAGGAACACAGTCTCCAAAAGAAAAAGAGCCTGCTCTGCCCTTTCTTATATAGTTCCTCTGCGTTATGAAACCAGTCCAGCCTGCAATTAGTGTGGACCCCCTTGTAGTACTTGTAGGAGCACACCACCTCTTCATCCACTCCCTGTATAGCATAGTATAGTTGGTGTAACAAAACTCAATATGTTAAGATGCAGATACTTCACTTTGTACCATGAAACAAAGTTCTTCACCTGACTCCTATATAATTATGTGTAAACGAAAAAGGGCAATGGATAAAATGTGTAAACGATATCTTCAAAACATTCCATTCCGCTTTGTCTTGTTAGTTTATAAGCACAGGGATTTCTACTATTGTGAAAGGCTCTGTTTTCAAGTGTCACCTGCTTTTTTAAGTGGCTGTTCATGAATCATAAGCACTTCATTCTTTGCAGATGTACTGCAAACAAAAATAAAAATAATAATTAGAAGGAATGTGAAAAGGCACATATAGTTAAATGTATACATAACACCTAGAATATTTAATCAATGTTTGAATATATACAGAATATACAGTATATACTTTTTATTATTTTAAGAATTGATATCTTTTTGGCTAATTTGACCGCCCTACTGCAGATTTCTTTGTTGTGTATTGAAAGATGAGAGCTAATATTTAGCAGTAGCACAATGAATGAAAGGAGGCGTGGCTGCAGCTCCATGTGAGGAGTGGTGTGGACGTATACTGTAGTCCATGAGTCTGTTTCTGAACTTGTTGTCAAAAGAACAAGTGAGCAGGAAAGAGCATTTGATATGGACAGAACCAATACTACAGAAAACAAGTATTGGTACCATTTCAATACTTGAGGATTGATGTGTATCGATAATTGATATCTTTGACAGCCCTACTATGCTGTGAATCATAAATAGGTCAGTGGATCTAAAAATTACTTTTACCGAGCTGGCCTTGGTCATCAGAACTGTGACAACCGACAACGTGATGCCCAGAGATTTATTTTTTCTAGGAATGCTGCTGATAAGTGTTTTAGTCTCCTTTTCCTTGTGTTGTCAACTGACTAAATCTTAGCTCAAATTGACTTTATACTGTCAGTTTGTTTTTGTTAATCAGATAGAAATTGCTCTGTTTTACTGTGTGTTTACCCTAGTTTAAAAGATGTACGGACTAGCAAATTAATACATTATAGCTGTAAATTTATACCAGCATTCTGAACCTGGACATAGTGAAGAATGCTATACAAAAATAATCTGAATTGTATTGAAATGAACAGTAACATTGTTAGGTAAAACTGGGGAACTGGTACTGTATAATTATCTATCATAACTAGACCAACAAAAAATGCAAATCAAAGTAGTAATTAGCTAATTATCAGACCGGTGAGGGGCACAATCATTTTACTAAACTGTGCAAACAGAACTTCAAATTTTATGGCGAAAAGATGTAAACAGCTTGTTCTGGAATAGGCAGAATAATATCAAGTGATCTAAAAGCAACTCCTTTAAGATAGTTTGTGTGTTCCTATAATTACTGAATGTTAAGTAGTAATGTTAGCTTGCACTTTTTCAACAAACTGAGCTAATTTATACAAACAAAAAAATAAATCTAAAATCAAAAACAGAAAACTCAATGTACGAGGCCTCTTACCAGTAACTGAAGGGAAGAAGATGCCAAGCAGCACAGTGAAAGTGGTAGTGATGTCAGCAGACACATACAGGTAAAAACTACTCATTGATCCATGAATATCCACTGATGAAGTGTGGGCCTTTTTCAGAATCTCTCCTTTTTCCAGGTAAGAACTCCACATGTTTTCTAGGGGATAACAAATTCCCCTATTTAATTGTTTGAAAAAAAGAATTACACTGCTGAAAGTCAAGTTAGATTTGTACCCCTGCATTTCTATAAATCTTTAGACTATTGTTGCACAAACAATTCTACTGGCTTCCACCACAGCTACCAACTGAATGTTAGCAGCTTGTCTTTCACATTTTAGACATGCAAACCACTGACTTAAGTACATATTTTAAAAGGATCCCTAAGCACCTAAATGAAAATTCACAAGTTAGATATACAATAGTACAGAAGTAGCTCAATTTATTTTGTTTTACAGTGATAATTGAAACCTTTCTATAAACATGCTAGAAGTAGATTTTATCAGTTTAAAAAAAGGAATACATTTTCACAGAGATGACATGGAAAATTGTTAGAAAAGATGCAGAATCTTTTTTTTTCACAAATTAGGGGGATAGCAGTCTCATAGGCAGGGTAGGCTAGTATTCCAGTGGAAACAGGTTGAAATCCCTGAGAGCATATCATAAGTTTGATGATATTAATTAAAAAAAATTGTGTTTCTTCTTTAATAAGCCTAAATAAATTCAACTATATTCAACATTCTATATGTGTCATTATATTTGTAATTGTTAAATTTAAATCTGTGTTACACATAAAATGTTTTCAATGATGCAAACTAGTGGGATCAAGTAGCATTTTATTTGAATGACAGACCCTTATATAGTGAATGAAAAAAGGATTATCACAGTTTATCAAGTGGAAAAAGAGATTTTTGCTTTCATGGCATAACTCAAAAACTCTAACATTTTAAAAATGATTTTACAACTAGACTGATCAATAAAATCATTTTGCACTGACATTTCCAATACTATTCTACTATTCATCATTTGAGATTTAAAGAGACAACAACTTGGTTTGTGAACACATCATGATGATGTTGCTTTGTATCTCTGCACCAATTTAAATGCAAACAAAATGCCCAAAAAAGTAACAAAGTTGCATATGGATGTGGAAATCCTGGTTAAGGACAACACATCAATTGAGAAAATGACTACTGTCTGACAAGAAACAGATTTGCTTCTTTTAATGTATAGTGCCTGTAACAAACCATAGTGTGGACAAAGCTTCTTATGGCCACTATAAGAGAAACCTTTCAGCAAAAAAATTGATATTATTTAAACAGAATACAACTTCCTTCAATTAACCGAAAAACCAAGCAGACATGAGCGTACAATACTTTCAATACAGTCCATAAGGAGTAATGCTATGGCAGACACTGAAGAATACATTAAGCCTTAAACACACACTTCAGTTAGGTGACTGGCAGCAAGATGGGTTGGAACAAAGGCAGATGCACTGTGTGAGGAGAAGGTTGAACTAGTCCAGAGAGGATCTTGATAGCTTCACAACCACTTAAATTTATGTATAAAGTATAAGACAATATAGAGTTACAATGGATACATTCACATCCTTAAACTTCTCAGGCATTTAATTGTATAATACATATATAAGACAGCGTGTGTTCTGTTGGTTACAGTGAATACCTTCTTCTCATTCTTTATTTATACGGAAGATATTTGTTGTACATCGAATGGTTTAGTCTGCAGCCAGCCAACTAGACTATGGTGTGTAGCAGTATTCAGTCATGCTTTTACTTATATTGACAGTGATTCCTCACATTTTAAATTTAAGTGCTATCAGATAATGACAACATTTAACATACTGTGCTGTATGTTTAATAAGTAAACATGTTTATATGGTGATTTCATAAGACATCAAGTACAGGGTGGGAAATGATCAAAATGGCTTTTCTTGACATACCACGTATAATGCTACTTGCTAGTCCAGGAATGCCTTGTATTTCTGTTATGTTGTTATGAATAAAATAGTCATCACAAGTGTCAGCCGTCAAGTTTGTAGAGCCACAGAAATTCTCCCACAGTCTGCTACCAATTGTAACATTATCTTGCACAACTGTCTTTGCGCAGACATCAAAAAGGTCTCTAGACAAGGTTCTGTTCCCCAGCATGCATATCCTAATAAGACAAAGCAAAAATATGGTGAAATGTAAACACCATCATTTTGTTTCTTTAGAACAACAAACAGGCTTCAGGGTATAAACAGTTATTAAGCATTACTTTCCAAGATTAAATTAGCCATCAAATATTGCTCCCAGAGATATGCAACACAAACATATCACACCTGCATTCGCCAAAAGAATATATATATTCAATGTACACATATTGTTAGTCAGAGATTAATATTTAATACTTTTATTAACTGGGTTAGCTGTCTGCACACAGCTGTGAAGTACTTAGTATGCAATTACATTCCTGCAACTGCAAGAGAGTCCTTCATTGGCAGAATATTAAATGTAATAAAAAGCCTCTAAAATTATATGCTATTGCTTAATTCACTTTATGGAAAGAGTGACGAATAATGAGTTCTAATCTGGACAACTGCTGTGACTTAATTTCAGTGGAAACCTTACTCTGAACTGGTTGTCAAGCAGGAAAATAGAACATTAAGGCTTATACTGATAATCAAAGGCATTATTAAATCAAGTAGCTGGTAAATACTCATAGTAAACAATCACTTGCACACTAGTAACTGACATAACTGTTATTAAATTATATTTTCCACAATATGAAGTTTAGTCCAGCAATGAAAAGCAACAGTTAATATTCATGATACTATTTTCAGGAAAACAAATTATTTTTTATTTTTACTTTCAAAATTGATAACATCACTTAAGTATGCTGGTAACGGATGCGAAGGCACATGTTCTTATACACAGTGGAAATATTTCTGTAGGGCAAATATATAAATATACAATTATTCCACAGACACATAATAAAAAATAAAACTTTGGATCTCTGACAGTTAAGGCTAAATCTTTACAGTGTACCCAATCAAGACCTGTTTACTAGGACTCAAAGTCAACATAAACTAATTTGTGATTGACAGTTTCCCAACACTGAAATAAAAATACAATACTGTACTGCATATATTGTATATAAAATTAAACATTTCCAACAATGACAAATTCCATTTTTATGGATTTTAATTTTAAATAATAAAATATATATTTATTTTACTAGACACATATTCCACACAAACAACATCATGAAATTGTTTTCAAATTTTAAGAAAACAAAGACAATGATTTGGGTGATTATATAATTGTCATTACTTTTTCAGGGGGGAAAAAAAAACTTACGGAAACTCTGGTGGATCAAAAATAGATTTGATTGCTCCAGCATATATTGAAAGTATTGATACAATTACACAAGCCAAGAAGAGAGATGCAAACTTATTAACATATTTTACACCAACAAAGACAACCAGAGCCATGCAGCTCAGGAAGATGGTGCCATAGACTCTCATGTTGTTAAGCATGGCGCTATCTCCATCATTCACATCTGCAGCATGGAATATTGCTGCCTTAGGAACAATATACTTCTGAAAGACAAACAGGGAGAGGGATAATTTATGCTGATGCTGGAGATAATAACATATTTAAAAAAATTAATCAGGTGACATTTTGAACAACAACTACAAAAAATGTTTTATTATTAAGACGAGTAAAAATGATCAGGTATTAAAATAGCCATTTGTAAATTTGTACTTACATTAAAATAATAGAATAAAATTATCATAAGTAATATATTTAGAGTTTGCAGCAACATACACCACAAACGTAGCAATCCTTAAATATCAGCTTCCATGCAGGATGATGAGAACAATAAAAATGTGCTGCTTATGTGCCTTTCTATTAGGAAGGAAATGGGTCAGCTGCCAAGTTCTGTGACTCTTATAATTAAACGATATACATCCATCCATCTATAATCCAACATGCTATATCCTAACTACAGGGTCACGGGAGGTCTGCTGGAGCCAATCCCAGCCAACACAGGGTGCAAGGCAGGAAACAAACCCCAGGCAGGGCACCAGCCCACTGCAGGGCAGGCACACACACACCCACACACCAAGCACACACTAGGGACAATTTAGAATCGCCAATGCACCTAACCTTTGGACTGTGGGAGGAAACCCACGCAGACACGGGAAGAACATGCAAACTCCACGCATGCAGGACCCAGGAAGTGAACCCGGGTCTTCTAACTGCAAGGCAACAGCGCTACCCACTGCACCGCCTAAACGATATACATTACTTTGCTATTTATTGTTGGTTACATTAATGTTACTAATCTTTTGAAGACAAAAGAAGAATGGATTTTATTGTGCAATGTAAACAACGCAAATCGTCTTTGATATTCCTGAAAATGATTACATGAACTATTCACATACAATATACTGTACAGTACATACCTTAAATAGTTACTTTAAACATGAAATGTATGGTATATACTGTACTACAATCTATATATATATAATTCACTAAGGCAAGACACCCATGGAAAGCACGCCGGAAGGGGTGTGGATTCACTAAGCCGCCGACAAGTAAGACACCTATGGCGCACGCAGGAAGGAGCCACGCCCACCAACTCCAAGACCATTGGATACGATGACAACTCGCAGAGCCACGCCCACCAACTCGGACGCGACGACACAGAAAAAACGGCGTCATTTATATTAGTCTGTCGTAGAGGCCACATGCACCTCCGAGCCACATTGACTGTTCATAGAGGCATGTTTCTCGCAGAGGTGAATCGCCATATGCAGCGTGTAAAACGGTTTGCGAGGAGTATCCCATGGGATCCTTAAAACAATCCTTTACAACTGAGGTTAAAACACAATGAAGTAAGCAGTCTTTAAAAAACGAGTTTTCGGTTACGATGCACGACCGCGTGCACCATAGCAAACTGTTTTACACGCTACATACAGCAATTCGCATCCGCGACAAACATGCGTCTTCTTCACTCACGGACAATTATATGTTGCTCTCTCCAGAGTTCCATCTTTTCATTCACTTTCTGTTGTATCCTCAAACCCTCTCTTTTTAGACAACTGTGTCTTTCCAGAAGTGTTCAACCATCAATAAATAATTATACAGCGTTTGTTATGCCGCGGGTTCACTATTGTGTTGTATTTTGCTCTCTCCAGAGTTCCATCTTTTCATTCACTTACTGTTGTATTCTCACACCAACCCATTTTAGACAACCGTGTCTTTCCAGAAGTGTTTAGCATTCAATAAATAATTATGCATGAGATTGACCGTGTGTGTACCTGGCGCAGAGAGGCGTGGGTAAGCCGTTGAACCTCATTCGGGCTGCAAACCGTGGAATTCCTACTAAGTGCGACTCATACGCTCCCACCGATTACGTCCCTACCCTTTGTACACACCCCCCTCCCACCTCGCTACTACCGTGGTCGGCTGTCTTGGTTGATTATATACTGTGTAGAAAAGCAGCCAAAACCGCACAGAGCAATGAAAAGTCTACGTGAGTCACAGGTGCATCTGGACTGTGCAAAGACGACAACGACTCAAGTGACGAGTTGGAGGTGGGCACATGAGCAGGCAGTGCATACTGAACGAGAAATCAGCAGACTAGCATGACGGAGGGAGCGGAATGGACGTCCTTCTCCTCTCCTCCCGTTCCACCCTCCACGACTGAACACCGTCCACCCCCATCCCTTCGTCTGGCAGGAGAAAGCACGATGGCGGTCCGCCAGTTTTCAGTCACGGACGATTGTGTGTTGGTTTGTTCCGTGCATTGTTACAATGCTGCTTTTTTTGCTGATTTATTACATTACCGATTTTTCAAATGTTAATTTTATCCCTGTGCTTAAAAATCATTAAAAAACCGGCCTGATTATGTGGCGTATGATACGCTGCGGGTTGGCTAGTACAGTATGTTCCTTAATACAAATTCCTCTTTACTATTTAATCTGTCACTAAATAATGCTCGACTTTGTGTACTACACGAACACTGTTTGAACCTAAACTTGAGATTTTTTCACCCAGGCAGCGTTGCATGCTTTAGAAAATTTGGTCAAAAATTTTTACCAAATTCATACAATATCCAGATTAGGCAAGCAGTTTTAGCAGTCATTTCCTTTCCTTTGCTGTTCCCCTGTGGTTTGTCTGTCTATCAATCCTTAGTCACTTTTTCCACCTTTCTAGTTCACAAGAGAGGGTAGTGGAGAAGAACAGAATGACCAACCAATCACTTAAGCTGAATCTGTTTTGTGAACACTAGACCAACCTTGGCTGTATAGGAGAGCTGAAATCTATGTCTGGATTGACAACATCCAATCAAGGCAGCCTGGTCATGTATTTTTTTTGCTGTACTAACTCACTGTACTAACTCACTCTCCTGAAGTTGTTTTCCTGGTTAAATAATGTAAAAACAGGGAGGTAAGTCTAGCTTTTCAAAAAGGTTTTTAAACTTACCAGTAGAATTTCTATGGCTCCTAAAATGTACATAGCTGCAGCAAATGTTGTTCCCAAGTAAAAACAGAGTCCTACAGCACCACCAAACTCAGGACCAAGAGACCTGGAGATCATGAAATAGGAGCCTCCAGCTATATACAAGAAACAGACAATTGTAATTCAGTCACAGAGAAACATTCAACCTGACTTTGATAAGACATGCTAGAAATAATTTTTATAGCAAGGGAAGCTTACAAGCTTAAAAAACAATTGAGATTTACTTACAACCACAATTGCAAAAAAGCTGGGACGGTAAAATGTAAAATGTAAAAAAACAATGCAATGATTTGCAAATCTCAGAAACCCATACTTTATTCACAACAGAGCATAGAAAACATATCAAACGTTTAAATTGAGAAAATGTACTATTTTAAGAAAAGAAACAGGTCATTTTGAGTTTGATTGCAGCAACATGTCTCAAAAAAGTTGGGACAGGGAAATGTTCAACACTGTGTAGCATCCCAACAGTCCATAAATGTCTGAGACCTGAAGAGACCATTTGCTGGACTTTTGGGAGAGGAATGTTGTCCCATTCTTGTCTGATACAGGAATCTAGCTTCACAACAGTCCTGGGTCTTCTTTGTCATTTCATGATGCGGCCAATGTTTTCAGTTGGTGAATGGTCAAGACTGCAGGCCAGCCAGTTCAGCACAGGAACTCATCTACTACAAAGCCAAGCTGTTGTAATTGATAAAGTATGCGGTTTAGCATTGTCTTGCTGAAATATTGATCTGGATGGGATCAAATGTTGCTCTAAAACCTGTATATACCTTTCAGCATTGATGGTGCCTTTCTAGATGTGCAAGCTGCCAATTTCATGGGCACTAATGCACCAACATAACATCAGGGATGCAGGCTTTTGAACTGAGTGCTTATAACAAGCTGGATGGTCCTTCTCCTCTTTCATCCAGAGGACGCGGCACCCATGTTTTCCATAAAGAATTTCAAATTTTGATTCATATGGCCACAGAATGGTTTTCCACTTTGCCCAGAGAAGATGGTGGCATTTTTGGATCATGACCACATATGGTTTCTTCTTTGCATAATAAAGCTTTAACCTGCATTTGTGGATCGCAGGCCCAAGTGTGTTCACAGACAATGATTCTGTAAGTGTTCCTGATCCCATTCAGTGATTTTCATGACAGAATCAGGCCTGCTTTTAATGCAGTGCAGCAAGAGGGCCTGAAGATCACGGGCATCCGATATCAATTTTCGTCCATTGCGCACAGAAATTTCTCCAGATTATTGGAATCTTTGATGATATTATGTACAGAAGATTATGAGATATTCAAAGTCTTTGCAATTTTACGTTGAGGAACATTATTCTGAAATTACTCCACAATTTGTACATGCAGTTTTTTTGCAGATTGGTGAACCTCTGTATATCTTAATTTCTGAGAGACTCTCTTTATTACTCTTCCAGCCTTTTGAACTTGATTTGAGATTTGCAAATCATTGTATTCTGTTTTTATTTACATTTTACACAGCATTCCAACTTTCATGGAATTGGGGTTATAGATTTGCAAACAATGCACTGACTTATTTCAAAAACATATGCCCTCTTTAATATTTTGCAAGTTTCATTATTTTCAAGTAGGTAGACTTGGTTGGTGTGTTGTGCAGTGTGGGGAAAGGACTGGAGATCTGAACAAGTTTCTTGTCTATTTGGTTCTGTCCCTGTCTTTAACATCCTGTTTCATCAAAACTACCTTTTTATATCCAAATGTATTTAAAAAAGGGTTAACAACTGCAGTGAATACTGTAAAAGCAGCTACTGATTAAGGTACTTGCCAAAATATACAATAATAACACTGAATAATAAAGAAATTAGTTTAAATATATTGTTATATTTAGTTAGGCTTAGATTTGTTAGGCTTAGAAAGTGGCATAAAAAGAAAATGTTTTAGGTTAATCTACCATAGGAATTATCTTTAGTTCATTTGCCTAGCACACCTCAACTACAGACCTCACTAGAATTAAATACACTTGTTCAGATGTACATTAGCAAGGATACCTATATAAAGTTTATAAAGTAAATAAATTAATTATGACAAATTTACAGCTTGAAACACATCCTGCCTGTTTAAAAAAAAAAAAAAAGAAAGAATAAGCAATTTAAAAAAAAAAAAAAAGTTGCAGTTCACACTGTGGAATATATCACATTTTTTACTGTGTACAATCTACTTTATGTATTTAATATCATCTGTAAAACAGTGACTACTGAGAATGTAAATATACTAAATTGGTAAAATTGTCCTGCCTTCTGTGTGCAAAACACTGCTGAGAAGGGCTTTGAAACATTTCATTTTTTGAAAAATTACACTGGCAAAGTAAACAAGATTGTTCAGGCTAATCTGTTTTTACTAAGTAATTTACCTGGAACAACACCATTGGTGGCAACTGCACTCATTGATATGGCCGTCAACAATGTCTAAAAATAAAGCAAGAAAATGAAAAAGTAGCAACAAGTTCATAAAAAGATTCTTTTTTTTCTGGAATGGCTCTTTTTTTACCAACACCTTTTTTAACATTGTTGTTAAAATTTAAAATTTACTGTCCTGACTGCTGGTTGACTTAGTAGACTGAACAACCATAAAGGGAAATTTAGCATCTGGTTTATTTGCATTGTTGAAAATAAGCTTATTTAAAGGCTCAAATCATAATTCAGAAAATACAGAGTGTTCTGGTGCCCTGTGAAACTATAACAGAATAAGTAGACTCGCAAAAAGTAACAGACAGATGAATAAATTCAAAGGAAGTGGGAAAGTGGTGAGCACAGTTCAAATCTCTCTGTTTTTGAGTATTTAAATTTGGAAAATTAATTTTTTCCTCCATAATTGGACAAACTAAACCATTGAGATATTATTAAGAGCAGTGGACTGGCATTCTATTCATAACTAGTTTCTGTATTAGGATTCTGCTTGCCTGCTGTGATTTGCACACTAGGTTCATTTTCTTCATATACTGAAAAAAGTCTCAAGATTAATGAAGAAAGACTTTTTTTTTTTAATGACACATGTGTCACACAAGAGGCAGCATATGGTTAAGTCTGCAAACTGTTTATCTACTTATAACAGCTATAATGTTTGCAGGATTTTGATTCATCAATACTTGCAGGCATACAATTTTTTCTCTACAGAAAAAAATCAAAAATAATATGCACTTGAAATGCTTTTAATAATTCTCAGAAATGTTAAACATACTCAGGAAAAATTAGCCAAGCAAAAATGTCAAATATTTATGGTAATTCCTGTTCACACTAGGTGCTTTTAACAAAACAAAACAAAACAAAACAAAACAAAAACCAGATAGTTCTTTACATATTTACAAACTAGCTTTGTAATATTTTCAAATAATTGTCCGACAACTGTAAATGTAATAAATATTTCAGTTTAATAAAAGTATAAGAGATTTTCTTTTCCAACCTCTGTATTTTGTTGGATATTACTTTGGATTTTACGACCAGAATTTGTCTGTTGTCTATTTTAACCACAATGTCTTTGCGGGGTTTAAACATTTTTCCCTATATTTGTAAGGAATTCTACATGTACTCTAGATTTCTCCTACATACACATTGGATTTATTACTGATTATAAAGTGTGAGAGATGAGTGGGTTAAATGAAGGAATCGCTCCCTGTCAAGGGTTAGTTCCTGCCTTGTGTCTGATGATAGACTCTGGCCCCCTAAAACAGATGATTCGAGTAAACTGGTTTAGAAAATGAACAAATTACTTTATATATTTTCTTCATAGTAGTCTTCCAAGATAATCTCTGTGTGTTGTTTAAGTGATTACAGACTAAGCCAAGAATCCAAACACCTAGACACTTAAGAATCCACAGGGAAGGAACAATTTAATACAAAAGGATTACTGTACACAGATGTTATTAATAAAAAGGATAGAAAACACAAATACCACAGAAAAGTATGCATTCAAAATAGAAAAAAAGAGTTAATTTTAATAAAGTTGTTCCACCATGTGGTAGTATGGTGTAATGACACAAAAAAATCCAATTAATGTATTAAATTATTGATGAATGAAAAATTTCAGTGTCATGCAAAAGTTTGGGCAAATTTGCTTAAGATGTCTGTCACTGTGAGTAGTTACATGAGCAGAAGATGAACTGATCACCAAAAGGAATAAAGATAAAGATGACACATTTTTCAGCATTTTTTGCAAGATTTAGTGTATTGTTTTTGTTCAGTACAATTCTACAGTAAAAAAAGGGAAAGGAGCATCATGCAAAAGTTTGGGCACCTCAAGATATTGGAGGTCTCAGATAACTTTGACCAAGGTCTCAAACCTTCATTAGTTCATTAGGGTTATGGCTTGTTCACAGTCATCATAAGGAAACCTCAGGTGATGCAAATGTCCAACTTGTATAAATTCTCTAACTACTCAAATACTTGTCCTAACAATCAGCTGCCATGGTCTGCTCTAAGTAGTTGTCTAACACTCGGAAAAATAAAATAATGGATGCTCACAAACCAGGGGAAGGCTACAAAAAGATAGCAAAGCATTTTCAAGCAGCTGTTTTATCAGTTCTTAATGTTATTAGGAAATGGCAGTTAACAGGAAGGGTGAAAGGTCAGGTTGAGACCTGAAAGACCAAGAAAACTTTCTAAAAGAAATTCTCATTGGAATACAAAAAAGGCAAATAAAAACCGCTGTGTGACTGTAAAAGAACCTTGGGAAGATTTAGCAGACTCTGGAGTGGTGATGCAGTGTAGGCACCCCTGAACAAGTATGATCTTCATGGTAGAGTCAGTAGAATTCAGCTCCTGAAGTTTGCAAATGAACATCTAAATAAGCCTGATGCATTTTGGAAACAAGTCGTGTGGACTGATGAAGTCAAAATAGAACTTTTTGGCCACAATGTACAAAGGTATGTTTGGAGAAAAAAGGGTACCGAATTCCAGGGAAACAACACCTCTCCAACTATTTAGCATGGCGGTTGGGATTGATCAAACTTTGGGCTTGTGTTGCAGCGTGTGGCACAGGGAACAGGTCATTGGTGGAGGAAAGAATGGATTCAAATATTTATTTATTTTTTATTTTTATTGATTTTTAATTAGAAACAAATAACATTCTACAGTCAAGACTAATTTAACAAATCAAAGCAAAACTTGACCCACACCCAAGGAATGAATTCAAATAAATACCAGCAAATTCTGGAAGCAAACATCACACCTTCTATAAAAAAGCTGAAGTTAAAAAGGGGATTGGTCCTACAACAAGGTAATGATACAAAATACACCTGAAAATCTACAATGGAATACCTCAAGAGATGCAAGCTGATGATTTTGCTATGGCTCTCACATTCCCCCCGAATTAAGTGCCACTTAAAATCTGTGGATGGATCTCAAAAGAGTAGAGCATGCAAGACAGCCCAAGAATCCTGCAGAATTCAAAGCATTTTGCAAGGATGAATGGGCAAAAATACCCCAAGTAAGAACTGAAAGACTCTTAGCTGGCTACAAAAAGCATTCACAAGCTATGATACTTGCCAAAGTGGTTCTTACTAAGTACTGACCATGCTGGGTGCCGAAACTTTTCCTTCAGGCCCTTTTTATTTTTTTTGGTATTTTGTATCTGTGAAAGATGGAAATAAAAATGTAATCTTGCTTAAAATATTAAAAAAGTGTCATCTTTAACTTTATGCCTTTTGGTGATCAGTTCATCTTCTGGTCACTTAACTTTTCATGGTATAAGACATTTTAAGCAAGGCTGCTTAAACTTTTGCATGCCACTGTATACTGTAGTTAAAACAGATCTTTTAATGAGGCTAGAAAGTGTTTCATTTTACTCTGTTTTAGGCTTGTTCTTTGTAATGGTATATGTAACAACAACTTAACTAAACGAATAAATGATCACTTTCTACAGAATAAACACCATTTTATTAAGTGTATAATACAACAGTTTTTACAGATAGCAAAATAACCTTGAATGTTATTTGTCGTTGGATAATATAGATGACAATTTTATTTTTCATTTATTTATTGAACCTTAGTCACGTAAACTAACCCCAGCAGCATATGGTGCAAAGCAAGAAAAAGTCATGAATGCAGTGCCAGCTAATTTCAGAGCACACCTACAAAGTGATTTTGAAATGAAAGCATAAGAAGGCAGACAAGGTGATAAAAATGCAAAAAAATATTGCAAAGGTACTTTTAGGCTTAAAAGGTGATTGTGATCACTATTTCGGTATCATTTGGTGATTTTAATTCTTTTTCAGAAAGTCTATAGTAAAAACTTTCTTGCCTAAACTTAGCTTTATCTCATTAGGTAAAAGGTACTTTATGTGTAGTTTTTTTCAAGAAAAATATAAAACTAAATTCAAGTATACACAGTTAGAAGTATTATCTTGACTTTGCATGAAACTAAAATAAAAGCGTAATTTTTTTTCTGAATTTAATGTTAACAATTTAATTGTAATTTTTAAGTTATAAGGTGAACAGTCTTTTGTGGTTGCCCTAAGTGATTAAGGAACAGTAATTTAAAAACTGTCATTACAATCACCTCCGTCATTTACTTGTGTTCCAGTTATAAAAATAACAGATACGTAAGCAATGTACTATACACAAATAATTGTACAATAGCTGTATATTTTAAGATCTTTAGCAGTGTATCACTACAGCAATATGAAAGCTGACTGTGTAAAAGCAGTGATCTACTATAAACAATCATATAATACACTTAGGAAATTAACTAAAAAAACAAGACCAGCTTTAAATAAGAATGTATTTACTCAGGTTTATATTTCACAGTACAATACAAAGTTTAGTCTTATCTAAATGCAATTTTATATTTAGACTCCAGCTGATAATTATTAACTCATTTTCATATATGTAATTAATTGTATCTGATACATTAGTATTTTATTATTTAAGTGTTTAATCTGCTCTAAAAGTATCTATTAAACAGTTGTTTATATGGTAGCCATCTATTATACAATTCACTGTACCAGTTGCACCTTGTTGCCTGCTGAACCTTTACATAGGGAACAGCTGTTGGAATTAAAAGTATTCATGCATTGCATCATTTATGAAATCTGGATACTACTGTTTTCTGAGAAATATATAATACCACATACATAAGTAAAATGTTGCTGAAATGAAAATAGGGACAGAAAAATAAACAAGGCTTTTTAAGAGTTAAATCTGTGTGATTAAAGGAATAAGTCTGGCATAAACTTACACAGCAGCAGCACATCAAGACAATCAGGAATGCTTGCATAACGCCGGCAGTTCCAACAATCCAAGTTAGACGCAGGAAAAGGATGACCCCAAAAATATTCTGCAGACAAGGCAAGTAGACTCCCATCAAAGTGCCCATTCTTGGAGACTAAAAATGGAACAAATTCAGATATTTAAGTAAAAACCTATTTGTTTCTATCAGCACATTGTTTGAACTGGTAGAATACATGTGAGACAGTTTTTCACCTGGCTAAAAAACTATTAAGTAAAATGTTTAAATGTTTAAAATTTAATTACATTTTTATGACTTACAGGGTAAGAAACAATACACAAGAATATTACAAAAGTTAAGAAACTAAGAACACTATTTGTTAGGAACATTTAAGGACTAAAATGATTTAAATTGTCAGCCTCATTAACTGTGACAAATGCAAAGAAATTTCTTTATATTGCTTTTGTTATCAATGCTTATTGTACCAGTTCATTTTGCATAATCTCATATAAAGATAATATAAATTATCATCTGCTTATGACTGGCAAAATTGTAGGGCTTCTTGTATAAAAACAGCCAGCTAATAATCTATGATGAAACCAGAGCAAATCGATAAAAATGTTTTACATTGCACTTTCATAGTAAACACGAACACAAATGAAATATTATTTCAAGAGAAACAGCTAATGCAATGAATGGAAATACATTTAAGAAAGTGGTGTAAATCTGTAAAGCACAATATTATATTAGGAATGTATTACTAACATTTATATGATGAAAGACAGAAAACAATAAGACTAAGACTTAAAAATACAGTACCTGTCAACAATTATTAACTCTATGTTTTGTTTGCATTATTTTTAAATTAACATGAGATGGATTAAGGCCAGTGCCAAAGAACAACAAACTAGTGACCTTGAAAACTAAAAAAATACTCTTATGTTTTGAATATAATTAATATAAACATTGAAAAATTTCTATTTAGCACAAAACAAGCTAACAACAAATCAAAATGATAGAAAAATCTTAAGCTATACAACAGTTTTAAAAAAATATTAACTTCCATCCTAGGATTTCTTCACATTTTACTGTGTGACAGTGTGGAAATGTGTTTTGTAGAAATTTTGTATTAAAACAAAAAAAAATTACTGCACATTATCAAAAATAATTTCTAAAGAGAAATGCAGTTTACATGCAGCATTAACAGAAATTTCATCCATGAACATGTTCCTAAAGTTAGATGAACTCAGTTAGCAAATAAAAGATTTTTTAACAACTGCCTTTCCTTGACTAGATTGAGGGCTAGGTTTTGATTGGAAACTCCAAAATATCAACTTTTTTTTGTAAGCCATGCCACTGTGTCCACTGTTACATGATTTACATTATTTTCTTGAAGGATGATTAATCTTCTGCATGGAACTTGGCTTCCTGAATTAATTAGTATATTTTTCTCAAGAATTTCACTATAATTCACTCTTCATACTTTGCCTTATATTCTTAAAAGTCATCAATTGCCTATAACAGATTATGCCATCTCAATGCTTCATGGAAGACCGATGTTGATATTAACACAAACCAAGTACATAGCTTTCCAGCCAAAATATTCATTGTAGTCTCATTTAACTATAAAATTGTCAACTACTTAGTCTCAAAATCTCCCACATATTTAATAAAACTTGACTAGAGAATCAATGTCAACATTTTTTTTCCCAACAATGACATTAAATTTTTACATTTTCCCATGGAACCCTTATACTGTATGTTAAGCACCTAGGCAATTTTTGTCATGAGAAGATTCTCACAGCTCTACTAGGAAAGAATGCAATATGTGTTGAGTTATTTTAGGGCCCTTTTGCTGCCCTTTCTGTGCAGATACTTGGCCTCAGTGTGGATAACCTGTTCTATATGCCACTTACTTTCTTAAATAAAGAGTTTTACTGTGCTTAGGGAGCATTTTAGTGAATTTGCAATGTTTTTATACATTCCCTATATATTGGGGGATATTCAATAATTTTGAATTTGTTTTGAATATTCCTTTGTCATAATAGCATATTTTTAGGAGAAGCTCTAAATAACACAGAATTCCAACATGGTTGCGTGCTCATTAGAAATATGTATGCTAAAGTGGATGAATGGGTGTATAGTTTGTCATTATGTGTTATATACAATATATTTACAATAAGTTTAATGTTTATGTAGATTTTTTTGCTTTGATATCTTACAGTTTTTATGTTGATCAATGGTAAGCACCATCATTAAAAACTAGTGATTCCATAATGTTTGAAAATAATACCCTTTACTGCTACTGGGTAAATAACCACAATATGTTAAAGAGCATATTTTTTCCTCTTTTAATAAAACTTTTAATTTCATTTTGTTTTGAATTACTATAGCAGGTTTATGCTGGTCTGTCAGCATGCACCAGATATCTTTTTATTTTGCTTCTAATCTATTTCTTTAAACATTGTTCACAAGCAATATTGGTTGGTAAGGAAGCTGAGTAATTAACAAAGATGAGACTGCAGGAATAGACCCTTTAACAGATTTTCAGCAAACAATCAACAGTAAATCCTGTTATCACAACATTCTGCTGCTACATTTTTTACAGTTTTAAGTGCTGCAGTGTACAAAAATGCAATTCTTTCCCTTGAGGCGTAACTCCAAGTGTAGGCTTTTTTTAAAATGTTACATAACAAACAAACAATGTGCAGCATACCATATGTTGTCATGGTTCAATGAATGTCAACCACTACCATGATTTAAAAAAAAAATAAAACTTATTGATCACAAACATTGATTACCATTTTCAAGGTCACATTTTCATTTGCTGGTAGCTTTGTAGATAAAAAGCCTGTACACTTAAAATCTGCAAAACACTAATTGTAAAGACAGATTTGTGCTTTCCATACTGGTCTCAGGTTCCAGTGTAGTGCGGAATATGAAACTACAGCTTGTACTGTAATTAAGAGTACATCGCCAAGTTCTTTCAACCATCAACACAAAATTTACTTATGAAACATATGGAGTGGCATGGCATTACTGGAGGGCTCTGACCATGACCTAGTGGACCTCTTGTAAAAAGGAATGTTCTGCAAATAATATAAATCACACTCTGTCCAAAGCAAAATCAATGGTGATTATGTACAAATGTGGTTGTATTAAGTTTCCAGAAATGCTTGAAAACAATAAAAAATATGTTTAGCACTGTGTTAATGCCTGCTTTGTAAACTATGTTCTTACTGATTGATGATTCACTGAATTTCTCTACATTTATATTTCTCAGTCATAAATTATTTGCTCAATAAATGTTTATTGTTATGCAATATTTTATACAACAAAATAAACAAAGTAGTTAATGCATACATCCTAAATATATTCATAATCCATAAGGCATTCTGAAGAACTGCATTTATGAAAAATAATGACTGACTTGTAAAATAACACCAGCACCAACAGGGTGAAAAGTAAAGAAAAAACTTTTTGAACTAAGGAATACATTTGCTCTTAAGTTTTTTTAAAATAAGAGATGTCTTTAGCTTTGGAGAGGTTGTGAATAATAATTGTGTCTGGAAATGAAAAGAATAGTTTTCATCCTGTTCCCAGTAATGCAATTTATAATGTGTGTTTAGAGATCTCCTTTAAATGCAAAATTATTTTAACAGCTATCATAGGTTTACTGGTGACACCACTCTAAGTAGATTTACAGAAGTATCACTGGAGATGTAGTCATTAATTTAGAGACAGAAAATAGGTGAATACAACACTACTATTTAGACATTCTAAAATCCAGAGACCTATAGAATCGCCCAAGTTTATAGAAATACTAAATTCTACAAGGAGTTGTTGGACCTATCAAACCTTTAATAATTACAGCTTAACATCCTGTAACTGTCATGTAACAAAGGTAAAATTAGTCATTTTGCTGAAATCCAGAACTACAGAAAAAATTAAGACAACAAAGTGAACAATATACCTTTGTAACCTTTTTCTTGGAGCCTTCCGCACTCTCTGACTCCTCATGTTCCTTGGCTCCCTGTGTAAAGCTGGTATAACTGACCAGTCGGCTGAGAAGGGACGACACCTTAGGACGAATGTCCAGCTCCTCCTGTAAATACAAGCATAGTGTGATCAGTACCCATAACACAAATCATGTTGGGATAACTCCAACACAGTTAAATTAAATTTTGCAATCACATAAAGCAAAAACATTAACTAGAAACTCATATCCAAGTTTGGCTGAAGGCTGTATTCTTTATGACATCCTTAATCATTAGCAAATTGAACATAAGTGTAATGTGTAAAATTGTTAAAAAACGAACATACTGTTATAAACCAGAATAAATGGTATTTAAAAGAAGCAGAGTATATGTTTTACTAATAAATTTTACAATTTTCAAAATAATAATTTAGTTTACTGTACAGTATAAATATTTATGAACAGAAATAGATTTAAAGTTGTAATAATTAAAAAAGAATTAAAAGGATAGGATGGGAGCACTGCATTAGTATTACAGTCTTATAGCTCAAAGATCCTATTCAAGCCTGGCTTCCACCTGTTTAGAACTTTTACAACTTCTCTGTGACAAATAATACTTTACCAAGTACTCATGTTTTTTCCCACACCTCCAAAGAAATGCACATTATGGTAGGTTGATGGGCAGTATGAGTGAATGTGAGTATGCAGAATTATGAGCAAGTTTTCTATGCAGGGCTCTACTGGCACAGAAGCCTGAAATGAAAATAGCGGGTTTGGAAAATAAATAGGATGAAGATAAAACGATAAAGCATAAAGCCAACATTGACTTAACAAAGGTGAAGAAACTGAGTTCAGTTTCAGTAATGCTCTGAATATTACAAGGTGTACAGTTGAAAAGAAACAAATGATATTGATTAGTGTTACTGCCTTCCAGCTCTAAGGACCAGGGTTGAAATCCCTTCCTTGTTGCTGCCTGTGTAAAGTTTGCATATGTTCTCCTTTTGTAGATTTACCTTTGCTAGGTACTCTAGTTTTGTTAGACTGCTAAAAACTAATTTAATGACTAACAGGCTGCATTTTTATTAATGTGTACACAGCACATCAATGATGTCAGAGTGGTCATTCCAATTATTGCTTTCTTCAAATCCAATTATCAATTTATGCAATACATTTTGTATTTAACAAGTAAATACTACAGATCTATATGATAGCATTACAAAAGCAATTCTCACTACCTTTAAAATGGTCAACATCAACATAGCACAATTAGAAATTACTGAAACTACCCAGCTAATGAATAATGTTTAAAATCTCTGTGTCCTGTATTACAAATCCAATCACTACCAAAATTTGCTTTCAAATGTCCTGACTGAAAATTTTGTTTTACTACAGTTTGAACAGCAGTGCAATCTGTTATTGGCTCGGAACAAGTGAAACTCCTAAAAATACTGATGCAACACTAGCAGACAAACTGACTAAGGCCTGTATTTATTAAATGTTCTCAGTTCATTGAGCATTCACATGGTATTTTTGACTCAAAAACTCCTCAAATTTACTGTCTGTCCAACAACATGTAAATGCAGAATCAATGTAGAAAAATGGTCCTGACTGGCTCAAAATCTTAGGGTGACTCAATTTTGGTCTTACTTGGTCTTACTCTGATGCCTTTACCATCCTAAATTGGGAAACGGCTCCTAAATTCACAGGGTTTTAGAGGCACTTGTGAACTGTCCCAAGTTGCTAGGAGCTACCAGAAGAGATTGACATGGACATTTTAGGAAAGGCTAACTGTTTTGGAAACGCTGGACATCAATGAACTCATGAAAAGTAATCTGTTTGACAGAGATGGAATGACATTCCTCACAAATTTTATAAGTTACATCATTGCTCCATCCACTCAGAGAAGTCATGCACTGTCAGCTGGAATGAAAGTGTAATCTTACGTGTAAAATGCAGCTTTTGATTTGTTTATTTCAAAACCTAGCATTTCTCAAATTTTGCACCAAACTTTAAATGTCCGTATAACGTGTAAGGTAATACGCAGATTTATACATTTCCCGACAACTCCACATAAGGTAATATTTAAGCAATCTGCATTCATGCAAATCAGCAAGCTTGGAGAGATCATTGACCCATATGTGAATGAGCATGCATATGTTAATTTGAAAGCAATATCACAGTATCAACACCCAAGAGGCCATGGGTAACAAACTGTACTATAGTAGCTAGCATACCAAAATGAATATAGGCAGGGGTGGATGAGTGAGTAACACCGAAATGTTGCACAGTTATGGTGAACTTTGCATCCAACAAACCCCTGAAACATTCCCATTACAAATTACAAGCTACTGTATGGATGGTTCAAAAAGGCAGGTGGAGACTCTCACATTAGATAAATAGAGATTCACAAAAGATATGGGGGTGAGGAGGGGATCATGGAGGCAGGCAATTGACAATTGAGAGCAATAGAAACATGAATGTGACTTAAGAAACTGTGCAAGGATAGCTGTGGGTAGATTCCAAGCTAATAATTTGAACCGCAAACAGAAGACCTGTGTTTGAATCTGTGGAGCTTGTGTATCGCAAAATGCTGATGGGACAGAAATTTTAGACCAATGCAACCTTGTGTTGGCTTAAATATAAAATATAAATATAAATATAAAAATATAAAATTGCTTTTACTAATACTCTGAAGTGAATAAGACCTGCCTAGAGCTCATCCTCCCATATATTCTATAGGAGCACACAATCTGTGTTTCCTCTCCTTTAACTCTTTAAACTCAGCATAACTTAACACTTCTAGCCTTTATGACAACAGTTTAAAATAGTGTAGATTTCCAATATAGAAAGTGGCTAAAATAAATAGCTTACATAAAAGTTAATTTCACACTGAAAAGTAAACAATAAAATTCTCAACATTTTCAGTTTAAAATAGGCCATTCATTAGTAATATTAAAAAACTAAATACACTATAGAATACTACCTATTGTCCACAGCATAGCCACAGATTTAGAATTGAATTTCCCCTCCAGTAAAAACAGGCACTGGAAAGAAGAAAGGGTTATAGAATACATCTTGATCACTTTTAATCACCCAGTTTCAACTGGGTATGTACATGTAATAAATACAAGAGGAACTTCATTGCATTGTATAAGCTATGCAAATGAGCTCCATATTTTAAAATGGTGAGAACGCCAAGATAATAGTGTGTGTATAATATATACAGTATATATATATATATATATATATAT
>JANRMT010062806.1:89517691-89541163 GCA_026402145.1 Polypterus bichir lapradei
AACAGAAAAGGCAACAAATGATGACACATGTGATGTCCTGAGGCTAATTAGATTAGTGTGATTATTTCTGGAGTATAAAGAGGATTTTCTATTTAGGAAATGGTAATCCAAACACCCAAAGATTAGTGCTGGCTGATCTCATTAAACCTGCTTAAAAGATGATGCCCCTTCCTTTTGCCTTTCAGTCTTAGTGTGTTAAGCAGATTTTAATATTGTTGCATAGCAAGAATATGCTATAGAAAAACTACAGAAAATTAAATACTAACCATAACATTCTGTGTAGAAGATAGAAACAAGTAGCACCAGCACATACTGTACAATTTGCACTGTGTTCAAATTTTCCATTGTTTCTACTGATTTTAGTTTTAACTGGAGCCTGGAGATATATATATTTACATTTGGTGTTCGGTCCAGAGACACTCTTCAATACGGTACATCTGTGCCTGTTCCTTTTTTAATAGCAAGCAATAAATTCCACAACAAGATCAGTTTCTTTCACACAGGTAAAGTTTTAAAAATCTTTGTGAGAAATCATTTGTGGTACTGTCACTTCTGCGGGAGCTGGACCTTTCTACAGTAACTGTTTTAGTAACAGAGTTTAATCTCATAGAACAGTATTTCAGGAAAATACTTATTTTTGTTTTAAAGTTGCAAATTCATTTATTTAAATTAATTACTTCAAGCACAATACAATGTAAAATATTGAACATGTATAAATTCTAAAACACCAATCAGTATGTGGTTGTGCATACAATGGCAGAATGAAGCCACATGTCCATTTTAACACTAACAGCTGGCTGTGGACCAGCCAGGGCAACTCATGCCCTGTCAAAGATTCTATATTGTGCTCACAGTTTATTTAGTGATGTGTCTGGTTGAACTTCCCATATAGTGCATGTCATACAAGAAGAAGACTCTAGGTTGACAAAGTTGCAGGTTGTAATATTTGTCAAATTAATTCAAGATAATGCCACTCCACAGCTTGTCAGTAAACACCACCATAGTTACTTAAATCTCTGCAAAAAAGAGAGGAATTTTTTATTTTGTGTTGTTCCAGCATTTATGAAACTGCAGTGGGAATGTATCAAGAGAATTATTATTGTAGATATGTAGAATTCTTTACTTTTATGGAATTCAACCATTATTTTTAAGTGTTTTTTTTACATCACTGACAAGAAAGCCTCAGAGTTTTTCAGTGAATATGCAAGACACCTTAAATACAAAACAAATACAAAAAATATAAAATCTGTTATTTTTAAATCATTTTGTCTTGTGTGTAAATTAAGAACAGAATGAATTATTTGATTTCATATAAGGCATTTTAACAAATACATACAATATATTAATGTGTCACATAATCTTAAGTTACATGCTGTCTATTTAAACTTGCAAGTTTCTTGATTAGTATTACTCATCCACTCTCTTTAAGATGGACCTGCACAAATGTGGGTGAATATTTAAAGCAGAAAAATCAGGCTTTTTTTCATAAATTACTCAACCTGCTATTTATTCCATTGGCCAAAAGCAGCTTGTCATCCTACACTAGTAAGAATACCCTTAGTAAGAACAGCTTTTGTCAGTTTCAAAAACTCTCCATTAACCCAGTATTCAAGTTATTGTGCTATATTTCTGGGTTGGGTTTATATAGCTCATAGCTCATGCATACAGAACATATCAGAAACATCCATTTACAGGTATTCAAGATAAAAAAATCTAAATATGTTTATCAAGCAAACTTAGAGAGTCTTTAAAAAGTACTGTTAAAATTATTCTGAAGCCAAGGGCTCACAAAATTTAAGCCAAGGCCCCAAAACATTGTAGCCTAAGGGTACCTTCTAACATACTCTTTCAGTTTAAAGTTTTAGAACACCTCAGTTTTTCTTCAAATTGAATCAGCTGAAATGCAATGAATGACCTAATCTGGTGAAAAGGTAAGCAGTAAACTGCCAGAGGTTTAAATTTAAAGTGTGGGTTATCAAAAACTGAAAAAAAAAATTCAGAATATTGCAAATGGGCCTACTTCAGGGAACAACTAATATGTTACAGCCTACAGACATTCTGTAGCAATCAAAGTAAATTAAGCCTTGAAAGTTGAAGCAAACAATCTGGCATCTCAACTACTTAGGCGTTCCAACTACTGTTGATTATTTAAAAACCCTCTGTCTGTCTTAAAGCAGATTTGTAACAGACTGTGTTACTACACCCTCTGAAGTACTACTTGGACAATATTACACTGTAGAAAGTTGTAAATTCCAGGGATAATGGCAAGAAAACAGCAAATAACAAAATGAAATGAGATAGGGCATTGTTTCCTTTAGAAGTGTATGCCTTTCATTTACAGAAATTACTAAAAGAATCAAATTGTCATTGAGTACTGTGTCCTACACAGTCCATAGGTAATTGGAAAATGGAAGAAACTCTGACAGAAAGAGATCATAGCAGACCCAAAGGCACAATCTAATCAGAGAACAAGTTTCTAAGGATCACCAGCTTGCAAAATAATCAACTTACAGCACAACAGACTTCAAACACATTAACAGTGGGCAAAAAACGTAAACTCTCAGTTTATACTGTGAAGAGGAGACTTTGTCCTACAGGTTTGACAGGGTGATTGGCAGTAAGAAAGTCATTCCTTAAAGGTCAAAATAAGGCCTTGAAATACTGGCTGTGGACTACTGCAGACTGGGAGAAAGTCTAATGGATTGATGAATCAAAATTTGAAATCTTCAGTTCATCACACAGGGTGTTTGTATACCATTGAGTTGGTTAAAGGATGGTTCATCAGTGTGTGACGCCAACTGTCAAACATGGAGGAGGAAGTGTAATGGGCTGGGTTTTTTTTGCTGGAAGCAGAGTTGGTGCTTTTCTCAGAGTGAATGGCATTCTGAAACAAAAGGATTACCACACTTTGGTTGTTATCTCATCAAAATGTGGCTACTTTGATTAATCAAAAATTTGAATATACTTAATGATTCCTTCACTCATTTTTTTAAATTTGTCATTGTTTATTGTTCTATGCTTTGAATTCATGAAACATTATGACATTAACTGTGTGCATTTGCATAAAAACTGAAGAAAATGAGGTGTTCTAAACCTTTTGACCAGTAGTGTAAGCATAAAGTTGCCAAGTATTATCTTGTATCTTGGTTACTCTAATAGTAGTCACATGACATGATTTTGGATAATAGTAGACCTATTAATCAAAGTGAATGCTTAACTACATCAGACTAACGACACAGATGTGATCAGATGTTGTGAGCTATCTTTAGGCTGCGGCCCTCAAACTTTTTTTCTTGACATACCCCCATCAAAAATTTAATGTTTCAAAATATTCTATTTTACTCAGTGTTAAATTGTAGGTACTGTACACTTACTGAACACAAAACACTAGAGTTGATGTTTCTTCAATTGCCCATTCCTAATATTGAATTTTGGAAGTTATTACAGATAATTTTATTTGTGTGTATGTCTTTTGATTCTTCTTATGCAAGACAAATTCTTTTTAGTAAATTATTTTAATGTAAAACAGTAGCATGGTTTAATATGGAATACAAACAGCCTAAATTTCCTATAGTTTTATGTGAATTCAGATAAAAAAATTTATTCACAAATTACATATGACTTCAGGTCAAAATAATAGCAAAATAGCTCAAAGTCAATGGAAATGCAGAGTATGCCTCTTGGCCACACAGTTCGGTTTCTAGTGACTCCCTTTTCCTGTATTTACTTTTTAAGAAAAAACAAAGGTTCATGAACATTGAAAACTCTATATGAAACAAAAGCTTTCTACTGTTGATAATTATTAGTAAACAGTTAAATAAAATATTAGATACTTTTATTATCTTTATTCCTCAATGTATGTTCCTTTCCATTATTCTGGCAATTTCTATAACTGGAAACTGTA
The DNA here is from genome assembly GCA_026402145.1 of Polypterus bichir lapradei. Classification (NCBI taxonomy): domain Eukaryota; kingdom Metazoa; phylum Chordata; class Cladistia; order Polypteriformes; family Polypteridae; genus Polypterus; species Polypterus bichir. The sequence goes on from JANRMT010062806.1 coordinate 89,521,596, forward strand.
TGTTGACAAATTCATTATGATTATTAGTTAAGTAGCATTTCATTCACTAACCAATTCAGGGTTGCAGACGGCAAAAGCCTATCCCAGCAGCAGCGGGGGCTCAAGACAGGAACTAACCCAGGATGCCAGTTTATTGCTTTACCAGTCATTCCCACACATACACAAACATTTTGCCAAAGTTGGCCAAACTTACATTTGCCACTGCTGGTATAAATCAGGCCTAATTTATAATTAAGTACTGAAACAAGTGATTCAAATTATTAATATAATTATGTTATGACAAACATTTCTTCACATGTGAAGATGACACATTTAACTACTTTGCATCAAAGAAATGAAATAAGCACCAAGCTATATTTTCTTCCTCTAACAATTTCTGTATATCTTGGTAAAATTTACCTATACAAAGCCCCATTTATTAAAATGAACACCAAGAGATAAAGTGGTTAAAAGGGAGACATGATAAATGAAAATCCAGCCAAAAGGTATGGCCATTTGGCAGTGACAGAGTTTCAGAAATCAGCAGGTGTGAAATAATTAGCTCCTGGTATCAACAATTGCATGGAACAAGCAAAGTTAAATTTTGCCAGGCCCATATTAGTTGGTCCACCTCACCCATCTGGGCATCATAGAGTATTATATGCAACATGATTGATGTAAAATATGATGATCTGGTGGTGTCCTAATACCCACCAATGCCTTAGGCTCCCAAAAACTCTGATATTGCACTCCATGGCAAGAGATAGTACCCAATTCCAAGCATACTTAGCACTTAACACCACAGCCAAATGCCAGGAATAAGAAAGGGCCCATAACAAAATAGTGTTATAACATTTAATGATATATGAAAATATGCTATTACAATATTAACTGAGCAGTTATTGCAACATTAACTGAATAATCAGTGGCTCAAATGAGGGTATGGTATGACAGAGTATCGAATTTTCAACTTAAGTTAGCCGAGGAAAACCTTCATCTAACAGACAAATGAACCCAGGGCCTATATAGCACTTTTATTAATGTTTAGAATTTTTAGAAACCTTGACTTTAGAAGATCTTGACATTGTGTACTGGCAAACCGGATAAAAGTGTGAGGGAAAGACATACAGAAGTCAGATATGCATGGGAATCCCCCAAATTGCTAGTGGGCTGCAGCAATGCCTCTCTGTGATATCTCTAGAATTTACTTTGAGACCCAGGCAGTATTGTTTGTACTCATTGAGATACATTACTGAGGAAGTAATGCAATACTCAGTTTTGAGGCTTATTTTACAATCTGAAGACTTATGCTGTCGAGTTTTTTTTTTTTTATTAAAAAACTATATGCTAATTTTAGGGGTACAATTACAAGACAGTTCAAGTGTCTCATTGAATAATTTAGTCACATTTCAAAACTGTACATGAGAGCTGTTTCTATTTTAGTCTGCTAATTTATAATAGCATTTAGAGTGGGCTAAATAGTTTTTTTTATGCTTCCGATAATGTCAGTTCATACTGATAGATAAATAAGTAACTTGTTGCTTTCCACCTATGATTGTATTTAAGGCATTCCAATATATCAGAGTTCTTGTGACTTATCCTGAGATATTTTCATGTTTGTTTTAAAACTCTCTAACATTGTTCAATGCTTGTACCCGTTGTCACCATTCTACAGCAAAACACGAAATTAAAAAATTTGCTTGCCCATTTAATACAAAAAACACAGAATACAACACAAAATAAGTAACAGATAAAAATAATATAATTAATTTTGGGTAAAGTATTTTTTTAAGGTAGCGGTCAGCTTATCTCCAGATATATCACCAAACATCAGCTGTCTTAATATGCAAAATTGACAACCAGCTTCATACATAGGTTCATAACTGTAACAAGTTATGTCAGACAGCTGTGTGATATCTTTAACACACTTTCAACAGCCGGAGGAAAAAGTTAGATCCATTAGAACAGCTGGGAATGACATTCAGTAGGTGACGGTAGTGTGCAGTAGTTTCTAAAAACCTGCTGAACAGCTTAATTTTGCAGAAATGTTTCTTTACTGTTCCAGGAAAGACTGCTTATTTGTACTATTTTATGTGACCATGCACTGCTAAGTATTAGTGTTTAGAACATTAACAATTTAGAGTAAAGTCCATCTGTTTAAATAATAAATTATACATCCATATTATTTTTACAAACCTTACTTTCTTTAACCATACTATTTTACTATTTGTTGCACATCCTATTTTCTTTAAAATACAAAAATGCATAAAAATAAAGCTATTTTGTAAATAAAATGAAAATGAAATTATTAATAACATCATGAACAATAGCATGGTAATGAAATGGTATGATGTATGCACAAACAGTGTTCTATAATGTTGAGAGAGGTCTACAACAAGGGAGGTCACTTTGTCATGTGCCATACTCCTTTGCAGTGACAGGTGGGAGGAAAACAGACAAAGGAAGAACAACATTCAGAATCACTCTCTGAACAAAGAGAATCAGAAGGATGTAAATTGAATGATTGTTTTATTAACAGTGTTAATATACAGTACTACAATGTGTAGTGTTTTTATTTTGTTTAGCTGTTATATTTCATTTTACTGCTGTCTTCTTTGTACACTACTAGTGTGCTAATTTATATTCAGCTGTGTTGCTTAGTGTTGCAATGAATCAAGGTTTTTAATTTCATGTTTTCAAGTCTTTATTACATATGGAGCTCCAGAGGGGACATGGGGTAAAACATTTTTTGTAAAACTATCTCCTGCTCACCACATACTATTTCGTGTGCACCACTTCCTATAGCCAGTACACCAGGTACTTTATGGTCGCACAAGGTATTATTGCGAGTGCACCGCATACCAAATACCATCGCATGAGACTGTACATCATTTTCTGTGAACAGGACATATCGCTTAACAGTTTTATGTTACATACACAGTTACACTGCAAAGAAATAGATGTTGGCAAGTTTATAAAAGCAGGCTATACATTCAAGCCCTAGTCATTGGAGCCATGAAGCAGTAGCGCTAAGCACTGTACTACTGAGTAAAGGAAATGACGTTCATTAGCTAACAACTCGCAGCTACTTACTAGCACTTTAGTATCCTGGACACACTTAAGTAAGCCATTTTAACCATCTTCAGTTCCAGTTAATATGAGCAGTGGGGTGTTGTTATGCTAATTTGATATTGGGTTATGATGGGAGTGAGGGTAATTTGTTAGATATGAGAGACAGAAAGTTCTATAAAGGCGTGCACTGTAAGAGATTAAGACCATGATCACGTTATTGGATTGAATAAAATAATTAATTTATAACACAGTCAGTGGGTATATGTCATTCCCAGATGACCTTGTCGTAGATGGGTGCAGCAGCGTCTAGGCCACTTCTTCTTGAAGAAAAAAGCATCAATACAAGAAGTGCGGTGGGCTTGTACCTTTTGTTTTAATAATAGAAAGGAGACATCAAGAGAAAGGAAGAAGGAATGGGGACAATAGGAAATTTGATAGCATGTGATGTTAAAGTGCAAACATGGGATAAATACTGCAAAATCCTGGAACGGTTTTTGGTGGCCCACGAGATTGTAGAAGAGAACAGAAAAGAGCAATTCTCATCAGTGTTATGGGAGTGAAAACATACATTTTAATGAGAAACTTCCTGAGCCCAGTGAAGCCGAGTGAAAAGTCTTATGTCAAATCAGTGTGTAGTGCCCTGCAAGGAAAGAAAACACACAAGACGTTTTCTTAATGCAGGCAAAAACTATTGACAGTTTATTAAACGTGTTTTAACTATATACCACTGTTGCCTATTCGCTCATCACCCTGCCTCCTCCCACAATGCAGTGCGTATGAATTGTGTCTTTGAAGGCATATCGCTTCCAGCCGCTACACAGGTCCCCGCAGAATTCACATGCACAGGCAATGTTAACTTTATTGGGGCGCGCACTATACACTCTGTCTGAGTGAAGTTAGGCAGGTTGTGACCAGACCTGGAGAACTAACATCTGAATGCCCGGTAGGGATAGGTGTGTTAGGGGAAGCTGGTGCCAGGTCATCAACAGGTGCCGGAAAAGAGTCAAAAAACTCAGAGAAATCCAAGTGTGCAGGCTTGAGGCGATCCAATGAGACCCTCTTCTGTTTACCACTGATGTCAAGAACAAACATTTTGTCTCCACGTTCGAGGACTTGGAAAGGGCCATCATAAGGTGGTTTCAGTGTGCTGCGATGTGCTTTGTGCTGGACAAACACGATCATTGCTAACTGCAGATGGTATGGAAACCAGGAGAGAGAAGAGCCATGCTTGGCAGGTGGTACCAGCTGGAAGGTGACTGCTGTGTCTGGGAGCAGTGTTTGATGTCGGGATGCAGTCCAGGGGGAAGAAGTCTGAGGGATAAAATCCCCTGTACATGGAGAGGTCAGCCAAACACCAGTTCAGTGGACGAGACTCACAGATCCTCTTTTGGAGCCGTGTACAGTCGACCCAGCTGTCGTTGGTAAGGGAGTCCTCGAGTGCCGACTTTAGTGACCGGTAAAATCGCTCACAAAGGCCGTTAGCTTGAGGGCAGTAGGTAGTGGTATGGTGCAGGGTCGTCCCAAGGTCTTGTGCCATTGCAGCCCAGAGCTGTAAAGTGAACTGTGCACCTCGGTTGGAGGTGATGTGGGATGGTGTGCCGAACCATGCATCCCAAGTGTTGATAAAGGCTCTCGCTACTTCTGCTGCAGTTGTGGACAGCTTCAGGTCACCTGATTTCCTGTCAACCACAGTGAGCAGGTGTGTAAAACTGTGAAAAAGAGGAAGGAGGCCTACCAGGTCCACATGAACATGGTCAAAATGGCGAGCAGGCACTGGGAAAGGTGTCAGTGGGGCTTTAACATGGTGATGTATTTTAGCCTTTTGACATGCAAAACAAGCCGCTGTCCAGCTATGAACATCTTTTTTGAGGTCCCGCCAAAAAAATTTGTATGCCAAAAACGATGGGATGCCTTTCGTCCTGGATGTAAGAGGCTGTGTATGATGTCAAAGATGTGCCTTCTCCAGCTGCTGGGGACAATTGGGCATGGGTAACCTGTGCTGGTGTCACATGGGAGCTTAGCAGTGCTGCCGTCTAACTGCATCTCTGAGAACTGCAGGCTGGTTTCTGCCAAGTGAAGAGCTTGGACCTCCGGGTCCTCAGCTTGGTCAGCTGCCAGCTGGGAATAGTCAATTCCAATGTGTATGGTTGCTAATGTAGGCTGAGAGAGACAGTCAGTCACTACATTGTTCTTACCCTCAACATGCTGGATGTCTGTTGTGAAATCTGACACGTAAGCCAGGTGTCGTTGCTGTCAGGCAGACTACGGCTCAGCGACCTTGGACACTGTGAGAACAAGTGGTATGTGGTCAACAAATGCAGTGAATGGCCGGCCTTCAAGCAAAAAGCGGAAATGTCGAATGGCCAAGTAAAAACTCAGTAGTTCCCAGTCGAAAGTGCTATACTTGCGTTCATTGAGCCAAAATTTCTAATGAAAAATGCCAATGGCTGCCACGCATCATCGTCCGATTTTCAAACACTGCCCCCACTGCATGGTCCAACGTGTCAGTTGTAAGAGAAAGTGGAGCTTCAGGTAGTGGGTGTGCGAGCATGGCCACACCAGCTAAAGCACGTTTGATGTTCATAAATGCCTCATCCAGGTCTTTGGACCATGAGACAGGGGACTGTGAGGAATGAAACCAAGCCAGACAATGTTTTCTTACTGCAGGGAAAAACTACTGACTGTTTATTAAACGTGCTTTAACTACAGCATATACAACAGTTGCCTATTACCACATCACCCTTCCTCCTCCCACACTGCAGTGCATGTGAATTGTGTCTTTAGAGGCGCAGCACTTCCAGCACCTACAAGTAAACATTTTAAAAGATCACTGCAACCCCAAACCAAGTGAAATAGTACAAAGATTTAAATTTCGACTCTCACTCCAGGAAGCCTACTGAATCGGTGACGGAATATGTTGCAGAATAAAGTTAGCTCAAGATTGCAATTATGGGGACAGGCTACAGCAAATGTTACGAAATCGAGTAGTTTGCGGAATCAACGACAGAATTCAAAGACGATTGTTATTGGAGGCAAAATTAACCTTTGAAAATACATTAAAAATAGCGACTGCAGTAGAAACAGCACGTAAAGGGAATCTGCCAACAATTGTGTACCATCACTGAAAAACCAGAAGCCAAAATATAAAGGTGTACATGAAGCCTGAAGATACACCACCAAACTGAAGAATGTTATAGATGTAACAGGAGAAAGCATAAGCCATCGGAATGCACGTTTAAACACAAGAAGGGCCACGCATGTGGAAAAGTAGGGCATATAGCAAAAGCCTATAGAAGTAAAAAAATAAGCAGGGAAGAGTTCTAAGCAGCACCACTCACATATGTTAAATGAAGAAACAAAAGGATGAGGTGCAAACAGAGCGAGCATTCTCCATGTACAATTTTACGAGTAATAACATAAAACTAGTGAAACTATTTGAAGTGGAAATGAATATCGCAGGCAATCCTGTTCGTTTTGAGACTGACACAGCTCTGGTGATCATGAAAGGAGCAGGACCTAATTTACTTGGCACAGGTTGGCTTAAGAAGATTAAGCTGAACTGGGGAGAAGTTAAAAATATGCATTTTTGGACAGTGACTTGCAGCATGTGCTTTCAAGGCCTGCTAAGCTCTTTAAGTAGGAGTTGGGTATACTGAAGGGTACCTTTACAACTATTCACATGGCAGCCACAACTACACCGAGATTTTTTAGGCCCAAGTCTGTGCCGTATGCCATGCATTTTAAAATAGAGGACAAAATTAAAAGTAAAAGACCATTAAGATGGGAAATTATTACACCCATGAAATATTCTGAGTAATGTTCAATCGGATTCAAGTCTGGGCTCTGGTTGGGCCACTCAAGGACATTCACAGAGTTGTCCTGAAGCCACTCCTTTGATATCTTGGCTGTATGCTTAGGGTCGTTGTCCTGCTGAAAGATGAACCATCGCCCCAGTCTGAGGTCAAGAGCGCTCTGGAGCAGGTTTTCATCCAGGATGTCTCTGTACATTGCTGCAGTCATCTTTCCTTTTATCCTGACTAGTCTCCCAGTTCCTGCCACTGAAAAACATCCCCACAGCATGATGCTGCCACCACCATGCTTCACTGTAGGGATGGTATTGGCCTGGTGATGAGTGGTGCCTGGTTTCCTCCAAGCGTGACGCCTGGCATTCAGACCTAAGAGTTCAATCTTTTTCTCATCAGACCAGAGAATTTTGTTTCTCATGGTCGGAGAGTCCTTCAGGTGCCTTTTGACAAACTCCAGGTGGGCTGCCATGTGCCTTTTACTAAGGAGTGGCTTCCGTCTGGCAACTCAACCATACAGGCCTAATTGGCGAATTGCTGCAGAAATGATTGTCCTTCTGGAAGGTTCTCCTCAGAGGACCTCTGGAGCTCTGACAGAGTGACCATCGGGTTCTTGGTCACCTCCCTGACTAAGGGCCCTTCTTCCCAGATCGCTCAGTTTAGATGGCCGGCCAGCTCTAGGAAGAATCCTGGTGGTTTCGAACTTCTTCCACTTACGGATGATGGAGGCCACTGTGCTCATTGGGACCTTCAAAGCAGCAGAAATTTTTGTATAACCTTCCCCAGATTTGTGCCTCGAGACAATCCTGTCTTGGAGGTCTACAGACAATTCCTTTGACTTCATGCTTGGTTTGTGCTCTGACATGAACTGTCGTGTGGGACCTTATATAGACAGGTGTATGCCTTTCCAAATCATGTCCAATCAACTGAATTTACCACAGGTGGACTCCAGTTAAGCTGCAGAAACATCTCAAGGATGATCAGGGGAAACAGGATGCACCTGAGCTCAATTTTGAGCTTCATGGCAAAGGCTGTGAATACTTATGTACATGTGATTTCTCAGTTTTTTTTATTTTTAATAAATCTGCAAAAACCTCAAGTAAACTTTCTTCACGTTGTCATTATAGGGTGTTGTGTGTAGAATTCTGAGGAAAAAAATGAATTTAATCCATTTTGGAATAAGGCTGTAACATAACAAAATGTAAAAAGTGATGCGCTGTGAATACTTTCCGGATGCACTGTATCCTTGGGAATTGCCAGAGAAACCCTGAGTTAGAATTCACACAGATTATGCAGGCCTTTCTTGGGAATTTTTTTTTTAGTAATTGTTGGTGCCTATTCTAAACGGATAGATACATATGCAATAAGTTCAGGTACACCTCAAGCAACCATTGAAAAACTAAGGCAAAGTATTAGTTTACATGGAACTCCTGAAATGCTTGTTTCAGATAAAGGAACATGTTTTAGTAATGCAGAATTTGCTAAATTTATAAAAGCCAATGGAATATGCCATGTCACTTCTGTACCTATTTACCCTTCATCTAATGGCCTTGCTGACAGGGCAGTGCAGACTTTGAAAGAGGGGATGAAGAAAATGAAAGGAGATACAATAGAGATAAGATTGTCCAGAATTTTGTTCAACTACATGATCCCACCTCATAGGCTTATCTCCTGTTTAAATGTCATGGAGGTTAATCACTACAACTAGATCTTCTGGTGACTAATTTAAAAGACAAAATTGAAAAGAAGCAATGGAAGCAAAGCAAAACTGTCAATCAGGACAGGAAATTGAGCGAACTAGGAGATGAAGTATGGGTTAGAAACTACAGTTATGTACCTATAGTAAATGGATTGTGGCTGTTGGTGACTGTACTGGCCCTGTTTCCTATACAGTGGCTTAAGGTCATGGTCAGTCTCTGGAGGACATGTTGATCAAATCAAAGCAACATGATGTTCCAAAGATGGGCACTGATATAAATTCCAAAAAAGAAATAAATACAGTAGTTCTGAATTTCCAGCGGTTACAGAGAGCACCAAACCAACCATTCCTTTAGAAAACATGTTAGAGGACCCAGCTGAAGAGGCCGGTGGGGAGTCTAGCACTAGTGCTATGGAAAGAAACTCAGATGCAAATTCAGAGCCATTAAGATGTTTGGAACGGAAGAGATGCCCTCCTCTCCGAGTCAAAGATTATATTAGTTAAAAGTGTGATGCTTGGAAATAACCAAAAATCATAAGAAAAAGGAAAATGTACTGGAAGTTTATTTGTTTACACAGAATGTTTTGAAAGTTGTGTTTTATGCAAAGAATACATTTTTATGTTATACTAGCGACTGGGAGCCCGATCGAATCGGGCTACAAATTCAATGTTTGTGAAATCCATACTTTGTCTGCAAAGAATTATTTGTTTTGTTAAGTCCTTAAAATGATTTTGTTATCATGGCTCTGATTTGTGATTAAAATATACCTTTTCGGCTGCCGCAAGACACGGGATGCTAAACTTCTTTCAATCTGTGCTGCATTTCTGGCTGCGCAAGCTTCATCAGTCGCTTGCGCACGACTGGAACGATTTCTTTCAGCGTTAGTAGCATTTGTAGCCGTACGCTGCTCATCCGTTAGTTGTGCTCTTTGTGTACGTGTGGTCGCATTAGCAAGTCTACGTTCCTCGTCAGTCATGTGACTTCGTTTCCCACGCATCCTTCCCGCGGCCGCTGCTCTTGTGGCTGCTCGAGGTATTGCTGCGAACACCACACATACGGATATTATCAAATTATATATAAGGATTGTTACCTTTAGATAGTATAATTTCATTGTAAGAAATCTAAAGAATGTCATTGCCTAGGAATAGGAAGGTGTAGTATCCTGGACAAACTTAGTAAGCCATGTTAACCATTTGTAGTTCCAGTTTATATTAGTATTAGTGTGTTGTTATGCTAATTTGATACAGGGTTATCATGGGAGGGGGGGTAGCTTGTAAGCTATGAGAGACAGGAAGTTCTATAAAGTCGTGTACAGTACTGTAAGAGATTAAGACTTTGTTCACATGTTATTGAATTTAATAAAATAATTCAGTAATAACAAAGTCAGCGGTTATGTATCATTGCTATTCCCACCAGAAGATACAACAAGCTCACAACTGGCTTCTTACCCCCACAAATTATGAAAGAAATTCATACTTCACATACTGATTGCATGTGAAGTTTGTGCAGCCCAATGCAGGTACACCGATTTAATTCTCTGGTAAACTGATTAAATGAGTAAAATTTAATCAGGTCTCTTTAATTGTCACTGTTTTTTGATATGAGATATGCCCTTGTTAACTAAACCTGAATATGTGAGTCAAATCTGCCGGCAAACCTGGCATACACTGGATCATCTGTTGCACTGTATAAAACTAACTGTGATATTTAAAGGGCACAGCAGGAACCTACATCATATTGCTGCCATTTTTCTTACCAAGGTTTTGACTAGATGGACTCCCTAAGTTAAATTGCAAGTGATAATTTCTTAGCTTAAATAAAGGTACACTAGGGAAATTCATTGGATAACTTGTCGTGTTAATTTTGTCTTAGATGTTTATTTTTTTTTGTCATCTGAATTAGTTTATTAGTAGAAAATACCAAATTTCAGATTTTGAAATATTCTTTTTTCAATCAATTAAATGAAATTTAAGAAATATTGGTATTTGTTAAATAAAGTAACTTAAAAACTAACATAACTTGATGACTTTGTAGTTCTGTGGCCCAGTGCAAGATTAAACAAACATAACAAACACACAGGTGCTAATGATTAATGACATAATGAGTTGATTGAACCAAATTAATTAACTAAAGTAGAGATGGGTGTAGGAGAAATCACACCATGCATGGGACAGAGTGTGACAGAGGTGACAGTTTAATCTTCAAATCATCAGTTCTTCTGATGACATGCAGGTTGCCCTGCATCAGTAAGGTCTCTCCAGAACAAACAGAGGAGTTTCAAAATGAACTGTCCAGGTTCTTCTGAGGAAGCACAAGAAAATGGACAAGTTTCAGGACTGGAAACAAGGTGATTGGCCATGGAAACTGAGTGCAGTAGACAAGAGATATATAAAATGGACATTTTTCTCAAAATCTGAAGAAGTTCAGCACTGTTCTCAACTCTGAAATCAAAAAATCAAGAAACCAAACACACTTCTACAGTCTACAGAAGTCTTGTTAGAATTGCTCTCCAAGGAGAGTTAGTGTCAAAATGGCAATGTGCAAACAATGCTAAGAGACTCTTAAACACATAAAAAAAAAGGATTTGGGCGTTGAACAATGGAAGCAAATGTTCAAGACTGTTGAATCAAAATGTAAATATTTTTGGCTCGAACAGGAATCAATTTGCCTGTAGAACAGCCAAAATGCACTACATCAATGAGGATCTGCAGCTAACAGTTAAGCATGGCAGAGGTTCCCTGCAGTTTTGAGACTGCATTTCTGCAAGTGGAGTTGATCTGGTCAGAATAAATGGAATCTTCAATGCTGAGAAGTACAAACAGATTCTCACCCATCGCACAAAACCATCAGAGAGGCCTCTAAGCAGTTCTAACTTAATTCTGCAGCAGGATGATAACCCCAAACCCTTGACCAAGGTCCTAATGTACTCTGTTCAGTACAAAGAAGTAGGAATTCTGCAATAGATGGTATACCATCCACAGAGTTCTGATTTCAACATCATCAAGGATGTTTGGAGTGACAGAGGCAAGTAAGACAGAAGAACTACAGCAAGATGTTTGGAATCAACTACCAACTGATTTTCTTATTAAATTGCACAACAGTGTATCTAAGAGATTTGCCTTTCCATGCTTCTTATAGTTGTTTTTTAATATTAAAAGTTTTGATTGTTTTTGAAAATATTTTCATTTTACAATTTTTTTTTTAACCCCTCCTCGAACTGCCACTTTATCATAGTGGAGGGGTTTGTGTGTCCCAATGATCCTAGGAGCTCTGTTGTTGGGGGCTTTATGCCCCTGGTAGGGTCACCCAACGCAAACTGGTCCTAGGCAAGGGACGTGACAAAGAGCAGTTCAGAAAACCTTCTATGATGAATGAAAACCTTAGATGGCGTTTTTCCTTGCCTGGACACGGGTCACCAGTGCCCCCCTCTGGAGCCAGGCCTGGAGGTCGGGTTCGATGGTGAGTGCCTGGTGGCCAGGCCTGCACCCATGGGGCTCGGCCGGGCACAGCCCGAAGAGGCAACGTGGGTCCCCCTTCCCATGGGCTCACCACGTGTAGGAGGGGCCAAGGAGGTTGGGTGCAGTGTGAGTCGGGTGGTGGCCGAAGGCAGGGACCTTGCCGGTCCGATCCTCGGCTACAGAAGCAGGTTCTTGGGACATGGAATGTCAACTCTCTGAAGGGGAAGGAGCCTGAGCTAGTGCGCAAGGTTGAGAGGTTCCAGCTAGATATAGTCGGGCTCACCTCGACGCGCAGTGTGGACTCTGGAAACCAGTTTCCTTGAGAGGGGCTGGACTCTCTACAACTCTGGAGTTGCCCCTGGTGAGAGGCGCCAAGTGGGTGTGGGCATACTTATTGCCCCCCGACTTGCAGCCTGTTCATTGGGGTTCACCTCGCTAGATGAGAGGGTAGCCTCCCTCTGTCTTTGGGTGGGGGGATGGTTACCTAACTGTTGTTGGCGCGTATGCGCCGAACAGCAGTTTGGAGTACCCACCCTTTCTGGAGTCCCTGGAGGGGATGCTATAGGGCGCACCTGCTGGTGACTCCCTCTTTCTGCTGGGAGATTTCAATGCTCACGTGGGCAATGACAGCGAGACCTGGAAGGGCGTGATTGGGAGGAATGGCCCACCTGATCTGAACCCGAATGGTGTTGTGTTATTGGACTTCTGTGCTCGTCACGGATTGTTCATAATGAACACCATGTTCAGGCATAGGGGTGTTCATATGTGCACCTGGCACCAGGACACCCTAGGCCTCAGTTCGATGATCGACTTTGTGGTCGTGTCATCGGACTTACGGCCACATGTCCTGGACACTTGGCCAAAGAGAGGGGCGGAGCTGTCAACTGATCACCACCTGGTGGTGAGTTGGCTTCATTGGTGGGGGAGGATGCCGGCCAGGCCTGGTAGGCCCAAACATATTGTGAGGGTCTGCTGGGAACATCTGGCAGAGTCCCGTGTCAGAAGCAGCTTCAACTCCCACCTCTGGCAGAACTTCAACCACGTCCCGAGGGAGGTGGGGGACATTGAGCCTGAATGGGCTATGTTCCGTGCCTCTATTGTTGAGGCGAATGAGCGGAGCTGTGACCGTAAGGTGGTCGGTGCATGTCGTGGCAGCAATCCCCGAACCTGTTGGTGGACACCGGCGGTGAGGGATGCCGTCAAGCTGAAGAAGGGTCCTGTAGGACTCCAGAGGCGGCTAACGGGTACCGGCAGGCAAAGCGGAATGCGGCTTCGGTGGTTGCTAAGGCGTGGGAGGAGTTTGGGAAGGCCATGGAGAACGACTTCCAGACGGTTTCGAATGAGATTCTGGTCCACCTTTCGGCATCTCAGGAGGGGGAAGCAGTATACACTGTATATGGGGATGGTGCACTGCTGACCTGGACTCGGGATGTTGTGGGTCAGTGGGGGGAGTACTTCGAAGACCTCCTCAATCCCACTAAAATGTCTTCCAATGAGGAAGCAGAAGCTGGGGACTCGGAGGTGGGCTCTCCCATCTCTGTGACTGAGGTCACTGAGGTGGTTAAAAAACTCCTTGGTGGCAGGGCCCCGGGGGTGGATGAGATACGCCCGGACTTCCTCAAGGCTCTGGATGTTGTGGGACTATCTTGGTTGACACGCCTCTGCAACATCGCATGGACATCAGGGACAGTGCCTCTGGACTGGCAGACCGGGGTGGTGGTCCCCCTCTTTAAGAAGGGGGACTGGAGGGTGTGTTCCAACTACAGAGGATCACACTCCTCAGCCTCCCTGGAATAGTCTATTTGGGGGTCCTGGAGAGGAGGGTCCATCAGATAGTCGGATTCAGGAGGAACAGTGTGGTTTTTATCCTAGTCCTGGAACAGTGGACCAGCTCTACACCCTTAGCAGAGTCCTGGAGGGTGCACGGGAGTTTGCCCAACCAGTCTACATGTGTTTTGTGGACTTGGAAAAGGCGTTCAACCGTGTCTCTTGGAGAATCTTGTGGGAGGTGCTCCGGGAGTATGGGGTACCGGACCCTCTGATAAGGGCTGTTTGGTCCCTGTACAACCGGTGTCAGAGCTTGATCCACATTGCCGGCAGTAAGTCGAACCCATTTCAGGTGAGAGTTGGACTCCATCAGGGCTGCCCTTTGTCACCGATTCTGTTCATAACTTTTATGGACAGAGTTTCTAGGAGCAGCCAGGGCATTGTGGGGGTCCGGTTTGGTGGGCTCAGGATTGGGTCACTGCTTTTTGCAGATGATGTTGTCCTGTTTGCTTCATCAGGCCGTGATCTTCAGCTCTCTCTGGATCGGCTCACAGCCGGCTGGAATGGGAATCAGCACCTCCAAATTTGAGACCATGATTCTCAGCCGGAAAAGGGTGGAGTGCCCTCTCAGGATTGGGAGCGAGATATGCATCGGTCTGTCATGGTGAAAAAAGAGCTGAGCCGATAGGCAAAGCTCTCAGTTTACCAGTCGATCTATGTTCCTACCCTCACATATGGTCATGAGCTATGGGTAGTGACCGAAAGAACAAGATCGTGAATACAAGCGGCTGAAATGAGTTTCCTCCGCAGGGTGTCTGGGCTTTCTATTAAAGATAGGGTGAGAAGTTCGGTCATCCGGGAGGAGCTCAGAGTAGAGTCACTGCTCCTCCGCATCGAGAGGAGTCAGATGAGGTGGCTCGGGCATCTGATCAGGATGCCTCTTGTACGCCTCCCTGGTGAGGTGTTCCAGGCACGTCTAACCGGGAGGAGGCCCCGGGGAAGACCCAGGATATGCTGAAGGGACTTTGTCTCTCAGCGGGCCTGGGAATGCCTTGGAATTCCCCTAGAAGAGCTAGTAGAAGTGGCCAGGGAGAGGGAAGTCTGGGCATCTCTGCTCAAGCTGCTGCCCCCGCGACCCGATCTCTGATAAGCAGAAGAGAATGGATGGAATGGATTGATGAATTTTTTAAAAATATATGCCTAAGGCTTTTTCACAGGACTGTAAACAGATCTCGTAATCTTATTTACAAATCTGCTGTCTCTTTAATGTGCTACATTGAATTATTTTCATCCTTCTGTAGACTGTCTTTATTCTTTACACTATTAAGCAAAAGAAGGTATATATTTATTTTGTAAATTTTGGAAATTAGGGGGCACTTAAGAGCTGAGCCCACATTGAAATTATTACCTTTGAGACTGAAGTAATAGCAAAAAATGTAACAAAATAAAGGAATAACAAGAGCAGGGAAAAGATATTGTAAACATAAATGTAAAATAACAAAACACATGTCTTCAGCCTAACTAGGCAACCAAAAGTGTATCTAAGCACCACATGGGGTGGCTGATTCACTGTTTTATTTGCCTTTGTTCAACTTCACAATAAAGCTTTCTTCTACTCCTGTCCTCTGGCCTTCCTTCCTCTTACCAGCTGAATCTTTGTTCACTAGCTAACTTCTGACTACAATCTCACCGTAAGACTAGCCCAACTTATTTTTCAAGCTGTAAAGGGTCTTAGAGAACTTCCTCCAGCAGCATCCCATGACATAGTTGTCCTGGGCAATAGCAGATTGGATATCCTACCCAGTACTCTTGGAAAGCAACGTGTCTCTGCCCTATAGTGGTTTTAGGAACAGCTACAGCATTAATACACCTATTTTTTAAATTCTGTTTTTTGCCTGACCCAGGACTGTAGTGGTAGTGTACCATTGTTGGTTATGTATAGCATCACTACCTCTTATACCTTTCAAAAATATTAATTCCATTCTTAATCTGATATTTAGTTATTTTTTACTTGGGCAAGTAAATTTTTACATGTAAGCTAGGAAAAATTCTAGTCAAAATATGGAATACAAGAATTATGTGAATCATGAGGCAACTAATTCTAAAAGTTATTAGAAACTACACCCTTTTTGATCCAGGATAAAAACTGTTAAAAAGACCAAAACTTGTATTACTTAATATATGATAACTGGATACTTGGGGGAAAAAAGGGAATAAGGGCTCTAGTTTTCACCCACAAAAGATTTAAAAATTCGACATAATTAAAAATTGAGCGACTGAAAAATTGGAGTAATTGCCTACCAATTCAAAGGTGTATATTATAACCTTTTGATAAATCCCATGCGAGAAAAGCATGCAGAAAATGACTTTTTCTTCATTTAGGACTTTGCTTCCTATAAAAACATCTCTTGCTTAAAGCATCCTTAATGCCCTGATCTGTCCAACTGTTGTATTAAACTTTATCTTTACATTATATAGCATATTTCATAGGGAAAAACAAAATAAAGTAACTGTTATGAACAGAATAATCCCTTTTAAAATTCAAAAGAGAATGGATGGGTTTTCATAATAAGGTAAAAAGCCTTTTTGTCACTGTATAGATCCATAAATATAGCACATGAAATCTCCCAGAACAATTAACTTTATTTCCATTTTTAGAAAAAATACTGCCTTTGTCAGTCTATAAACAGAAAATAATCTCTGAGGAGGTAAACACACTTACCAGCTCAGATGCATTAATAGTACTTCATCCTATTATATTAATGGGCCTAAGGACTTGCCAACAAGTTCAATAAATCTAACAGGAATTCATGTAATCTCAGCTAAATGTCTTTAAAAATAACAGCAAAATGTACTCAGATAATACCATGGAAGCTAGAAGTATAACAAGTAGAGCAGATATAAGATAAAAATCAATAGTGTTGTTTCATGGTTACTATTAATTCAAAGTGTAATGATTTTCACTTTTCAGAATATGAACTGCACATACTATGGTAGTAAGCAAAACTGGATCTATAATAAATAAAACGCACCTGAAAAAAAAAAAGAAAAAAGAACTCACTGGTGAACTCACTGAATTAAATGAAGAGAATGTAAAAAAAATCAACCTTCAAGTCATAATACACAATAACAAAATAGCTCTCTTGTTCCATATATACTTCACATTCAAATGACAATATAAAATGGTATTCATTTTCTTGCTTCTTCAGTATTTTTGCAGCATCTTAGGTTATTAGACAGCTGAATAATTTCAAGTGATTTACAGGACAACAATTTAGTACAAGGCAAGTATTATGTTTGAAAACCAAACCAGCATAAGAAAAAAAAGGAAGAAAAAAGCTTATATATTTACATTTGTTAATTATCATCTAAAAATACCTTCTGACAACACAAAGGACACCTTCTTGTTGGATGTTCTGGCGACACACATTACAATGCAGTTAAAACCATCAGTCAAGCTTTTAACCAGATAAAAAATGGGTTGAACCATAGCTTTGCTTTACTATAAGCATTACAAATTACGATATGACCTGATAAAACAGGTTTGCCACAAGGAAACATGATGGATTCTACTTAAAGGAGACTTTGAAAGTATATAAAAGAACAAGTATAGAACTCTGGCAACTACAAATCAGAGAATACAAGAAAAAGTCTTTAAACTTGAGTTACACTTGTAATTAACCCATGACTGACACAGAACCCTGAACACTGCAAAATATTTTAATCAGTATCACTTTCTGTTACTTTAAGAAGGATTATTCAGAGCTGGTAAAAAGCAATTAGAGTGTGGACCACTCCTGCAGAAAACCCATAAAAAAGAAAATTAAAAGTAATTTAAAGAGAGGCTTAATTAAAAGCAAAAATACTGCATTAACCATATTTTAAAACCAAGAAATTAATCAAAAGCTATTTTAAATAAATTATTCCAGAGTTCCCAACAAAGTAGGAAAACATTTTAAAATAAGTAAAACAATAGAAGGGAATGAGATTTAAATAATTGCAGCCACAGCTATCAAATTTAATAAGCCAAACAAACTGCTGAAATATACAGTGTTTACAAAGGATGGAATTAAATGATTTCAGAAGTTTACTGGTAAAAAATTGAATATGAATTTTAAAAGTTAATGTAAGTTTACTGAATTTACAATAGTACTCCAATACAGAAAGTGTTATTAAAAAAAAAAAAATAACAGGATAGCTTAAATTTTATATATGCTCATTTCCTAGCTTTTCTAATATTAAAGTACATTCCACCTCTGCAACAGGTAAGAGAAAACATAATTTCAAATGTTTTCACAACACACTCGATTCTGCAGTGGACTGCCCCAAACTGAATAATACAGGAGTTTAAAACCTGACAGTAGAAACCTCTTAAAAAGGAAGGTGTTTTACGCCAATCATTTTTGCCCACCTGAACAGGGTGGTAACTTGCCATTCTCTGCATCTGGCTGTACCATTCTTCTGCCTGTTCTCACACTGGGAGACTCCTTTCAATTCATGTTCCTGATTAATGTGACCTGAGATATTCTGCCCACAACTACGGGCCTGTCAGGAGAGGACTCAGCTGAGCTGCACTGACACTTGGCTCATTGCCACATCAAGCAAAGTGAATGACCAATCAAGTTCCTCTGGGAGGACCTAGGGATGCCAATGGAAATCCCACAAGCAACAGAAAATTATTTAACAATTAAACCACATAGACTCATTAAACTGCATGCTAAATTAAGAGCCATGCCATTTGTTAAAAAAAAAAAAAAAATCTGAGCTTTTTAGTACTGAACATAGGGCAATTTATATTTTTCACTGGATTCCTCAGTCTATTCCATTTATCATAAAGTTCTAATCTACAATTTCACATTTAAATGAAAAAATACTATGCGTTTTTTGGCAGTTAGATAAATTTTAAAACAATTCAAGAAATGAAACTGAGACTATATTGAACTAATGGCAAAAGAACAGGTAAAAGACCATTCATGAACGGGAGTGGATTTTTGTATTTACTAAGAGAGGGGGAAATTATACATTTTAAGCAGGATATTTGGTTTTACAAGAGCAGTTGTGGGTAGAATTCCAACAAAATGTAAGGTGACAGAATGATGGCTTGTTCAAAATGTAATTTACATTTAAATGAGCCGTACATTAAAGTAAAATAAAAACAAAACATAAATACATGTGGAAATGAGAAATGTAAAAATTATATAATTTATAATAATGTGTAACTTGCGGTACAAGCTAAAAATACTATGTACATGAGTGGTCAAGAATAAAGGTGTTTTTGCAAGCATACGGAAAAGAATAATGTCTTGTATATACATGGTATTTAAAAAAAATAAAGCTAAACACTAAAATACAAGCCATTACAAATTAAAAATGTCCGCAGTTCATAGTGTAAACACTACAAGTAATACAGAATTTCTTTATTTACAGTAAATATCCAAATTACATTCAGCAAACATGCAAGGATGAACCATTGTTGGATAAATGCTACCCCCTGCTGTCAAATAAACTTAACATACTGTTCAAAATGAACAAAAATAGCTTCTTGGTAAGAAATGGTACAGTACAGAAACATATCAAATTGCTTTTTAATTTTCAGAAAAAAAATAGGTCAAAATCCTAAAAATCTGAAAAAGAACTTTAAGTTGTATCAGTACTTTCTGGTGAAACCAAAGCAAAAATGAGAGACTTTTCCAAATTTAGTGTACTATATCAAATGTAAGTCAGACTAAATCCTTCACATTTTTAGCATTTTAAAAGCAATAAAATGGATTGACAAAATGGACCACAAA
>JANRMT010062806.1:89551163-89584468 GCA_026402145.1 Polypterus bichir lapradei
AAACGCTAGCGGCAGCCTGTCTATGAACTTAATTTAAAGTTTAGGTTTACATCGTGCTTTGTTTCCGAAGTAGCAGAACTCATGAATATGGTTGTATATGTCACTCGCTCGCTTCTTATTGTTTCGCTGCCATCTCAATTATATAATGCATGTTTTCTTCAGCGCTTTTTGGGCCTCTTCCTGGTTTTCTACCTACTGCGTGATTACGTGGGAGGCGTAATGATGTCACACGAAACTCCGCCCCCACGGGTTTCACGCTCATCTCCATTACAGTAAATGGAGAAAAACAGCTTCCAGTTATGACCATTACGCGTAGAATTTCGAAATGAAACCTGCCCAACTTTTGTAAGGAAGCTGTAAGGAATAAGCCTGCCAAATTTCAGCCTTCTACCTACACGGGAAGTTGGAGAATTAGTGATGAGTCAGTCAGTCAGTCAGTCAGTCAGTCAGTGAGTGAGTGAGTGAGGGCTTTGACGTTTATTAGTATAGATATATATATATTTTTTTTTAAATCAAGTTAAAGATGTGCAAATGAGTTAGATTGGCAACACTTAAGTGGCAGACTATGAATGGAGCATGTGTGTAAATACTCCATGTGATGAACCGGTGTGCCCCTCCAGGGCTAGAAAAGAAAACTGATGTTTGAAAGCTGAACAACATTATTATTCGGTTTTGGTAAACTGAAAGAAACTTGGGAAAAAGAATACTACTTAAAATTTATACAAAAACATGAATCAGGATCCACTCTTACTTTATATTACTAAATACATTTTCATGATATTGGTTTAAGATATCAGTTTAACAGCAGTGTGCACAAAATCACAGTTTTGTAAATGTTATACTGATGCAGAAGCTCTTTACTTTCTCTTAAATTGAAACAACCATTTCGACACTATAGATATGTTCATGACAACTAAGTGTCATTAAACTTCACAGGGGTAATCAGGAGAAGTATAAACATTACTTGGAAGTAATGTAACGATCATATGCAAAAACCATAATAATGGTCATAGCAAATAATATTGTATTATTTCTTAAAATGTTAAATTGAGAGTAAAAAGATACCATTTTAACTATATTTACCATATTTTTACCAAAAATTGTCATGCTGCTTTTACTATAGTGTGTAAATTACATGATGAAGTTGATGGCACAGACTGCATTTTAAAGCCAATTCCATGTCAAAACTGCTGGAATTATGTCGCCATGTAAATGCCAGAGATGTGCTGCCATATCAGAATGCTAGACAACTGCATACTGTAAATGAATATTGAGAGTTTATATATACACACACACAATCTCCCTTTATCATTTTCCTGTGTTTACTGCTTTACTTGGTTATACTGAATTAAATATATATTTTTGAACAAACCCATAAGTATATTACAATTACTATGGTAACCTTCTGCACCAAAGAGCTCATAAATTAGTTTTGAAAATAAGCCTGCGCATGCCACAAATTAATCTGTTCAAAAGCAAACATAGTTGGAATTTCTGTCATTAAACTTCTTCCACAATGTGTATTAAATTGCCTAAGAATTAGATGCTTTATGTTATGTGTAGGATATAGTGGTCTTCTACAAAAAAAAATAAGGCTAGTGCACAGGTTTTACAATAATTCATAGCCAAAGAGAATGGTAGTGAAAAAAACAGTTATGAAAATAGCATTCCTTAACAGTTAACAAGGCTTGACAATAAATTGGTTGAAATTCTTAAAAGAACACAAAATAGTTTTCCCACATAATCCTACTTTATTCAGTTAATCCCCCATTACCAATGTGTTTTGACATCTCCCTGTTCAATTCATTTAACAATCTTGCCATTGACATGTATCAAACATCATAACTTCATATTATAGAAGAGTGTCTCACTTCTTGGTCCACTCTTCCTTTAAAATTACATGCTATCAGTTATTAAAATAAATGTGGCTCCTCGTTTTATTTCCACCCACCGGGGTGCAAACCAGCCCAACTTGGTATCAGTCCCAAGCCCAGATAAACAGAAAGCATTAGTGCCAGCTTTAAAACAGGCAAAAAATCTTAATGGAATCAGTCTAATCAGCCGTGGAAAATTCTGGGGAGAACCCAGTAGGCAATGTACTGGGGCCTTGCCTGACCCCTGTGGGAAGTGAGTGAGGGCATACTGGTCCAAGGGTGCATCTGGCTAAAAGAAAATTAGTCCAGAAGAAGGATAAGAAGAAAACAGGGAAGGGGAAAGGAAAGGGTATGTTAAGGGTAGTAGGACACTGATTTTGGGACAATGACTGGGAAAGGAAGAGACTTGGCAGATTTGATGGAAAGGAGGAACATAGGAGTGTTGTGTATGCAGGAAAATAGATGGAAGTGGAATGAGGAAAGAGAATTGCAGGGGGGAATTGTTGTACAGTGGAGCAAATGAGCAAGGGACAAATTGTGTAGGTATAGTGATATCCAAAGAACTTGTGGACTTGTAAGTGTTAACAGGGGGATTGATAGGGTGATGAGTGTTAAGGTGGGTCTTGGTGAGACTGTAGTAATGTTATTTGTGCATATGTTCCTATGGACTGTGAGGAAGAAGAGAAGGATGCTTTCTAGGCACACGTGGAGATTGTTGTTGGTGATCTAAATGGGCATGTGGGAAAGAATAGAGAGATGATAAAGAGAGTACATGAAGGATGGAGAGTAGGGGAGAGAAACGGGGAATGGGAGAGGACTGTAGATTTTGACATGGCACCTGATTTGTTAATAGTTAACGCATTTTTTGAAAAGAAAGTATACAGGTTTGTGACATATAATAGTGGAGGAAGGGAAAGCCAAATAGAATTTCTAATGTGCAGCAGATCTCATTTGAAAGAGATAAAGAACTATAGGGTTATTCATGGGAAAAGTGTGACAGTGCAGCAACAAAGTGGCAGTGATGGAATAGGAGATCAGAATCACCATGAGAGTAAACCCAGAGTAAGCAGCACAAAGGATAAAGTGGTTGAGACTAAAAGGGGATGGGCTTAGTAACAGGTTTAGGGAGATAGTTTTAAATGAAGTGCAGTCGTCTGAGAGTGTGAAGGAATGGTGGGATAAGAATAGCAAAGTTCTATTAAAAGTAATTGAAGAGGTGTTGGGTGGGACAACAGGAAGGAGCCCACCTAGGGACAAAGAGACATGGTGATTGAACAGGGAGGTGAAGGGTGGATAAAGGCTAAGAAGGAGAGAGGGAGGGAGAGGAACAACCCATGCAGTCTTTGCACTGATAAGCTCACACAAAAGTATTGAGAAAAACAAAAAGGTTTGTGATTATTGATTTGGAGAAGGCTTATGGTAGTGTCACATCAAGAGGTCTAGAGGTGCATGAGGGGGAAAGTGTGATATGTATGAGTGAATGAGGACTAAAAAAGGTTAAAAGAAGTGTTGGGGTAACAGACAAGATACCAGTTAGAGTATGCACCAGAGATTTTCTTTAAATCCACTTTGATCTAGTCATGGATGTTCTGAGTCGTGGGATAAAAGAACAATCCCCCTGGCGCATGATTTTTGTGGAAAATATTTGTATTGTGTAGCAGCAGAAAAGAGGAAGTTGAAGGAATGAAGAAGGACTTTGCAAGGACTGAAGATAAATGCGAAGAAGAAAGAATATATGTGGTTTAATGATGTTCAGGATTCAGAAGTTAGCAAAGGTGGGAGATTTATCTAAGAAAATACAGGAAAGCAGGTTGAAATGGTTTGGACATGGGATGAGGAGAGACAGTGAATATCTTGGGAAAAGAGTGATGGGAACAGAAGTATAGGGGAAGAGATAGCGAGGAAGGCCAGAGTAGACATGGATGGGTAAAGGAAAAGGAGGTGTGAAAGTAAAGGGTTTGACTGAGGAGGAGTTGCAGTACCGAGCTCTTTTGAGAAGGCTGATCAAGTACATCGACCCCACATAGAAGTGGGAAAAGATGAACAGGAAGAAAATGGAGAAGAACATGTACAGTAGTTGCTCATTTTAATTTTATCAGTGCTTCCTTCCTCATACATTAGATTCTGTTATATCCTTTCAGGGCTGGTTTTAGGTTTGTGGTATTTTGGTATGTGGGAGTTTTTTTGTAGTGTCTAATTTTTGCTAGTTTTAACTTTTTCCTAAAATGATTGTGAGGTTTTTTTTAACTAGGTTTATACTTGCTATTAGAATACTAATAAAATTTTATTAAAAAAGAAAAAATACTGCATTTTGTAAATTTGAGAAATTTTTAAATTTTACAGTAGAATACTTGGAATAGTAGTACATTGGTAATTTAAATATAGCAAACCCATCTCATAGCCATTTATGTTTTGCACTTACACATCCAATCAGTGAGTAATTATAATGAGTAATTAACCATTAATCCATCTATCCTTCCATTTTCTGACCTTTTTATCCAATTCAGGGTAATCTAGACATTTAGGAACAATGCATTTAAAATGTTGTTCCCTGTAAATGCTAATTGATACAGCCCTATAGTGTTCATTATGTTGGTATCTATGGATCCTTATGCTTAACTGAATGTATGGTTAAAAGTCACTTACTATCCAGATTGTCATTTTTCTAAATTTATATATCATAAAACTTAAATCTGTCTTCTCAGTGACTTACTATGTCAGTAAATGAAATATATTGATAGGTGATACATGTATATACATGTCAGGAATCTGTAAAATAAGATGATGTACCTACCCAAAATAAAGAATGACTATAAATCTGCATGATTTGGTCTTTGTGATAGACTCGCTTTTTACTCGCATACTAGGGATTTGCAGTTTAGTGTGTCTAACAGCTCTGAACTGGTCTGGCAGGCGTATTGGTGGG
Organism: Polypterus bichir lapradei; assembly: GCA_026402145.1. Classification (NCBI taxonomy): domain Eukaryota; kingdom Metazoa; phylum Chordata; class Cladistia; order Polypteriformes; family Polypteridae; genus Polypterus; species Polypterus bichir. Next base: position 89,555,964 of record JANRMT010062806.1, read on the forward strand.
GTTATGCAGAACTGTACACTGCAATGGACTATAATGCAATCCAGGGCTCCATTCTCCATTGAGTCAGGTGTTGCTATAATTTTACTGGGTTAAAAGCAACCCTCAAAGTGGATTAAGTGGATTTAGATAAGGATGTAAGACAATTCCTGGTGAAAACAGGATATTTAGCCTAGCCAACTTTGGTAAGTTTTAAAAATGGCAAGCAGACGTCAGTTATCAACTACACAATATTTTCCATGTATTTACGTTTCTGTTTATGTATAATAATTATTAAAAATTGTGCTGGAATTATCCCTTAATCAGATTATAATTAGAAAACTTCTGTCATGTCGCCTCTTCATTTACATTTGCTTAAGATAAAAAGATTCAGCTCATTCAATCTTCCCTTCAATCAGTCTATGCAGTCCAATAATCAGTCTAGTTTTTTTCTTTTATATCATCCTTGTAATGTGAAAATCAAAGTTCCACATAATTTTCCAGGAATGACCACAAAATCAGGAAAAAGCTATTAAATGCAAATGTAGAGTACAAGTGGAAAAAGAAAACGTGTTAGACATTCTCCGGGGAAAAAAAAAAATTACCATATTACATAGCATAGTTACTCATTGTGTATGTTAAGCACTACTGTCTCTAGACTTCTTCTTTACAAATGATGTTTTGTAAAAAACAGATTAACTTTTTTAATCACTTCTGTCTGGACAAGCAAAGAGACAAGTCCACTATGAATTCTAAGCCTTTCTCATTAGGTGTAACTTTCAGTTTCAGATCCATACCTCACCTAAATATATTTAGCATTTTTACTTGCTACAACTACAGTATGTGTAAAGTCTGACATTTATTTACATGAAATGTCACTGGGCACATATCTGTCAAAGCCATAATTATGTCCACCTCTAATGATTCTGCTACTGTAAGATATTTATAAATCCATCTAATTCAGTGTTATCCACAAACTTAACCAGCCTATTAGATACATAACATTCTCTAACCCACTTAATGCAATCAGGAGTTGCACAAGGCTATAGTCTATGTCTGAAGCACAGATCTAAACATATCACTCATTCTAATACAATCAAGGACTTTTGTTGTTTCCTTCGAATTTAAATAGTAATTACCACAAAAAATGTAACCCTTGACAAAATTTTAAAAAAAGCTTACTGACCATAGTTTTAAACTGAACTGTAATTTAGTTTTTAACTTCTTATAGAAGAAATGTCCAAAATTAACTCAAGGCACTATCGAAGATGCTAGTTTCTTTAGTGCTGTCATAACACAAACATCTGTACACACGATATCCTTATTGATGTAACAAAGAACTATAAAGAAAACACTAAGTGGAACACATTTAAAAGTAGCTAGCCATGTTAACTCTGTGAAACGTGGTATAATTAAATTGTGGTATCGTGGACATATGAATATCAATGTATGTTCAGAAATAACTGTTGAGAAGCATTTTGAGCTTAAAACAATTTTTTTCTTATTAAATCATCAATGGATAAATCATCAACAGTGTAAAATGTGGTATCAGAATTAAGCGATAGCAGAACAGGTTTACTCTGTAAATAAAAGCAGAGGACTTGTTAAACACTCTCTGAATAAAAAAATAAACTTTAACACCATAACATAACATTTAGGATTTGCTGCCATAACAGTCAAAAGGACACTACTTACTACACAGAATTTTTATAGTATGATACACTGCAGTCTACAGTAAGGAGATCTCATACCTTTGTTGGTAGTCGTTTCTTCATTTTTCCAACACATCAACTCATCAACTACCGGTATTACCTTTACTTTAAATAATAATTGCCCTAAGGTCTTAGCATTGACTCAATGTTTTCTTAGATATTTGTAAGGAAGGGGGAGTGATGCAAGTACAGTACAAAAAACGTACTAATTCCTAGAATGTATTTAATTATCCTTCTATATGAAACTATGTATCGGATTGGAACCCAAGTATAAAATTGGAGTTCTGCATCAACCCTTTTACTGTCTAGAACAGAAAGAGTTGGACTGAATATCTTGCTATGAAAATGCAATTGCAATAAAGGGAACCTATTGGCAACCATACTCTTTATAAAAAAATAGCAGTAATAAAAAGAGATGGTACAAACAAAAAAAGTCTTTTCACGGATGAATAAAATGTAGGTTAAAAAATAAATAAGACTGGCAATTCAATATGGTGTTTATTTTATGAGCCTATTTAATAGGTGACTGTGTAGTCAAATCACCAATTGCTATAACATCCCAGTCAAACCTTCTGCATGACTATACAAATAACAACTGGGCAGATTAGGAGTATATCTGAATGATCATATTTAATAAAGATTTAGCTCAGTTAAAAAGTGTTTACTTTTTAAGGTATATTTGGTCTTGAAACATACTATTGGGAAAGCTGAGCATAACAGCCAGGTCAAGAATATTATGTAAAACACAATGAAGAGAGCCATGAAGAACTGGTCTCCTGCAACACCGCTTCCCCACAAATAAGCAAAGTATAAGTGGAAACACAAAAATAAGGTAAATAGATCAAGTAAGTGAAGTCAAAAGGAAGCATACAAATAAGCCCATAGTATAATAAAATTCTTACTTGAATGCTTCCACAGTCCAGTGAAAGTAGTACCAGTTAACAGACAGTAAATACAAAAGATTACTAATTAATTAATTATAAATTAATCAATCAAGGGCGGCACGGTGGCGCAGTGGTAGCGCTGCTGCCTCGCAGTTAGGAGACCTGGGTTCGCTTCCTGGGTCCTCCCTGCGTGGAGTTTGCATGTTCTCCCCGTGTCTGCGTGGGTTTCCTCCGGGCGCTCCGGTTTCCTCCCACAGTCCAAAGACATGCAGGTTAGGTGGATTGGCGATTCTAAATTGGCCGTAGTGTGTGCTTGGTGTGTGGGTGTGTTTGTGTGTGTCCTGCGGTGGGTTGGCACCCTGCCCAGGATTGGTTCCTGCCTTGTGCCCTGTGTTGGCTGGGATTGGCTCCAGCAGACCCCCGTGACCCTGTTTGGATTCAGCGGGTTGGATAATGGATGGATGGATGGATTAATCAATCAACTAAGCTGACTCTGTGGTGTTTTGTGGACCTGAGAGAAGCAAGTGCCATACCAAGAAAGGATAGACCACACCATACACCTGTAGAATTGGTGAACATAAATGGAATTATCTGGGCTTTCCTCAGACATCTGAAGAAGCAAATGCATTTATAAGTCTATTTCACATTAGCCAAGATGTGCTATGTCCACTTCAGGTTGTCCATGAACTCAAAGATATTTAGAGTTCCTCTCCACAACATTCCCTGTGAACACAAACTGTGCTTTGCTGTCAGTCGATGGTTAGTTCCCTGATTTTGGTGAAAGTAAGGGAGAGACTGTCATTCTAGCACCGTGTCAGAAAGCAAATCTCCTCTCATGCCTATGGTGGTGGTTCATCATCAACTGAACAAAAGAGTGAGGTCAATGTCTATTAGAGGACTCAGCACAGTAAGATTAATGTGTTAAAGATCAGTGTGAAGAAGTGATGTTACCAATCTAGACATGCTGAAGTCTCTCTAAAACCTAGCTGTTGAGGGATGCACTAACTCCCAACTATACAACCTTATTGATCAGCTTTGATATAATGTAAGTGTTAAATGCTGAGCTATAGTCTGCAAAGAATACTGTTACATAGCAGTTTTCATTTTTCTTGTCTGCCAGGATGATATGAAGAGCAAAGGGATAAAGCACTCTTTGTGGACTGACTGTGATGCTATCCAAAGTAGAGGTGGTTCAAGCTATCTGAAATATTACATTTAATATGTCTGTTTAAAGCATTTTATCACAATACAGTATATGGTAACTGTAGCAGTGTGGAACTGTAGATTCTCTCTGAGAGGTACTAAAAGTTACTTAAAACTATTTTTTTTTTAAACTAAAGTTTAAAATTTTAAAGATAATAACTTTCTAAAAGCCAAAAAATGGTAAAATAGTGCTAATGTGTTTAGTGTTGAGTTTAATGGATTTTTCCCTATAACATTATTGTATTTGCTATAGAAAGGTTCTGAAGAAATGTATTAAACATGTTTTTAGCTAAACCATAAAACAAATTTTGATGCCCAGGATGCTGACCATAAAGAATTATGTTTCAGTATTACCACCACATTTCATAAGGAATCAGTCAGTTTAACATCTCCTGTTTTTTGAGGCACAAATACACAGACTCCTGCTTCTACTGGCCATTGAGCGACTGAAATTCAATTTCCCTCTCATTTTCCCTCAAAGCAGCCTGTTGCACACTTTAACAATTTAAACATCCTTCTCTTTGAGAATGGCTTTCAAAATCCCATCAATGTTCAACTTTGCTTGGTTTGCTGAAAACTGAGCTAAGGTTTGACTGCTTATGAAATAGCATTATGAAAATGATTAGTTAGCAGAGAAAAATACAGAAATAGGAGTATTGTGCAATTATAGCCTCCAAAGGGGAAAATAATCAATAAAGTTTAGACAATCAGTGATGCCAATTTGTTATGAGATTTGACTCAATTGTGGGTTTCAGGCTTTTTGAAGTAGTTAACAGAGTAAAGCTTTAAATTCAGCAGAGGAACAGTTTCAAGCAGTTTACAATGGTAGCATACAGGTAATAGTAAGCATACTTGCTTTTAAAGCAGTTAATCTGAGTTTGATTGTTATCACACTTAAGTTTTTCTTTAATTAAACATTTATCTCTATTTTTGTCATGGCACACATTGTTGTCGGAATTATTTAAAGTAATTTGGTGCTGAAAGAGTAAAAACTTGACAGATAACATTGTAGTATTGTATGATACTTGTTTCACCCCCTTGGTGGCATCAAGATGCAATTTACTTTATATTCTAAGTTTAATGATCCCAGAGTTATTATTAAGTTTCATTAAAATATCTGTAGCAGATTCTGCATGATGCTGAATGAAAAATGCCAACAGTCACACATAGTGTACATGTATAAAAACAAACAGATGAATGCTTGGCTATTATTTGTGTTTCTGAATAAAACTTCAGGAACTGGTAAAGATTGTGCACATTCTTGTCGTTGCTCAGATACTGAACCAAACAAACCAAAGTGGTTAAGGCTAAGCAGAAATTGCTACCCTGCTGCAGGAGTAAAGTAATAATAATAATAATAATTCATTACATTTATATAGTAGATGATTACTCTTTGATGACTTCTGAATGTCATCAAAATTAGTGTTTTTTGTGTGCATGATTATTTTTGTTCATATCTAAATAATGGTTTTTTTTTTTTTTTTTTTTAAATCAGATAGTCAGCATGCCTTATGGTGGGGGTACTAGACTTTAAATGACACAGATGCTGGTTCATATCCCATCCACAACTCATAAAATGTCACATATCCTATATATGCTACAAGTGCAGAAAATATAGTCTTAACAATCATAATGTGTCCTGATCTTGTATGTTGTCTTGACTAAAGCAATTTGTCAAATACTTCATAATGACAATATCATAAATATGCCCTGTGATTGACTGGCACCCAATCCACAGCTGGTTTTTGCCTTTCCTGGATAGGTCTAGAAGCCCAACAAATCAAAAGATGGAAAAAGGATAGAAGGATAGTCCTTGATGGGCTCCCAGAATTATAATATCTTCTATGTTCTCATGAAAAAGGAGGCCAGAGCAACATTGGCTTTGACTGCTCATTTTCCACTAGATTGAATTCTTACATGTTCAAAGATGCTTCAAAAGCATGTACAATACAAGGGCCATACAGCTCCCTACAACTGGTCTTGAAAGACAGCATTTCAGCTTCAGTTGACTGCAACAGTATTTGATTTAAATCTCATACCAGGACAGCACCTCTCTATCTCCTGCACGTACTCACGATTCCTTCCCCACCAAACAGGTCATATTCCATGTCACTAAAGTTATTTTTACCTTCAACTGTTACCCAAGCCACAAAGCACTGGACCATCATGGCTCAACCTGCAGGTGATGGGCCCACTGGAGGATGAAGCCACGTTGTTCCTTTGGGCAGTGCCCATAGGATCCCATGGGTAAAGACTGTCAATGTGTGCCATGTGCGACCCTCGATGAAATAATTTATTGCAGCAGTACTGTGTCTTTCAAACGTAATAACTCTCCAATTTCTGTTCTTCCTTTTCTTTCTCCAAGTGACCAATAGCCACACAATAAGCTCTACAATAAATGTCAAGCCATCTGTAAGGCTAGAATGCAAATTCTTCAAAACTTTTAAGGAACATTGAAATATCTTCATAGTACATGTTTAATTATTCCATCCATCTATCTATCCAGGGTCGCACCAGTCCCAGCAAGCATATAGCGTGAGGCAGGAACAATCCCTGAATGGGGTGACAGTTCATCGCTACCGCTGCGCAACTTTGCACAGTATACATTATTTAAATGAAGTTAAATTTTACTGTATAATGTAATGTACATACTTTACTGCATTTCATCAAAAATTATATCAAGAGCTCCAAGAAGATAGCGCTTGGAAATATAAATTGACTTAGAAGCCATTTATCATCATATGTAAATATGTGCTTTCTTTTACTGAATTGAATTCAATTCCTTTATTGTTATTGTATGGTAAAATGAGATTCAATATGCAAATCCTCCATAAACTTATATTCCTAATAATAATAATAGTAATAATAATAGTAACAATAATAATAGTAATAATAATAATAATACGATAAAAAAATGAGAAATATACAGTATGAAAGCATAAGTACAATATATATGTACATATAGTGCAAATGGTTCATAAAGATGCTGAGGTTGTGCAATATTACAACTGCACTGCAAGTTTACAGTGAGATAATAGTACTTAAAAGTACAAACAGTTCTACCAGGAGCACTTGATGGAATGATTGAGTGCGTTTAGAGCTCTTGGGATGAAACTGTTTCTGAAATGTGACATCCCTACAGGAAAGGCTCTGAAGCGTTTGCCGTATAGGCACAGTCCAAATAGACTGTGTGCATGGCTGAGACAGTGTGTGCTAGATGCTGTATCCCGATAATCCTCTTTCTGATCAGCTGCTGTACAGCTGTGATTCCACACTCAGATACAGTGGGTTAAAATACTCTGAGTGGTGCACTGAAAGTAACAATGCTAAAGCAGCTATGGTATTTGGAATAGTTTGGCCATTCCGTGGACCATTATATTGTTACAGGTTGATTACAATCAGATGCCTTAAACTAATAAATGATATGGGGTTAATTTCAGTGTATTTGAAAAAACCATGTCAGGGATGTGAGTGTAAAAAATAAAGGGAAACCACACAGGAACAGCAGCACTACTTTGATGCTGGGTGCCGCCAGTTTGCAAAACTGAGCCAAAAACTTGCGTATGCAATGGACTGAGCTTCCGTGAGAATGTGCATGGCTTACGCCAAGTTTAGTTTTTAAACATCACGATGTGAGCATGAAAACAGGTGTCGGCAAAATTTTTGTGAGTAAGCACTATTTACAGTATATATGAAGCCCCTAGAGTTGGCCTTGACTTTACTCTACTGTGGAGTTGTGCAGGGTGAGAGGCGTCAGGTGGTCTTGGGCTTATTATAGCACTGGCTCAGCATGTATACATGAAAGTTTATCATTGTACAAGAGGGTCACAGGAAGGGCTCTGACTCTTGTCTGTGCTTCTGCGCCTAAAATTGGGCCAGAATATTCAGCCTTTTCGGAGACTTTGGGGGGAGAGTTGGAAGCTGGGACGATAGCTAGATGCTGGAACGTTCACATGGGCAATTGCAGTGAAATCTGGAAGGTGTGATTGAGAGGAACTGCCTACCCAATCTGAACCGGAGCAGTGTTGTATTACTGGACTTCTCTGTTAGTCACGGATTGACCATAATGAACACCATGTTGGAGTATAGGGGTATTCAGAAGTGCACTTGGCACCAGACCAACCTAGACAGTAGGGTGATGATCGATTTCACAGTTGTCAAGTCTACAACCCCATACCTTAGATACTCAGGTGATGAAAGGGGCTGAGCTGCCAACTGATTATTACCTGTTTATGAGTTGGATCAGATTGATAATACTAATCACACCAGGCAGACCCAAATGCATAGTAAGGGTATGCTGAGATAATTTGGGAGACGTCCCCATCTGGGAGATCTTCAACTCACAAAGGCCATGCAGAGTTTGGTGATAGCAGTTGTGGAAGCAAAAACACAAGTGTGGGAGGGGTTCGGAGAGAGCATGGAAAATAACTTCCAGTTAACATCGAAGTGACTCTGGCAAACTGTCAGGTTACTCAGGAGGGAGAAGCAGTGCTTCACCCATGTGGTTTATAGCAGGGATAGAATGCTATTGACCTCACCTGGGGATATAGTCGCGGGTGAAAGGAGAACTTTGAAGACCTCCTAAATACCACAGATATGCCGTTCTTTGAAGAAGCGGTCAAGAGACTCAGAGGAAGGCATCACTGGAGCCAAGGTCACTGTGGTAGTTAAAAAAAAAAAAAAAAAAAATTCATGGTGGCAGCCTCTAGTGGTGGATGAGGTGGATGCCTTGGCTGATTCAGGGACCTCAACTACAGAATCTGGCTGTTGGTCGAATTTTGGATTCAGAAGGAATGATTTTGGAGAGTTCATGGGAGTGTGCCCAATCTGTCTATACATGGTTTGTGGGCTAGGAAAAGGCAAACAACCGCGTCCTTAGTGGTGCACTGTGTAGGCTCCTTCAAGAGTATGAGGTGCTAGGCCTGCTATTTCAGGCTATTTGGACCATTCTCATACAACCAGAGCAAAATCTTGGTTCACATTGTCGGCAGTAAGTCAGACTGCTTTTCAGTGTGTGTGGGACTCCACTAAGGCTGCCCTTTGTCACGAATTGTGATCATAATAGTTATGGACAAAATGTCTAGGCACAGGAAAGCAGTGGAGGATGTCCAGTTTGGTAACTTCAGATTTGCATCTCTTTTTTGTTTGGATGATATGGACCTGTCAACTTCAATGTGCTGTGATTTTAGAAGCACACTGGGGCAGTTAGCAGCCAAGTACGAAGTGACCAAGATGAAAATCAGCACCTCCATGTTCAGAGGTCATGGTTCTCAGGTAAAAAGGGTAGAGAGCCCTCTCCTGCTTGTGGATGAGGTATTTCCTCAAGCAGAGAAGTGTAATTATCTCGGGATTTTGTTCACAATTCAGGGAAGAAAGGAGTGAGATATTGACAGATGGATCTGAGCACCATCAGCAGTCATGCAGATATACTGGTCAGTTGTAGTGAAGGGAGAACCAAGCCAAAAGGCAGAGCTCTTGATTTACAGGTCGATTTACAGTACAGGCCAAAAGTTTGGACACACCTCCTCATTCAATGTGTTTTCTTTATTTTCATGACTGAAGGCATCAAAACTATGAATGAACACATGTGGAGTTATGTACTTAACAAAAAAGGTGAAATAACTGAAAACATGTTTTATATTCTAGTTTCTTCAAAATAGCCACCCTTTGCTCTGATTACTGCTTTGCACACTCTTGGCATTCTCTCGATGAGCTTCAAGAGGTAGTCACCTGAAATGGTTTTCACTTCACAGGTGTGCCTTATCAGGGTTATTTAGTGGAATTTCTTGCTTTATCAATGGGGTTGGGACCAGCAGTTGTGTTGTGCAGAAGTCAGGTTAGTTGGACGATCATTTATTTTTCAACAGGACAATGACCCCAAACACACCTCCAGGCTGTGTAAGGGCTATTTGACCAAGAAGGAGAGTGATGGAGTGCTGTAAATGGTCATGAAAATAAAGAAAACACATTGAATGAGGAGGTGTGTCCAAACTTTTGGCCTGTATTGTACATTCCACCCTCAGCTATATTCATGAGCTGTGGGTAATGACTGAAAGAACTAGACTGTGGGTACAAATGGCAGACATTAGTTTCCTTTGCAGAGTGTCTGAGCTCTTCATCAAATGGATCCAGTTAACATGGCTCGGGTATCTGATTAGGAAACCACTTGGACATCTCCCCAGGTTGGAGTATCAGGTATGTCCAACTGGAAAGAGGCCTCAAAGCAGACTCAGGATATGCTAAAGAGATTATATCTCTCAGCTCGCCTGGAGACACCTTGGTATCCTCTTAGGAGGAGTTGGAGGAGGTGGCAGGGAAAAGGGACATCTTTGCTTAGACTGCTGTACCCACAGCCCGGACAAGCAACAGAAAAACAGACAGATGAATGGTCATACCTGAAAAAATAATACTATTTTAGTCACCTGTGATACCAAAGAACCAGAATTTGACTTCTTTAAGTTGCTTTGGTCATTATTTCAATACAGACTGAGTAGCCCTAATCTGAAATGCCTACGACCAAAAGTATTTTGAATATTTTTGGATTTTGGAATATTTGCATATATATATAACAAAACATCTTGGGAACAACCTAGATCAAGTAGGGAATGTAGCCAAACCAGCTCAATGAGAACTTGTGTATAATAATTCATATCACTGAGCTGTTATTAGAATGTGTGTTGATGTCACAAACACACTAAATACCAAAAATGATATGATGTACAGACTGCATTATAGTTCCCTTTAAATGGGGCAAATACTGCATATTTACACTAAAGAACATTTTTGTTTATTCATCAGTTTACTTAAGCTACCTATTGTCATTTCACATGAAACTGGCCAATAGGTCAGGAATATCTCAGCCAACCTTCACTCCATCATGCATGCTGTGCTACAAACCATTAACCAGCTGAGGAGATGCTACATTCAGTTTTCTTATGGATGTACACCCATAACATACAACATAACATGTTTTTCCAATATGAAAAGGCAATTTGCAGTAGTGTCTGCTTTTCCTAATGTAAATGGAGCAATTTACTGCAATCATATCGCAATAAGGGACACCTAGCAGGAATGAAGCTGGTCTTGTTAACCGTAAGCAATGCCATTTCATTAACGCATTGCACAGGTGTTATCATGTTGTTCCCAAAACCTCTGTGCAGCATACTGAAACTGCTGCACAGCATCAATCCAGCATCACAGCATTTCACAGGGGACCTCAACCCCAGTCGTTGATCATTTGTTATAGCACTTCACGAAGGACAACCCACCATTCCTGGCTCAGAATTAATAAACCCACTTGGAATCTGCACATATGTTGTTTACGTCCGCTCAGCAGTAAAAAAAAAAACAAAAAAAACAAAACAATTAAGAGGGAACATAGGTAGCATCATGTCAGTGCTTAAAACATTTTGGATTTTGGAGAGTTTTAGATTTTGGAACTTCATATTAAAGATCCTAATACTGCAGAAAGAGTTATTATGAATGACATAATACAGTATATTAACAGAAAATCAGCTATTCAAAAAAACTGTTTACCCCTGCATCATCATGGGATGGCTGTACCAGGAATTTAAGAAGACATTTTTTTATGTTAACAACAAGATGTCCTGCTGGGATGAGACAAAGATTTCTTGCATCCATGTTACTGTGATCAGTACTCAGCTATGTGTCACAAGGAGAACTCCTAGGCATAATTAAAAATAGCAATGCTTCTGATTAATGTAGTTGCTTGGAAACAACTGACATAATGATGGCATGTCCCACCTTCTGGCCAGAATGATTAGACAAATAGTCTCATAAACTCCTTGATATTTAGATTGGTTTTCTTCACCCTGGGAACATTTATAACAACATACTGTATTTGTGGTGACCTGCAGAGTGAACAACACCATCAATGCTAAATAAATGTACACATTTTGTGTCATGAACATTTGCAGTGGAACAAGTAAAATCCACAAATGACTTGGAATTATAAATGGTTTAAAATTCACCTCAATAGGCCCTTTAACTTGCATAAACTAGCAAAATGCTGACACAGAGTGGCATCCTGTCAGAATGTGTTTACACCACTTGAGTAGAATTTGAAACAAGTTTCCACCTATAAATAGAAAAGTTATATTGGTGTGAGTGTTAAATAGGTGGTTGTCTGCACTGGAAATGCAACACTGAAGGTTGAACAAATGTTTGTCTTTTAAACAAGTAACCTATAACTGACAGGTCTCTTTCACTTGACTATAAATGAACTGAGAATTTTACAGAATGATACAAAAGCTTATACATCAATATATAAATTCTTGTTGCACTGAATATTTGGACATGGTGTTATATGTATCTCATTACAGCTTCAGATCTGGTGACAATAGACCCATTGACCCTTTTGGATATTCACAGGCACTCCACAATATGTTTTTTTCTTAGTGGATGATTTACATAGAAGACAAGTCTTTTTCATTTGAAACACTTACTGAATGCAAATTACACAGTAATGCTTTACTATATACAAATGACATTTTCAAGGTTAATGATTACTGTATTCAGATCACACTTTTTATATGATATATTTAAGAATGCATCTGACCTAGGACAGATTATTATTTGGACTTAAAAACACTCTATTTATGTATATATTTATTTACACTGCCTGATATTTTCTTGTTTTTGATGAGAAGTTTGTGTCTTGAAATTTCAGAGATGTAAAACTGCATTTACAGAAAGCGTCCAACAATAAAAATACAACAGTAACACTTAATCCCATATTATTATTAATCTCAATTTTTAATGTCTTGGTAAATGTAAACATTTTATTAAATATTTTTAAATTGTTTAATCCAAAGAGTAAAAAGCTATTTCAGTATTTGTAAACTGAAAATTTATAAAGCAAGATCTCCAAAAACGTGGTATTTAAACAGAATATTGATTTGAGTAATCTATTTACAGTAATCACTTGCAAAAAATAACTAAAGCTGATTTAAATTTCAGCATCAACTCTGTTCTTTTTTAAATGGCCATTTAAGAAGGAATTAATTAGGAGTGAATGCCAATGGATAAGTTAAGCTGGTTTCAGTCTCAGTACACGGTACCAACATTTTTCAGTAAAAATTTAATTCTTGACACATAATGAACACAGCAGGGTATTTCATTCTTTACTACTTAATTTTACTTTAGATGCATTAAGACTGGAAAGCTGAAAATAATTTAAGATTCAGCTTCAGCATGGCGCCAACTCAGTTAAGCAAACTGTCCAAAATGAAATAATACTGAAGTAAATATATAAACGTTCGATATGTCAAACAGACAGTACAGTGGCGGACTACTCTGCAACATGGGAAGATCAGAGATCATTGAAAGGTAAGATAAAGAGAATTCATCTAAAGAAAATGAGAATATATTATGACAGCATTGTATAAATATATAGTATATAATACTTAAAATAGCTTATTACCTGTAGAACTACTATAACTGGACAAACAATTTATGACAGATGTAAGCAGGTCTTTACAAATGGGTTTTATGACTTTCTGAAGCTTTTCTGATTTTATGGCATCTTAATTGAAATTATTTACTCAGTTGGAGGCAAATTGTACATTGTAATAATGCTAAGAAAAAAAAAGTCTTCCAGTCTTTGAAATACCCAGGGAATTACATATTTTGACTTTGCAGAGACTTTAAAATTTAGATAAAATAAATTAAATAATGAAAGTATCAGACATATACAGACATAACCTGAAGGAAACATTACCTCTAAGGAAGTCAGAAAGAGTCAGCAATGCATTGCTTTAAATCATCTAGCTTCTGTCATAAAATATGCAAATTTTAATGAAAAACAGCATCAATAAAATATATAAATATAATACTTTATATACTTCTGCCTACTTATTTAACTTTAGATAATTCTAAGTAAAATAATGTGTGATATGACTAGATACAATGCTGCCCTTTGATAAAAGATTCAGATAAAACGAGAAGTACACGAAGTGGCCAATAAAAGCCAGACCTGGCTAAGTGGATCTTTCTAAGTGATGTTCAGGAGTGGACATTCTTAAAAATAAGTGATCTCATCAGTCACGATGCTGCAAATATAATTAAAAAGATTTTCTTAACACTGCTGGACTTATGACTCATTCCCCTTTACGACTATGTGGTATTTTGTTTAAATCCAAAATAAGTAAAGGAAACTTATTGAATTTATGTTGTTGTTCCAAATATATTAAATGCTTTTTGTCTGCTTATTCTTTTGTGCATGTGTGCCTATCCAGTTGCATACACTTATCAAAACAGGTGCTAACAACAGGAAAAGAGGGAGGGATGAATTTCTGTGCTGTGAATGCCAGTTTATATGGGCCAGACTGTGCCTATAAAAGTATTTACCCTCTCAGACATTTTCACATTTTATTATTATACAAAACTGAAACACAGTGCATTTAATTTTGCCTTTTCACACTGATCAACAAAAAAAAAAAACAGCTCTTTGATGTCAAAATGAAAGCAGATCTCTGCAAAGTGAACTAAATTAATTGCAAATATAAAAAACAAAATTATTGATCACATAAGTATTAACCCCATTTAATTCAGTATTGAGTATACACATCTTGGCAGTAATTACAGCTTTGAGTCTGCGTATACAGGTCTTTACCAGCTTTGCACATCTGGACGATGGCATTTTTCCCATTCATATTTGCAAAACTGTCAGGTTGCATGGGAACTGTGAGTAAAAAGCTATTTTCAAATCCAGCCACAAATTCTCAATTGGGTTGAGGTCTGGACTCTGACTCAGCCACTCGAAGACATTAACATTAATATTTTTAAGCTATTTCTGTGTAGCATTGGCTTTATCCTTAGGGTCATTGTCTTGCTGACAAACAAATCTTGCTGATTGCATCTGGGGGTTCTACGGTTGTTTTCTGCCTTGCAGATCTGGATCATAATGACTCTGACATTTCCCGACAGTACTGAAAAAGTGACATTCTCCCTGAGTGTGACAACTTACTACTATGAGGTGGCTTATACTGCTACTCCATCATTAGCACAGTAGTTTATCATAGTTCAATTTAAAGTTACTTGCACTTCTTTTTTCCTGTCTTGTCTTGTTTGCTATGTTAATTAATAATATTTTTGGAGGTGAAAACAGTATGAGGAAATTTGAGTAACTTTAACCCAGAGGAGAGGTAAGTGTCTTATTTTTTAGTGTGATATATTTTAACTTTTGATCATATTTAAATAATGGACCTATTTTTTATTTCATGCATTCTTACATAGCATGTAACATAAATTAACTGTTTGGTAAATAATGTGACAAAGAAAAACTTAAGTACTCTTTTGCTAACATTATTTCTAATAAAGGGGAGGGACACCAAGTTACTTCAAAGTTAGACAGTTTAAGTCAGGTAGAAATTACATACAGTATACACACTGGAAAAGGTAAAGTCATATTAAAGGTCTTACAGTGCTTTAAACTTTTTTTTTTTTTTTAATAGTTCGCAAAGGTTTTAATAAAGGAAATGACAAAAGATTTGCTGATAAATTTAATTTTCTACAACTGAAATGGACTATAAAAGCAAATTACCTGTAAGCAAATGTACAATTTCTGTGTAACTACTAATTATTATAAAATATGTAAGATGTAAACATTAAGGTTTTTAAAATGCCTAACTGCATATTTTTAGTACCGATAAACCTATGAGGGTTACAAAGTCCATCCACCCATTCACTTTGTATCCCACTTATTCAGTTCAGGGACAGAGTAAGCCAATGGCTTGCACTTGTCATATGATGGGGTCCAAATCAGGATAGAGCACAAGTTCATCGCAAGGCAAATATACAGTATATGCAGGTAGGGGTACACTTTATTTTTACACAAATTTGATAACTTGTTCATATATGCTTTGTACATGATGCAATCTTTTGTCATCATATGGTAAATAGTTCAAAGTATATGAAATTGCTAAGTTATTATTAACAGAATTAACAGATTAATTCTGTAGTCAAGAGTTGCCTTTTCCAGCTTCATCTATTAGGTAAGATCAAGCCTTTTTTATCTTCTAGGGATCTTGAGAAAGCTGCTCATGCTTTTATCTTTTCTCGCCTGGATTATGGCAACTCACTGTATTCTGGGATTAGCAAATCCCTGATACACAGGTTACAGTTGGTCCAGAATGCTGACACTCGCTTTCTGGTTGGGGCAAGAAAGTCTGATTCTGTTTCTCCAATATTAGCTTCTTTACACTGGCTACCTGTCAGTTTTCAAATTGATTTTAAAATCTTGTTGCTAGTTTTTAATTCTTTACATGAGCTTGCTCCTGCCTATTTATCCGAATTGTGTGTTTTACACCAGCCATCTAGAGTGCTTAGATCTTCTGGTCAGTTGTCTCTTGTTGTCCCTTGTACCAAGTGTAAAACTAAGGGGGACAGGGCTTTTGCAGCTACTGCTCCTCGCCTGTGGAACTCTTTACCTCATTACTGAGTCGTCTACAATTGAACTGTTCAAAACAAGATTAAAGACTCATTTCTATTCACTTGTATTCCGTGACCTTAAGTAATACTGATGGTTTCCTCATTGTAATTATATAACATTACTTCTATTTAATATTTATTTATGTTCATTTATTTTATTTCTGTTTATATTATTTATGTTAATTGTATGTTTTCTTTTATTCTATTGTTGTAAAGCACTTTGGCCACAGCATTCCTATGTTGTTTTAAATGTGCTATATAAATAAATTTGACATTGACATTATTATAATGAAAGTAAGAGGATATGTATAACATATCAATGAAGCTTGACCTTAAAACTAATAAGAAGACCCAGATTAAACAAAGTTTATTGTATTTAACTTTTGACCTTTGCTTGTTATGTAACTTTGTTTTTAACAGTGGTTTTAAAAAAGACTGTATTATTTTGTATAAAGTGAAATACAATAGGTTTGCTTTGCTTTTGTTGACATGCGATCAATTAACATGAATTAAAATGCAATATGATTTTGTATTGCATTTTAAACTGATTTGAAAATTGTGTGCCATAATGAAAAGCAATTAGTGATTTGGATAAAATGTTTTTAATTAAGACATGATAAAACCATGCCAAAATTAAATGCACCGCATGCAGATGCATTGCAATATGGTTAACAATTTGGATTGCATTTAACTTTAACACAAATAATTTTCTATAATGAAGACCTTTGTTTGTCTCCTGTATTATTTCTCCTCCAACCATCTTCAATTTACAGCTGCAAGGCTTTACTCTGTAATTTGAACACCCATTTGTGATAATAGTCAGTGGTGCAGAAGCAAGTTTGTGATTAAAAAGAGGGGTCATGCTAGGTTACATGAGAACGCAGCACCCTGCACTTGCAATGCTGACAATTAATATTTTTAGCAACCATGTACTATAAAATTAAACCTTTTCCTATTAGTTTGTACTATTGTTTCATTTACAGACATTCCACATCTTTGCAAACTGCCTTCAGAATTGGAACAAATGGATCTAATTTTTTCCAATTTGGAATAATTTAGCATATTCTTTTCCCTCTGAGTTACAGAAGGTGGATTGGGATTATTTCAGTAGAGCAAAGTAAGTCTTCATGCGTGTAGTGTAGTATAGGATACCACAAGTAATTTTTCATAGCACCCTTTAAACCCATCTGGTATTACTCCAAATATTGCCGTTAATACATGGCCAAGAGATATACAAAGATTTTTTTGTTCAAAATGGTTTAACTGCATGGCATTCTAAAAACATTATTCAAAGAGGTATGTGATTGATGAAAAATTGACAAAATTACGTGTGATCAACATATATATACATGGTGTTCCAGATCTAATTATGCAGATCCAGTTTGTCTGGATGACTTTGATTTATGCAGGGACGATTCCAGTTCGGCGCAAAGACGATTCTTCATGTCGTCAGTTTGATTTTCTATGTAATAAACTTATAATAATATACTTAGATACATCTCTGGATGCGCTCGGACACATCATCAGTGATGTTTCCTGAGATCATCGGGTGTTTCGGGTCTCACAACATCAGACACCCTCTCTCAGGTGACCCAGCCGGGGTTGGTCACGCCCCAACTTGTGTCCCAGCAGCACTGGCCCACTTTGCGGACCTCTTGATCCAAATCCACCTCGAGGCTCTTTCTGCGGCTTCTGTGATGGACTTAATGGCTCTCCTCTTTGCAGCTCCTGTGATTCCAAGCCTGGCAAAGATCTTACACAGGGATCGGGCGGCAAAGCCTCTGCACCCTACTTCTATGGGCTCACAGCAAGCCTTCCAGCCCTTCCTTCGGCAGTCCTCAATGAGCTCCTGGTACTTGAGCCGCTTACGCTCATTTGCCTCTTCCATGCGGTTTTCCCATGGAACTGTCAGTTCCAACAAAAGGACTTGCTTGGACGATGCAGATATTAAAACTATATCGGGTCTCAACGAGGTTGATGTTACAAATTCCGGAAACTTGAGCTGCCTGCCCAGGTCAACCCGCAGCTCCCAGTCTGCCGCAGATGAAAGGAGGCTGGTTGATTTTTGCTTTGCTTGCGCCTGCTCACCAGCCCTTATGAAGGCAATTCTTCTCTGGCTGCCAACATATTTGTTGTTGGCCACTGCATGTAAAATGGTCTCTGCTATACACTTTAGGACCTGATCGTGTTGCCAACGGTATCGGCCCTCTCCAAGGGCAGATGGGCAGCTACTCAGAATATGCTCCAGGGACCCTCGTCCAGGACAGAGTGGACACGTTGGAACTTCACTCTTGCCCCAAACATGCAGGTTCGTTGGGCTGGGGAGCACGTCGTACACAGCTTGGACCAGGAACTTAATACGCTGTGGCTCTGCCTTCCAAATGTCATTCCAGGTGATCTTCCTCTCCAGCGCTCCTTCCCACTTCGTCCATGCCCCTTGCTGCCGCATGCTCACCGCCCTGCTGGTCCTCACCTCCTCGACACCTGCTCGGACTTCCCAATTCTCGTCTCGCCTTGCCCTGAGCCTTGTTGTACTGTGGCTTTGGGATTGCTCCCAATTCTGCTCGCCCCATTGCCACTGTACCCACAAGTGCCTTGTATCTCAGCCAAGACTCTGCCAACTCCAGTCCCTCTTGTGCTCTCCACTTCCTTCCTGTTCGCACTTCAATACCTGCTGCTGTTACTCTAGAATCTCCAGAGCCTTGGTAGACTAGGGCCTCTCTTATACGAGAAACCCTGAACTCCTCCTCCAGGCTGCTGATAGGAAGCTGAAGCTTATTACTCCTGCCATATAATGCTACACTCGTTAGACTGCGAGGCAGGCCAAGCCATCTTCGGAGATGACAGCTGATCTTCCTCTCCAGGGCCTCTACTGTAGACATCGACACTTCGTACACCAACAGCGGCCAAAGAATCCGTGGCAAGATGCCATGCTGGTATATCCATGCCTTAAATCTACCAGGTAAACCAGACTTATCTACTGCCGACAACCAAGCTTCCAGCTTCTTAATCGTTGTCTGGACTGACGCAGTTAAGTTATAGCGTAACGAAAATTACATACTTAGATCTGGACCACCCTCTATATATACTGTATGTATGTGTGTATATATATATATATTTTATGAATAATGAACTACATTCTTTTTCTTAAATTGTAACTGAAAGATCAATTTCCCATTGTTCCCTAAGATTATTTCATACAGTGCATTCAGAAAGTATTAGGACCCCCTTACATTTTTCACATGTTTATATGTTGTAGACATATGCTAAAATACATTAAAATCATTTCCTCCCAATATCAAGAAACACAATGGTTCAAAATGACAAAGCAAAACTAGGATTTTAGAAATTTTAGAAAATTTACTAAAAATAAAAAACTGAAATCTCACATTGACTGAAGTATTTACAGTTTTTACTCATTACTTATTTGAAGCACACTGGGTAGCAATTTCAGCCTGGAATCTTCTTGGGTATGTAATGCAATGCAATGTATAATCTTCACACATATAGATTTGGGTATTTTCTGCCATTTTTCTTTGCAGATCCTTTCATGCTCTGTCAGGCTGAATGGAGACCATGGTGAACAGCTCTTCTTATTTCTCTCCAGAGATGTTCAATTGGGTTCAAGTCCAGGCTCTGTTTGGGCCAGTCAAGGACATCCAAACAATAGTTCCTAAACCATCCTGTGTTGTCTTACTTTTTGCTTACAATTACTACCCAGTTGGACAGTGAGCATTCGGCAAAGTATAAGGTCCAGAGTGGAACAGGATTTATTTAAGGATATTTTCATACTTTGATCCTGACTAGTCGCCTGGTCTCAGAAAAATAACCCCACATCATGATGCCACCACCACCCTGCTTCTTCATTGGAATTGTATTATGCAGGTGATGATCAGTGCCTGGTTTTCTCTAGACACAATCTTTAGAATTGAGGGTAAATAGTTTAATCTTGGTTTCATTAGACCAGAGAATCTGGCTTTTCACAGTCTGAGTGTCCTTTAGGTGTCTTTTCTGCAAACTCCAAGCAGGCTTTAATGGGTCTTTTAATTAGGGAAGACTTTTGTCTGGCCACTCTGCCATAAAGCTCAGATCAGTGGAGTAGTGCAGTGATGGTTGTCTTTCTGGAAGTTTCTCCCATCTCCACACAGGCTGTCTGGAGAACAGCCAAGGTTAACATTGGGTTCTTGGTGACTGGTCTTACTAATGTCCTTCTCTCCCAGTTGGTCAGTTTGTCCAGGCGGCCAGATCTACGAAGAATCATGGTTATTTCAAGCTTCTCACATTTAAGAATTATGAGGGACACTGTGCTCTTTGGAACCTTCAATGCTGCAGAAATGTTTTTGCAACCTCTTCCTAGATATATGCCTCAATAAAATCTGATCTCTAAGCTCTGCAGGCAATTTTATTGACCTCATGGATTGGTTTATACTGCGATACATATTGATAACTGTGGAGCCTATAATAGATTTATGTGTGCCTTTCTTAATCATGTCCAATCAATTCTATTTACCACAGGAGGACTCCAAACAAGGTTTAGAAACATCTCAGCAATGACCTGTAGAACTGGATACCCAAATCGAAATTTCAAGTGTCATAACAAAGAATCTGAATGCTTGTGCTAATGTGATATTTCAGCTTTATAGTTTTATTACGTTTGCAAAAATGTGAAAAATCATGCTTTTGCTTTGTAATTCTATCTTAAGAGGAAATATTACTACCTGGTTTGGTCACACATAGAGCCTTCTGCTTTAGATATTTGTAGAATCACTTTTTGAAAGTGTTCTATGTTAGAGATAAAAGATGTTATAATTGAGTCTAACTCCTAAAAAGAAATATTTTTGAAGCATAAAACAAGATAAAAAGATACTGTACGCTAAGAGGATATTCTAGGCTAAAGTAGAATGGATGGAGGACGATCTATTAACATCTAGTTTGATGTTTTTCATCATATTGCCAATCTTGTGTTTAAAGAGATGTTTATGTTTCATTTTAATAATTGTCCTTAACTTGTTCAGATACAATAAAAAGAGTTTTTTCAGCCAGGTTTCACTTGCCAGAAAATTCACTGGAAAAAGCATGATTCTATTTAAATTAATTTCAAATTTAGAAATCTTAATACTAAGAATATAGATGACTGAGGTTCTAAGATATAAAGCAGCATATCATAGACAAAAAGATATATTTTCAATTCAAACCCTTGCCTAATGGTTCCCTTTACACCTGATTGCATCTGGAGATGAAAAGCCAATGCTTTAAGGGCAAATACAAGAAACACTGGTGATAATGCATACCTTTTTCTGGTTCCACATTCTACTTTGAAGTATTTAGAGTTTATATTATTAATAATATATAAGGCTTCTGGACAAGTACAAAGTAATTTAATCCATGCAGATATATTGGTGCCAAAACCAAATTTGCACAGAATACAGCACATATATATCCACACAATTCTACAAAAGTCTTTTTCTGTATCCAAGGATTGTAAAATCTGTTGAGAGTCAGATGCTGTAGATGAGTAAATTACATTAAACAAGTATTGAAAAGTGGATACTAAATGTTTATATTTAATAAATCCAGTTTGGTCTTGTGATACTATACAGAGGGCAGCACTTTCTTGAATCTTCCAGCTAAAACTTTTGCCAATATCTTAATATCACTATTCAAGAATAAAATTGGTTTGTATGATGCACATTTTAGCAAGTCCTTATTTTTCTTAGGAAAGACAGTAATTGAAATTTGGTGTATTGTTACAGGTAGAATTTCATTTTTCTAGATTCTATAAACGTTTTAACAACAATTTAATTTTTAACAATTTAGCTGTGTATAGGTATCCACTACCATGACATATCTCCCTTCATAACTTGACAGTATGTCTATCAATATATACAGTATACAAATGTGCAATTATAATTATTTTATTTTAAGGACACTAACCTACTTTTGTATTGCTTCCGCTGCACTGACAGAGATAAAGTTTAGCCACTTAAGATCAAGCAAACAAAGCATTCATGGGAGCTTGTATATGTGAGTGAATTCAGCTGAGAATTCATGCTTCTTCACTTTTTTTTTTTTATCACTTTGTGAATTTTAAATTCAGTATAAATCACCATTCAAGTGCTCCTGTTAGGTGGAGTTGAAGAGACTGCCGTTTGTAGTTTTCTGTAGTGCTTGAGTTTAATATGGCAATATTTACAGATTTTAGATTTTGTATTAAACTCCTACTACGCTGTTAATATTGCACAAATGAAAACAAACCCAAGCACACAACACACAGTACATGAGGACAGAGCATTTGGTATAGGAACCTCTGTTTTAGTGTCAATGTGTACAGTATACCATGTTCTAGAATGCACTTTGTCATACTTGTACGAATAAAATGCATTCTTTAATCTCATTCTTTTCATTTTGCAAGGTTATTTTGTTATTTGCTTTGTGTTGAAAATAAGACCATTCTCAGTTATTCCTGCCTTTGCAATCACCATAAAATTAGCCTCAACTACAAATATTTAAATGATTGAATTCATCCCATTAAACATGCATTTTCTACTTAAGAAATACAATACTGTATGTATTTTGCAGATTAGATATATTATAACAATAACTAGATAATAGAATTGATACCATTCTCTTAACACATAATGTATTAAGTATTCTTCTTCTAAGTGCCCTTTACTTCCCTGTGACGAGACAGAATGCAACACCAAACATACATGAATGCATACTGTAGATTAAAAAAAATGTCAAACAACAGTCTGTAATTAAAATCTTATTCTAACTTCGATGCACTTCTTCAGTCTGGGCACCAGCTTTTTTATACCCTCGCTGAATACGCTCCGCTCCACCTCCAAAAGCCACTTCTCCACTGTCTCCTTCACCTCCTCATCGTTGGAAAAATGTTTCCCACCCAAGAATTCTTTCATAATTCTTCCACAAGCTGACGTTGGATCTCGGCTGCGGATTCGCGACGCAAAGTGAGGAACTTGATGACCGAACGAATCTCGCATCGGCGGTAGGTGGAGCAAACGGCCTCAGCAGAGGTTGACGAACTCGCTTGCTGTGATGACATTTCACAACTGACTGACGCGGTCCCGGGCTTATTTTGACCGTTAGGACCCCCCTACATGCAGGTATGCCAACCTTCGAAAAAAAAAAATTCCCTGCACCCTCCAGGGCACTTGTAACCTTTTTTTCTGGATATCCCTTGTACTTGTGAGTGGCAAAAGTATGTGAACCTTTGTTTTCAGTATCTGGTGTGACCCCCCCACCCCCCTCCTTTGCAGCAATAACTGTAACTAAACGTTTCCAGTAACTTTTGATCATTCCTGCACACCGGCTTGGAGGAATTTTAGCCCATTCCTCCGTACAGAACAGCTTCAACTCTGGGATGTTGGTGGGTTTCCTCACATTAACTGCTCGCTTCAGGTCCTTCCACAACATTTCGATTGGATTAAGGTCAGGACTTTGACTTGGCCATTCCAAAACATTAACTTTATTCTTCTTTAACCATTCTTTGGTAGAACGACTTGTGTGCTTAGGGTCGTTGTCTTGCTGCATGACCCAACATCTCTTGAGATTCAGTTCATGGACAGATATCCTGACATTTTCCTTTAGAATTCTCTGATATAATTCAGAATTCATTGTTCCATCAATGAAGGTAAGCCGTCCTGGCCAAGATGCAGCAAAACATGCCCAAGATGGGATAAAGTTCTTATGGAATACAGTGATTTCCTTTCTCCAAACATAACACTTTTCATTTAAACCAAAAAGTTCTATTTTGGTCTCATCCGTTCACAAAACATTCTTCCAGTAGCCTTCTGGTTGGTCCATGTGATCTTTAGCAAACTGCAGATGAGCAGCAATTTTTTTTTGGAGAGCAGTGGCTGTCTCCTTGCAACCCAGCCATGCACACCATTGTTGTTCAGTGTTTTCTGATGGTGGACTCATGAACATGAACATTAGCCAATGTGAGATAGGCCTTCAGTTGGTTAGAAGTTACCCTGGGGTCCTTTGTGACCTTGCCGACTATTACACGCCTTGCTCATGGAGTGATCTTTGTTGGTCAACCACTCCTGGGGAGGGTAACAATGGTCTTGAATTTCCTCCATTTATACACAATCTGTCTGACTGTGGATTGGTGGAGTCCAAACTCTTTAGAGATGGTTTTATAACCTTTTCCAGCCTGATGAGCATCTACAACTCTTTTTCTGAGGTCCTCAGAAATCTCCTTTGTTCGTGCCATGATACACTTCCACAAACATGTGTTGTGAAGAGTAGACTTTGATAGATCCCTGTTCTTTAAATAACACAGGGTGCCCACTCACACCTGATTGTCATCCCATTGATTGAAAACACCTGACTCGAATTTCATCTTCAAACTAACTGCTAATCCTTGAGGTTCACATACTTTTGCCATTCACAAATATGTAATATTCGATCATTTTCCTCAATAAATAAATGGCCAAGTATAATATTTTTTGTCTCATTTGTTTAACTGGTTTCTCTTTATCTACTTTTAGGACTTGTGTGAAAATCTGATGATGTTTTAGGTCATATTTATGTAGAAATATAGAATATTCTAAAGGGTTCACAAACTTTCAAGCACCATTGTACTTTGTTTTCTAGCTTAAAAAACAAGCATAATAAAAAAAAGCCTGTCTTTTTACTATAGGACCTTGTCATATAAAATAACATTAAAAACAGTAGATAATTCCTCTCAGGTGTAGCTAAAAACCTAATATCTAAAATATTGTATATCAGCTAACCACAATATTTATTAATCTAATCTAATCACCATCTATTATATTATGTTGTCTGGCACTAACAACTAACTAAGGAACATATATTTTAAATACTACCTTTCTATGGTAATCACTGTCCCAAGGTGTTTTACAAGTAAAAATCAATTATTTACATATTTTTTTAAACAAAGCGCAGGAAAATTAGTCTAGTCAGAGACAGGAACAAAACTAGAAATCATGAATTTTAAATATCTGAACCCAGCCAGTCCATGATTTTCTAGATCTTCAATTAACACATTTATTTGATCTTGTGTTACAATACAGTATCTTCACACTTAACTGAATTTATTTCTCCATCAGTGATTCAAGGTATGCAATGTTTTTGTTCATAACACAATCCAAAATGGATTTACTGCTTCTTTTGCTAAGTAAACCGAGAGAGAGAGAAAGTCCTCTCCACTTAATTCTTCTGAAAAAACATCAAGTCTAGTTTTGAAAGTCCCTAAAGTGTTACTGTCTACCATGCTACTTGATAGCTTATTCCAACTGTCTGTGGTTCTCTGTGTAAAAAAAAAAAAACAAAACAAAACAAAAAAAAAAACACCTTCCTAATGTTTGTATGAAATTGGTTCCACGCACCATCACCCTTTGTTTCCTGTGTCTAAACCAATTCTGCACCCATCTATAAACATCACCCTGAACTCCCACTTCTTTTAGTTTGATGCCCAACCTCTCATGTGGCACCTCATCAAATGTTATCTTAAAGTCAAGATAAATAATACCATATGCTCCACTTTGATCATATTCTTTTGTTGCTCCCTCATTAAATTACAGCATCATGAAAGTAAAACATGACCTTCTTCCTCTGAACCCATGCTGACTGTTCAGAAAAACTCCTGTACTTGCCACATGTTGCTCAATCTTATCCTTAATAATTGCTTTCATTAATTTTCCTATGATGCATGTTTCGCTTAATGGCCTATAGCTGCTTGATTCAGCCCAGTCACCCTTTTTATATAACTGGATAATATTTGCCATTTTCCAGTCCTTCAGAATCTACCCAGTGCACAGCTAGTTCCTAAAAATGTACGTCAAGGGTTTATATACAGTATGTATTCGCTAGCCTCCTTAAGAACTAGAGGGTAAATATATGGTCCTGGTGCTGTGTTTGATTTCAACCTATTTAATCTGAGCAGTACCTCTCCCTCTCATTTACCACTGGGAGGTTATCCACTCCACATTTGTGAAAACCTCAGAAAAATGCAAGTTTAGAGCATCTGCTATTTCAACATCTGTATGTTTTAATTCAACTTTACGATTTATGATGCACTTCACCTCCTCCTTGACCTTTCTTTTACTACTAAATCTAATATCCTTTTAATTACTACTAGTACTATCATTCTTAATGGTTGCCGTCATGTCCTCATACACCCTGCGCTTCACTTTAGAGGTATTAGTCTTATATGCCTTACACAGATGTTTTTTCCTTTGCAACCTCTTTTTAACTCTTTATTAACCCACTGTGGAGGTTTTTTTTTTAAATTTTCTATTCATTCCAAAATTCAGGTATGTACCTGTCCTGCATTAGATAGACAGACATACAGATAGATAGCTTAAAATCCTTCTGTAAGTTTACTGAACTTAATTTACTCTGCAATGACTTCATACTAGTAATCTACAAATGTTCACACATGGTGCTTACTGAAATTGCTGACTGCATTCCAAATAAGTATTTTTATACTACTTAAGTATAACATTCATTGATTAATATACTGAATATTTTCACAAAAGGTACTGTTATTAAATCACTTGACCTACACAAAAAGAAAAAGAATGATATTGTGCTAGGAACAATGATTAACAACACAGACCGATTTAGCCCTTTAATGGCTAAGTATGTTATCAAGCACTCATTCTTGCCTTTTGTACAATGCTACCAGAATAGATCCTGGCTCTATGTGTATTTAAAAAAAGATTACAAAAAGTAAGTTAACAGTTATCTAAATGGTGTTTATTGTATGTTATTTTAACTATGAAAGTATCTGCTTAAACTCACATTAACCCATTTAACCCTCATCATGCTCCTAATACTTAAAAAAATGTTTCTCCACCCTGTGATCATAATATAAAATATTCAAAGTACCTGCTTTTTAAATCCATTTGCATGTGGGTACATGCAGCATTATGATTCTGGTTGTCTATAGTTTTACAGTAAGAATCATCACAACATGTTTAACAAAGCAAGATAAAATATATATTCAGTGCATTGTTTTTTTATTTAATATATTTTATTTATATATATATATATATATATATACTCAGCAAAAAAAGAAACGTCCCCTGACTTTCAACTGTTTTTACTTTCAGTAGACTTAATGTGTAAATATTTGTATGAACACTAAAAGAGTCAACACCATAAGACATAAACTAAAAATGTTTCACAATGTGTCCCTGAATGAAGGGAGGCTCAAAATCAAAAGTACCAGTCAGTATCTGGTGTGGCCACCAGCTGCTTGAAGTACTGCAGTGCATCTCCTCCTCATGGACTGGACCAGATTTGTCAGTTCTTGCTGTGAGATGTTACCCCACTCTTCCACCAAGGCACCTGCAAGTTCCTGGACATTTCTGGGGGGAATGGCCCTAGCCCTCACCCTGCGATCCAACAGGTCCCAGACGTGCTCAATGGGATTGAGATCTGGGCTCTTCGCTGGCCATGGCAGAACACTGACATTGCTGTCATGTAGAAACTCACGCACTTTTTGCCACTCCTGTCTGGTCCAGCGAAGGTGGGTTTGTGCCCATAGGCGGCGTTGTTGCTGGTGATGTCTGGTAAGGACCTGCCTTACAACAGGCCTGCAAGCCCTCAGTCCAGCCTCTCTCAGCCTATTGCGGACAGTCTGAGCACTGATGGAGGGATTGTGTGTTCCTGGTGTGACTCGGGCAGTTGTTGTGGCCATCCTGTACCTGTCACGCAGGTGTGATATTTGGATGTACCGATCCTGTGCAGGTGTTGTTACACGTGGTCTTCCACTGCGAGGATGATCAGCTGTCCTTCCTGTCTCCCTGTAGCGCTGTCTTAGGCGTCTCACAGTGTGGACATGGCAATTTATTGCCCTAGCCACATCAGCAGTCCTCATGCCTCCCTGCAGCATGCCTAATGCACGTTCACGCAGATGAGCAGGGACCCTGGGCATCTTTCTTTGGGTGTTTTTCACAGTCGGTAGACAAGTCTCTTTAGTGTCCTGCGTTTTTAGAACTGTGACCTTAAATGCCTACTTTCTGTAAGCTGTTAAGGTCTTAACGACCATTCCACAGGTGCATGTTAATTAATTGATTATGGTTAATTGAACATGCATGGAAAACATTGTTTAAACAATTTACAATGAAGATCTGTAAAGTTATTTGGATTTTTAAAACATTATTGTTGAAATACACAGTCCTGAAAAAGGGACGTTTCTTTTTTTGCTGAGTATATATATATATATATATATATATACACACACACACACACACACACACACACACACACACACACACACACA